>VXBP01007500.1:12797-127874 GCA_013400115.1 Rhinopomastus cyanomelas
CTAAGGAAAGCAGGAGGACTGGAGAATCCTCAAACCTTGGATGTGAAAGACAGAGACTGGGTATTTTGAAAACGCATGTGCTGAAATGCATGCGGCTGCACCGAGGGATGCAGATTGTGGGCGCTGAGAAACTCAGGCCATCCCGGACTGACATGCTTTCCTTCCCAGGTCTCTAAATTAGAAGAAGATCCAAGGCCCAAACTGGAGTGGTTTACCGTTCTATTTTCTCAGGTTCTGTGAGGGCATTAATGACAGAGTTTCCAGTTTGTATGCACCATCTTGCATAACCTTTTCTGTGTATAGTTACTGTTAATAAATCTTTCTGGAGTTTCCCTAAGCCATCAGTTGCCTGGTGAATTTTGTCCGAGATGCCACTGAGACCTCACTGCTTTGCTTTTCTTTCTTTGATATTAAATTGTGGTCCTGAACCCACCACAGAATGTTAACCTATCTTGGGCTCCTTTACCTGCCAGTAACCTGTCCCATGGGACTTCCCCTAGCAACTGCTTGAAAAGGCCAAAGTTGGCCCTCCTCAGGTCCAGGGTTGTGATTCTGCTAGGTATTATATTCCTGCCATATGAGACCCTGAACTCCACCATGGTCACTGCAACCAAGGCTGCCCTCAACCTTCACTGCTTCAACCAGACCTGCCTTCTTAGTGAGTACAAGATCCAGTAGTGCTCCTCTCCTAGTGGGCTCCTCCACCATTTGCATCAGGAAATTGTCACCAATGTACTGAAGGAACCTATTGCACTGTGGGCAACTGGCTAAGTGGGTCTTCCAGCTAATATCAGGGTAGTTAAAATCCCTCATGAGAACCAGGGCCTGTAGCTGTGAGGCTGCTGTCAGCTGCCTGTAGAAGACCTCATCAACTTCCTCATTCTTGTCTGGTGGCCTCTAATAGACACTCACAACAGTGTCACCCATGCCAACCTGCCCCTTAATACACACCCACAAACTCTCAACTCTCTCTTTATCTGCCCCTGGACAGAACTCAATACATTCCAGTTCCTCTCTCATGTAGAGAGCAACTCCTCCACCCCGCCTTGCTGACTTGTCCCTCCAGAAAAGGACATAGCCGTTCATGACCACTTTCCAGTCATGTGAGCTGTCCCACCAGGTCTCAGTGATTGCCACCAGATCACAATGACCTGACTGGACACAGATTTTTAACTCCTCCTGCTTATTCCCCATGCTGTGTGCATTGGTGTACAGGCATTTCAGGGAGCGAGCTGAGTGCTCCGATTTCACCGTAGGACAGCGAGAGGCTGCTTAAGAACGTGCAGAAGACAAACCTGTAGTAAACATGGGAGAGCAAGTGAGGAGATCAGAACTTACCATCACTAAGACTGTTAGCCCTCTCTCCTTCAGTATTATTCTGTCTCAAACCCTACACAGCAAATCACTACCATTACTTCAACTTGGTCTAAAGTTTTGAATGTTACACTTCGAAATTTCTCTGAGTTAACACTACCACAGAACGAGAACTCCATAGAAATATTAAGTACCTTCCATTTTGTCATTCCTGGCATCCTCTTCAAACCTGGTAACTCAGAAGAGACATCAACAAGTTCTAAGGCACCTGAAATCCCAAGAGTACAAACACGCTTGAAAACAGAATTCAAGTTATGTTCCTAATTAAATCAAATAGGTTTCCTTTACATGAATAGCATACCTTCAAAGTTTAAGACAAATGCTTTTTACAATTCTAACAGACAAAATACTGTACAAAATACCATATACCACGGAAATTAGCCTGAAAGATGCTAAGGATGGTTCAAAACGGTAGAAGTTTGCAACCTATAGACGAACTGAGAATGGTTAAATACTTTCTGTAGTAGCTGCTTCAAGCAATATTCTACAATCTGTACCACTAGATTACATTAAAATGCTTAAGTGTCCCAGGCAACACAGTTATAGCAGTTTCTATCATAACTGACTTAGTATTTGGATTTACTAAACTTATTAAGGACTTTCTAAAGAAGTATCCTTTTGGGATGACTAAGCCTTGTCAAACGCTTTACATAGTCTCATTTTATGGAGTTACAACCTTAAATTCTTTTTCCTCTCACACAAATATAGTTTTCTAAATGGAAAGAACAATTCCAGTCTGTTTAACAGTAAGGTAAGTAATATCAACCTAACATGACAAAAGGGTACGTACCTAAAATATTTCAGATTACAACAAGAAACATGAACAAAGCGTCATTTACTCTACTAAATAAAAAATCTGACTTGCCCGAAGTCCAGAAAGACTCACATAAACTGTTTAAATAGGTGATCTCTCTACAAAAGAATAACCTTAACACTTCTTCCTGTGAACACGTAGTTATTTAACAGTTCAGCATACCTCAAGAGGAAAAGCTTACAATTTGCCAACTTCTACATGACTAGCCGTTTACTCTTGGTGACAGTTTCAGCAAGATTTTTAAATTAAAAAAGGTGACAGAAGAAGTAATTGTGAAATGTGCCAATGAGATTTCAAATTTCATTAAACTTGCTCTTTGCATCCATTGTTCAAATACTCCTGCCTACAGCATGACTCTAATTGATCCCTCAAGACCACATCAGACTGATGAGACACTGAATAGTCTGTTAGAAATACTACATTTCCCACTAGAGAAACAGTACAGGAGTCTCTTTTCCTGAACTCTTCACCTCTAAAGGGAAAGCAACCTCCGATCTGCTTCACAAGTGGCAATGTAACAATGCTAGGAACTAAGTTAACACCAAAAACCAACAAACCTTCTGGACTGATCAGAGCAAATCCCTGTGGTCCAATGCCCCTTGCAGAACATTTCCCTAACTCCTTTTTACAGAATCACAGAACATTAGGGATTGGAAGGAACCTCGAAACATCTAGTCCCATCCCCCTGCCACAGCGGGACCACCTAGACCAAGTCACACAGGAACATATTCAGGCAGGTTTTAAACATCTCCAAAGCAGAAGACTCCACAACCCACCTGGGCAGTCCATTCTGTCACCTTCCGTGGGAAGAAGTTCCCATTGCCCTTTATCCTATCACTAGATGACACTGAGAAGAGCCTGGCTCCATCTTCCTGACACCCACCCCTCACATATTTATCAATATTACTGAGGTCACCCCTCAGTCTCCTTTTCCCAAGCTAAAGAGACCCAGCTCCCTCAGCCTCTTCTCATCACAGAGGTATTCTACTCCCTTCATAGCTACACAAGCATGTAAGCCCCAAGGATAACATTTCCTCACTGTGACAAATCACAGCCTACAGGTAAGCCTTAAAATACCTCCAATGGCAGGGACAAGACTCAATGCCATAGCCAGTCAAGATCCTTACTTCAAAGTACTGAATTTTCTCCAGGGGCTGGAATTGTTTGCCTCCTTTAACATCCTTACTACTTCATGCTCCTATTCAAACTAGTCCTTTCTGCTTTTCAATCTCATCATCATTAAACTCACCTCTGACATATCACAGGCCTCAATAATGTACTGGAAATGTGTCAGTGTTTCACTCGCTCTGCCAAAGAACCTACTTCTAAAACAAAATGTCTTTTGACTACAAATTAAATGCTAAATTCCCCACTTACCTGCAAGCATTTTAGCTAGGTTGCTGTCAGGGAGAAAATGAAATTTCATGTATAATTTAGAGGCAGAATACTGACCAGCACACAGAAAACATTAGGCAAAACAGGTTATTTTACTGCCAGGACCAGCTTAACTCAAGGAGCAACACAGCTGCTTCTGCTCTGTGAAAGACTCAAATTAATTAAGTCTGTGGATCTTTGCATGCAAACACCAATAAGATGTCTCCAAACTTCAGATTACTGACTCAAACAACAGAGTCCATCAGCTCAAGAGCAGAAATTTGGGCTACTAAACCCTACTATTCTATTACGAACTGATGCAGTGCTGCTTCCCAGCTCATCTCAGTTTCTTCAACTCTTGTTACTTTAGATGATGGAGACTTAACAGTAAACGAGGCAAGCCTTCATATGCAAGTCAAACTTGTAAAAAGCCCCACTTCTCAGCTTTTCTCAGGCTGAGGAAAATGTCAGCAATCCATCTAAGCTTGTATTCTCACCTTGGCTCTTTTCCAGCAGAGAGGCGATCACAGCTTCATTTTCGATAGGATTCAATGAACATGTAGAATATACCATTCGCCCACCTTCTGCCAGCTGTTCAACACCTCGGGTTGCAATTCTCAGCTGCAACCTAACAGAACACCCTTGGTCAAGCCAGGTATCATTACAAAATCAGAAGGATTTGCGATAAATTTCTAAACAGCACTTATTGTGTTCCACAGCTGTCACCAGTACATCAACTGAAGCCAGTTTGAAACTAAATCATCTTAGTGCAGTCTACATCATATTGCAGACACACTCAGTTACACCTATTACAACAGCAGATGGGTCAAACATTAACACTGCTGCCATCATAACTTGTAACATAACATTTTGTATTTTATTATAAACTTGATGGAGCACTAGAAAGAACAAAGTTCTAAACACCAGAAAAATAACATCTCAAAACCTGACTTTCTCAGAAATCCAGAGTTAAAATGAGGAGCAATCTACTACAAGTATTATGGGTAACACAGCTTAGCTAGCATTGGCCTTCTGAAAAAAAAAATAAATCACTCAGCCAGATCACTAGTTCATACCCTGTCTGCATAAATACAACTGAAATAAAACCTGTAATTATGAATGAGTTAGAAAGCCACCACAGGTCAGATTAGTTACAGCAACTGACAGCATTCCCAGATTGTTACAAACGCAAAGTAAAACGTTCCAAGCTTTTTCAGCTGTGTTTAAGTTGCTGCTTTTCACCATGTGCCCGCACCAGGCTAAGTACTCATTCACCATCGGTTAAAACAAATCAGTATCAGGTAATTGAAACCACTTGTAAAGGATTGCTAATATTCTCAAGACTTTAGAGCATTACTATTAAAGTTTGCAAGTTTCTGTATTTTCCAACAAGATTTTACCTGCCTAAACACTAAGAATACCCAAAGAATTATGTGTTCCCTGTTCTATTAGCTATCCTGTCTGAAATCAGTTCCATAAGCATTAAAGTCAGACATTCAAAAGAATACCAGCAATTTGGATTCACACACTGCTTCTCACATCTGAAACACTATTTCCTCTGAATAGCGCATATGCTCTTCATCTGAGAGAAAGTGACTGTTCTTAGTCTCTGCTGTGTCATATATTATCATGTGAATGCATGCAGCTGCTAAATACACAGGAAAAGGATGAGAAATAAAAGACATGCAGATGTGCAATAAGCATTTTTACCCATGAAGCTGCAAACTGTTTTGCGTTGTCCACTTCTTCCACACATTTATGTTTTTCCGCATGGTTCCATCCCCACTGTAACAGACATTGAACAGATTCGTAGTATTTATGGGTAAAACTCATTTCATGTCCAAGTCATTTACAGCAGCAAAGAAATAAATAAATGAACAGTCTCTCTTCCATGTCAACCAGTTCTCCTGTGCTGTATTGTATGCTTTAATGCTTTGTACTTCGGTATCCTGAAGTCTCTCAGCTGACCAAATCTAAGTAACACTTAAAATGAAAAAGTTTTGTCTTGATTCAAAAGGATCTGTTTACCTACAACAGATGTACCTGTTTTGGAAGTTACTCTAAATTGTAACTCAAAAAACTTAACTTAGCAACACAAAAATTCTAGCACTGGACTTAGTACGGTAAAGTCTGTGCTTTGAAGATTATATGCAAGATACCTGCAGGGTACATCACATAAAATTCTGTCATAGAAGAGGATCTCTTTTCTTCCATCAACTTCTATTTGTAGATTAGGAATGCTGGAGGCATCATGATTTACCACCATGATGCATGGACTGTTTAATCTCTTCGCCTGATGAACCAGCAAATAGCAGCGCTTGTTGTCGACATCATTAGCAATTACAAAACCTTCTGGAAACATAAAATAGTAGGAAGATACCTTACTATGGAACAGCTAAATAATTTTACATAGCTTATTGCCTATCTTCAAAACTGTGTAAACCTTTCACTAGAGATTTTTACTTAAAACATTACTTATCAGTAGAGGACCCCTTAACTGACCATACAATGACATCAAGTACACTGAGGTTTAATTGATATGTCAAACATAACATCAAGAGTTCTACAGCATCCATGCAGCAGCAGTAAGACACAACCAAGGACCCTTCTCACTTTCGCAGTAAAACCCTTGTAATCTCCTCTACCACAAAAGACAATCTCTGCCCATCAGCACATTTTCAGAAGAACGTGAAAATAATTCATGGCACCCATGTCACAGTTTATATGGACAATATTTTCTGGGATCACATAACAAAAAGTAAAGATTCTGAAGCTTAAAAAAGATAATTACCAGAAACACTAAGGCTAAAGCAACTGATTCCAGTGTTCACAGGATACCAGTAAAACACAAGGGCCACCATCTATTAAATCTGATTTATATACAAAAATTAATCCCTAACATCTGTTGGTAGAATGAAGAAGTGAAGAAGTAACTATACAGTCCATCTCTCTTTCATGCCAAGGAAGCTTCAAGGTAAAGGCGAGGAATTTCCATGCTCACGTCACTCAACTGCTTTAGGAATTCAATATATAGTTAAATGCACATATGTATCTGTGATAAAGTCACTAAAGTTTGTGTTAGTTTTTCCAGACTTACTGGGAAAAGGAACATTCATATCTGCGTGCAGCATTTCAATGAGTTGTGCAGTCTTTGATCCAGGTGCAGCACACATATCTAGAATCTACAAAGAGCAGAAAGTTAAAAAATACAAGGTCATTTTAAGTACTTAAGAAATTTACTGCATGTTTTTGTTTAAATTCTTTTTGCATACACTTGAAGAATCATAATTATTTTAAACACTGATTTTAAAAAAACAATCCCACAACAGTTCTGTTTTTTCTTGCTTTAACTCCAGGGGTCTAAAAACATAAAAACTTCAATTTGTAAGGAACAATTACACCAGCTAAAAATTCTTAAAAAGAAATCAGATACAAGGACTGTATCCTTGTATCAGCTCACGAGGAATTCTGACAAGTTAACAGTACATTTACATACACACATTAAGGGAGAAAGTTACTCTGAAAAGCAAGTAGCACTTGTATTCTACTTTCAGCAAACTAATCCGAGACCATCTAACACAGTTGGTTACACAGATTTTAGAAAAATGAACTACTCTCTCTCCCCACATACTTGCATTTTTATGCAAAAAAAAAAAAAGTCAGCATGAACTGCTTGCTTCTACATCCTGGAAAAATCACCTGGGAAGTATGTGTCAGGCAGCAGAAGAGAACAGCACAAGCATCAACACCTGATTTCTGACATCTCTCCCTCCTAGTTCATCATAAACTTGGCTTGTGATCCAGTCATTCACAGGGTCACTTTCAAAGCAAACCATGCAATAGCTACTGCTGTTTTCCACAGCAAGGAATTCTAGAGTCTTCTCCCGCCTAGTCACATATTTTCAAAAACACATGATCTATCCTCTGGACTTTGGCTCCAGTAGAAGTGCAACTGGTTAAAAGACAGGGCTGGACCGGCTCAGATCCTCATGCAAACCCCTGGCATGGACAAGTCTAAACCAGAAGACAGACCACAGAGAAACGCAAAGAGCATCAGCCTACAGCTCCAGAGAGCAAAAGGTAAGGTATGCCACTAGATAGCCTCATTCCTGCTGCCTCCTATTAGGAAATACCACAGGTGTTTCTCAGACACCTCAGCTAAAGCTAACAACTCTGCAATTAGTATTTGTTAGCCATAATAGACAACAAGCTTCGGCTCACTCAAGTTATTTTGACAAACACACTCATGAAGTGGAGGTTTATGATGTCTTCAGAAGACAGAGGGGTAAAAACTACCCTGTGAAGAACAGTATAATTTAATTCTGGACAATCACATGTGTTCACAGTGTGATGTACAGATGGGACCTAAAACCAGCCAAAAAGGGGATCAAAACATGAAAATGTAACTTAGATGCACCTAAAGATATATTTACACTTTGAAATTAAACCTAAGTGTTTTCATGGGGTATTAGAAGTAAGAAGTTTCTCTGAAGCATACCTGTGATCTAAACACTAGCTGACCGCTTTTCTTGATGTGCAGAAAGACTAGCCTATGCCAAAATAAACCAGAATTGTGTATCAGCATTTATACTGCTGTTGTAGTTTGTACTTTAATCAAGCCATGTTCTAGGAATGAATTCATACACAATATATCTCGTTACCTTATGATCAGGGTTAACATTAAGCAGCAGAGGGGGTATCATACTGACAGCCTCCTGGCGACTGATATTGCCCTTGAAAGCAAGAGAGCAAACCTTTTTTATTCTGAAAAACAACACATTCCTTCTGCAATCAAATTTGTATATCCGTATGCATGAAAATTATGAAGCAATCAAAGCCACACCATTATAAACTTAATCTCAAGTTTTGCTATCAATTAATGACAATAAAAATATCACTATTTCACTCGATTCAGAGATCATCTAGTTCCAACCTCCCTGCCATGGGCAGAGACACCTCTCATCTGGCCACGCTGCCCAGAGCCCCATCCAACCTGGCCTTGAACACTTCCAGGGATGGAGCAGCCACAACTCCCCGGGTAACCTGTTCCAGTGCCTCAGCAGCCTCACAGGGAGGAATTGCTTCCTAACATCTAATCTAAATCTGCCCTCTTCTAGCTTGAAACCAGTTCTCCTGGTCCTATCATTAGAGTAACTCGTAAAAAGACCCTCTCCAGATTTTCTGTAGCCCCCTTCAGGTACTGGAAGGCTGCTACAGGGTCCAGTCAAAGCCTCTCTTCTCTAGGCTGAACAGCCCCAATTCTCTCAGCCTGTCTCCATCACAGAGATGCTTCAGCCTTCTGATCAATCCTGTAGCCTTCTCCGAACACCCTCTACTAGTTCCATGTCCTTCTTGTACAGGGGACTACCGGATCTAAACATCTCTTTTCTAACAGCAGCCAATTATTTTAGATGAACTCATTTTCATGTTCCTAAACAAAAAAAAAACCCACCAATTTAGTTTAGGAAAAATGCTTGTACCCGCAGTTACGTTCCATAGGACCAATCACTGCCAACAGCAATATAAAATCCAGATTCCTCCGAAGTACCTGAACTTGTGAGCAAAATGGTATCAATGTTGCATCAATGCATTTAAATAAAATCTCTTTTGGGATACAAGAGAGACAGATTTAAGCCCCATCCCAAACTTACGCATTCTGTCTCGCTAACCAGAAACTGGTGAAACATTTCTAGTTGTGGTGACTTGCGTAAGATTTTCCTGCTCAGGTTCATGTGCCAGGCTAACTCGTCTGGATACCTGGAGGACACACAGGGAAGTGTCAGGAGGAAAAGCCAGTGAACGACCCAACCCACTCGGCCCCACGCCAGGAGCAACTGGGGGTCGCTGGTGCTCACTCCAGCTCACGCACCAGCTCAGTGACTGTGGCACCTCGACCTTCTGCCCGTCCACCTCTAGGTCCCGCAGCTCCCTGAAGTACTTTTCTTTTAGACAGCGGAGGATCTCCTTGGCGTGACTGCACGGAGAGAGAGGCGGCAGGAGCCCCTGTGGGGACCCGTCCGCCAGCAGCCCCAGCCCAGGGCCCCAGCCAACCCGCCTGCGGCCCTACCTGCGATAGCCGGTGATGCGCAGTGTGGCCGGTAGCGGCTCCCTCAGCGTCGCCATGAAGGCGTCCCACTCGCCGGCAGGCACGATGCCCAGCTCTCGGTAGTAGCGCTCGAACAACGCGTTCTCCTTCACGATCTCGGGGTACCCGCCAGACCAGCCCTGAAACAGAGTAGCTGCCACCGTCACACCGCCCACACCCGCCACTACTTCCCGGCCCGGCTCTCACTGCCCGCTGCTCTCCGGCCCGCTCTCGTGGCCCGCTGCCCGCCCGTGCTCGGTTCTCACCGCCTGCTGCTCCCCGTCAGCGCCGCCGCCCCGTTCCAGTCGCTGCTGCTGTTGCTGCTGCCGCCGACGGTCGCGCGCCCGGCGGCCCATGGTGGCCAAGCAACGCGCGAGACCCCACGCGCTCCCCGCCACGCGCTCAGACACAAGCACCGCCACAAGTCTCGCCGCGCGCATACGTACTCCCCTCCCTTCCCCAAACTTCTTCCGGGCCGCGCCGCCATTGCCCCGGCAGACCTCTCCCACCAAGCCCGAACAGATCTCAAACCTCCCCCGGCAGCGGCCCCAACAGGCGGGAGGAATGGAGCGGTGCAGGCCGCGCCCCCAGTGTCGATTGGCCCCCGGAGGGCGGGGGGGCGGAGAGCGCCGCAGGCCGGCCGGTGGAGGTGGTGAGGTACGGACGGGCGCGTGTCCGTTGTTCGGGATGGGGCTCGATGACTGCTGCAGCGCTGTGTGCGCGTTCTGGCGGCGAGTGTCCGGCCCCGAGGAGCGGCGGCTGCTGGAGCTGCTGGCCTACGGGCTGGTGGTGCTGGGCGCCGGCTCCGCGCTGAGGCTCCGTGTCGTGCCCATGCCCTACGGCCGCTACTCGTCGCGCCGCTTCGGCTGGCCGCTGCCCGCCCGTCCCGCCTGGGCGCTGCAGGAGCTTCCCGCGCTGCTCGTTCCCATTGCCCTCGCCGCCTGCGGAGGTGCCACGATGGCCGCCTGGCCTAACCGCCTGCTGCTGGGCTGCTTCGTCCTGCACTACGCTCACAGGTGCCGGCGGCGGGAGAGGTGTGGTAGGGGTCAGCCTGGAGTGGGTTGGGGACAGAAGCTCCTGGCCGCACTGTTCCTGCTGCGGAGACTGAGGTGATGATCGGCTGTTCCCGACGTTCTTAACGGGACAGTTGTGAGTCCACTGGGATTGCTGTGTCTGGAACCCCAGTGTAAGAAGGACAAGGGGTTGCTCGAGCGAGTCCAGTGGGAGCCGCAAAGATGATCAGAGGACTGGGGGGATGGAGCACTTCTGCTGTGGAGACAGGCTGAGAGATTTGAGGTTGTTCAGCCTGGAGAAGAAAGGGTCTGACGGAGAACTGGTTTCAAGCTAGAAGAGGGCAGATTTAGATTAGATGTTAGGAAGCAATTCCTCCCTGTGAGGCTGCTGAGGCACTGGAACAGGTTACCCGGGGGAGTTGTGGCTGCTCCATCCCTGGAAGTGTTCAAGGCCAGGTTGGATGGGGTCTGGACAGCCTGGTCTGATGAGAGGTGTCTCTGCCCATGGCAGGGAGGTTGGAACTAGATGATCTCTGAGGTGCTTTCTGTGATTCTGTGAATCACTGAAGTATTTCCCATTTTGTTAAGACAGCCAGTGTCTCTGTAATCACAGCAGTACTGTGCTTGCTGTTTTAGTTTGCTGCTGTGCAATGTGCAGTGGTGCAGCAACTCTTGAAATGGCACAAACCTGTTTGATGCTCTCCCAGCTATGTCACCTGTAGCCTGTTGTAGTTTTTGCAGTGTCCCCATTTGAGCAACAACTCGACTGGGTGATCTTAGGAGCATGGTGCTCCAACAAGGAGAGTTCCCGTCTGCTTGCTGGTACTGTGGCGCTGCAGTTATTTTCCAATTACATATTTCAGTCCATAGTGTTTAAACTATGAACTCCTCAAGGGTTCAAATGAACCCTTGAAGACTTGCCGTTGGTGAACCTTGTGGATCCATTCCAGCTCAAGGCGTTCAGTGGCTCATTAAAGTACTGTCAGAGCTGGGGCAATAGCCCTGTGTTGCCATGCAGTCAGTGGTACTTGAGTACTCAGGAGAAGGCAGCTTAGCTGGAGCTGAGGTAAGCTTTTGCTGTTCCCTTTACGTAGTTGACAATAGTTACCAGTAATATTCTGCAAGTCATTTTTCCACCATATTAGTACAGCAGAGTTATGTTTATCAGGTATTTTTAAGCCTGGTATGTGGTTGATTGGCAGTCGCTGTCTAATGCTTATGGCAAGAGGCCACTGCTGTTGACAGAAAGTAGTCCACATCCTCTAGATTCAGCAGGAGGCAACATACAGTACAATTGACCTGGTAGCTGACTTGCTTTGCCAACCCTCTTTTTGCATTCTTGAGAGTAAAGAGCTTGGCTTTGGCTCAGGATGATAGCTCACCCTCAATGCCTGGGAGAAGCTAGAATGCAAGGCAGAAGTTTGTGCAGAAGTTTGAGTCAGACTGCAGTTTCTTTTCTCTGGTTGCTTATTGGTGTTGCTGGACTGAGGGGGCTGTCCTGTAGGTGACGATAGTGGGACGAATTCTCTTACCCAATTCTGTTTGTTGTAATGTAGTGGACCTTAAATAATCACATTAAAGGATTTGTTATGGTTTTTCTTCCCCTGGAAAAGCTTCTGAGAAGTGGTAGTCAGTCCTTGGGTAGCTGGGAAACATGTAAAGAGTGCTCAGGCTTCAGTACTCCTGGTCCTGTATGATGATACATTGTAATTAAATCTGTTGGCAGTTGGCTAGTGACTTGGGGCACAGCACAGAAAGCACTTGCCTGCTTTTCTTGTTTGGAGCCTGTTCGTTCACTCACACAATCTCCTGGGGAAAAGCAATCAAGATTCCTTACCCAAATGGGATGACAGTTGTGGGTTTGTCACATCCTTAACAGGTGCTAGTAGGGTAAACCAAGGTTGTTAAAGGCAAAGTAATTAATGTGTAAGTCACTTCTGGGGCAGAGAGGAATCTGAGGTCAATTAACTTAATTTCAAGAGGATTGACTTTCCACTTGGAAGTGCTGGCAGGTATGACAGAAATAGATCTGGCTTATCTCAAAAAGCTTTGTGGTATTGCTGAGTACTTGGGCCCAAGAAGACTAAAATATACTGTTCTTAACATCAGTTGCCTTCACTGGTCTGGGCAAAGTAGTAGTTCAAACTTTCTGCCATAAGGGAAGTGAGGACTCATCATCTAATTCCTATTAGACAACAAAATTAATGTTCAGGTGTTAATGCAAGTGTAACTCTCTTTTGAACTGGTGTCAAATTTGAAAAGCGGGTCGATACAGACCATGAGTTACAGTTTTGGACATCAAAAGTACCTTTTCTGTATGTTAACACCCCTGATTTTCTTTCCTTGTTCTTTGCAGGGCACTCATATATCCTGTTCTGATCCGGGCAGGAAAACCAACACCATTGTTCACATTTGTGCTGGCGCTTCTGTTCTGCATTTATAATGGATACTTGCAAGGCCGAAGCTTAAGCAACTATGCAAAGTACCCTTCAGGCTGGTTGAAATATCCTTGTTTTGTTACAGGTGAGTTAAAACATATTATGAGAGGATTAGATGTAGTTTTCCTTCACAGCTCTTTGTTTTTTTTATTATAATTCTATGGTACCTTCAAGTCCGTTAGATAACTTTTTCCATAGTTAATTCTCTCACTTGCTGTAGCCACAAGGCTTTTAACCTTTTTTAAATTTAGAAAATAGAACAGATCCTCTTGCCGCGATGAAGAAGCAGTGGTACTTCTGCTCTAAAACTTGACAACTGAAGGTACAAGGGAGTGACTTCAGTGGTTGCTCAGCACTGGAATGTGGTTGAAACTCTCTTTGTACTTTTTGGAATTCCAGTCTCCAACAAAAAAAAATAAAGGATCTAGTTATGAAAATAGTTGGTTTGTTGTTTGGGATTTTTTTCCAAATAATATGGATCTGTAGTACTTGAAATACGTTTCTTTTCTGTGCTGCCAATCATAAGCAAAGTATTGCTTTCGTCACCGGAAATGGTTGTTTTCAGGATTAGGAAATACTAATAGCTGAAAAATGTATTTGCTGAGGAATAAAAAGATAGTTTTGCATGCCTTTATGATGTTACATGTGGGAGAAGAATGGGAGAATGTCTGCAACTAGTAACCGAATGGGGTTCAGTAGTTGGAAACTGAAATGAGATAAATCTGCAATGACGACAGAAATTTGGAAAAGCAAAGCTGGATGGTTTCAGGGGGTGGTGGGAGATTTCAAACAACTAGGTGTTCCCTGTCTATGGAACCTTAGTATACAGATTGACTGTTTTCAGATGTTTAGAGTTAATTTTGGGAAAGCAATAGCTTATGTCTACACCAGCAGCAACACTTGGAGCAGCAATAGAGCTTTGATGTGGTTGCTTCATGAATTCTTTGGACTGTGTTGGTTTAGTTCAGAGCAGTGAACTCTTCTGGTTTCAGAGGAAGTGCAAATTTTCTCCTTCTAGCACAGGACAATTCATGATAAAACTGTGAGCTTGCAAACCAATATGAGAACAACTTCATAGTCTTTCAGCACAAACTTGTGAACTTACCAAGAGCATCCATGATACCTGAAGTGGTGAATACTACAAATGGGTATATGCACATGATTCACCCTTGTGTTCTTTCTCAACTTGTCTGTACTTCTAGCTGGAAATGAGAACTTCCTTCCTTTGTTTACTTTAGCTTCATCAAACCCTTTGCAATGCACCATATGTCTTTTCTAACTCCCCTAAATCCCCATTCAACCAGCTCTTCCTAATGTTGATGGCCAAATGCTTCTCTGCATCAAAACACTTCTTACAGTAGCATTATGGAGCTGAGTAGTACTTATAACTCTGAAGGTGCAGGTGACAGCACATGGGCACCTGGTCAGTTGCGTGAGGGTTTTTATCTGACAACTTAGCCAAGCACATTTGTCACCTCTGCTCTCCACATGAAACAGGCATGAACAGCTATGGGCATTGTTCATATCTGTGGATAGTCTCCTGACTGAGGGATGTGCGTTAGTCATCAATATGTCTCCCAGTTCTATCTTTAGCCATCTGGATGATCGAAGTGACCTTTTGCCTTCCTGGAAAGACTGACCAGACAATCTGAGATGAGGCACTGGTTCACCTGAAGTGTTTTCCAGGCACTTTCAACACAGGTGTAGAAATTGGCCACCTGCTGTTTCTATAGAGCATCTTCCACTGTATGTTCTTGAAATCTAGAGTGAGGAGTTGAACCAAACAGCAGTTAACCTACTGTCACTCGGCAACAGTCTGCAGAAGAAAAGTAGCTCTTTCAGTATGAGGTTCTGTAAGGGCAAGGATGAAAAGGGCACTAGTGCAACAACACAGAAGTGTTGTTCCATTGTTGCACTCGGTCATTTCTTAATAATAGACCTAGTTATTTGTCTTCTATTGCAAGTTGTTCTAGTATGAAACCAGGCCTTAATCACCAGGCTTATCCTGATGAAAGAAAACAGCCTCCTGAGTTTAATAGCCTCTTGAGGTCGTCTACGTTGTGTGGCATCCTTTGGTTCTAAGAATCTATTGGAGTGTGGTGTTACCCCCTTCCTGTTTACATCTCTACTTTTCCCTGTGGTGGAAGCCAAGTCCTGCATAACCAGCCTTTTGTCTTTCAGAGAGCAGTCTCTAGGACAGCCATGCTGAGAATCTGAAGATTGGGATTGTGGAGTACAATGCATATGGAGTATAGGCACAGAAAATGCGGTTACTGTAGAATCATAGAATCATTGAGGTTGGAAAAGACCCTTGAGATCATGAAGTCTGATCATCAGCTCTAACCGTCACCTCTACCAACTTAACTGCTAAACCATATTGCTATATGCAGTACTTCAGGGCAATGAGAATCTTCAAATCTCAGAGGAGTGCTTGTTGTCCATAAAGACAGATTTGATTGCTTCCTACTGGTGTGATAGTTTTGAAGCAGGAGGGTGAAAATGCACAGACTAATCCTGTGTAGTAACTGGGTTTTCTTAAAACAAGCTCCAGTTCTCTTGTGATATTTGAAAAATTCTTACAGACAGGTACCAATATCCACAGGTAATATGCTACAAAATTACAGTGGCATTTCAGAGGACTTAACAGGCTTCTAGTTTCCTCTTTTGAGAAAGAAATGCAGTATTTCTACAACTGTTGCTTTCAGTGTAGTTTTTCCCTCATGCTAGTGCTGAAGTGAATGAGTAGAAATACTCTGTACTGTTAAGTAGATTGAATATATTAACACTTGTTTATTTCCAGCAGGAATGAGGATTACTGTTAAAATCTTACTGTATTTTTCTCTGTGGAAGTTAAGGAAATGTACACATTACATCTGTATATACACACCTGCATGTGCTTATATATGTACAGCATCAGAAGAATCAGCATTACAGTACTAAATCTGTATATAGACACCTTGTCCATTACTATGAGCTTTGCTGACCAAGGGGTTCACTGGGGGACTGGGATTGTGCGGGATGTCACCAGAATTAATTCTACTGCTTATATTATTGCTGCTTTGAGATTATAGGTCTAACATGTGATACATAAGTGTAGTTTGTTTCCTGAACAAGCACTTTGTCTCTGTGTATTAAAGATAGTATTTTGAATGTTTTTTTCAGGTTTTATAGGGTGGTTGATTGGCATGGCAATCAATATTTATTCTGATCATATTCTCAGAAACCTGAGAAAACCAGGGGAAACTGGTTACAAGATACCAAAAGGTCAGTAAAATATTACATAAATTTTATAATAAATCGTACATAAGCTTTATATAACAAAAGAAGCATCATAGAATCATTACGGATTGGAAGGGACCTCGAAAGATCATCTAGTCCAATCCCCTTGACACAGCAGGATCACCTAGACCAAGTCACACAGGAACACATCCAGGAGGGTCTTGAACATCTCCAGTGAAGGAGACTCCACAACGACCCTGGGCAGCCTGTTCCAGGGCTCCGTCACCCTCACTGGGAAGAAGTTCCTTCTCAGGTTGATGTGGAACCTCCTATGTTCCAGTTTACAACCACTGCCCCTCATCCTATCACTACATGACACCGAGAATAGCCTAGCTCCATCTTCCCCACACCCACCCCTCAAATATTTGTAGACATTAATTAGATCACCCCTCAGTCATCTCTTCTCCAAGCTAAAGAGACCCAGCTCCCTCAGCCTCTCCTTGTAAGAGAGGTGTTCCACCTCCTTCATCAACTTCGTTGCCCTTCGCTGGNCCACGTCATCAATGAATAGGTTGAACAGGACTGGTCCCAGCACCGATCCCTGGGGCACTCCACTAAATACAGGCCTCCAAACAGACTCTGTCCCATTGACCACTCATATAAGAGGGAACTGGAACTGTTCAGTCTGGAGAAGGCTCAAGGGGATCTTGGTGATGTGTATAAATATTTAATGGGAGGGAATGAAGAAGACAGATCCAGACTCTTCCCAGTGGTGCTAGTGATAGGACCAGAGACACTGGGCACAGACTTTAAGCACATCAAATTATATCTGCCTTTAGGTTGGTCAAAAACTAGAATGGGTTGCTCAAGAGAGGTTGTGGAGTCTGCATCTGTAGAGATACTCAAAACTGGACTGGACATGGTCCTGGGCAACCTGCTGTCTCTGACCCTTCTGAGCTAAGAGGGCCGGACTAGATAATCTCAAGACTTCACTTCCAACCTAAAACAATTCCGTGTAATAGGGGAGATAGTAACTTATGATTTAAGAGAAAACTTGGAGAAATTCAGAGATAACTATTTAAGTTTTTCCTTTAGTTTTTGCTGTGTATTGGTTTTTAGTGAGATTTATTAATAAAACCAGAAGAGCTAAGAATATAAGACACTAAACTGCTACTTTGCACCAACAAGGAACCTTTTAATTTTGGTAGAAGTTAATCAAAGTTCTCAGGAAAATTAATGTGGACGTACTGTACCATTTTCCACTTAAAAAAATTTTGAAGGAAATGAGCTGTTACTTGCCTTATGATCAGGAGGAGTTGGTCTTTCTGATATTGCTTTTCCAGTTTAAGTGCTAGAATTCCACTTCTCTTTGTTCATAGAAGTAAAGTAATGAAAGCAAGGTCAAAGCGTGTACTTTATTATACTTGGCAAATACTTGTTTGTTTACTTCCACTGGTAAAGCACATACTGAGATATTATCAATTTGTACACTATCTTTGGAATTAGGGTGAAAGTTCTTATTTAATAAAGTTCCCAGCAGGTGACTCTGTATTGTTTATACATAACTGACTGTAAAACACTTAACGCGAAGTGCAAATTACTGCTTTCACTGAGTGTCAGGACTTCAGCAGGAGACTTAATGGGGGTAGGAACAAAGGGCCACACACTTTAAGTGTAAGATAAATTTAGAATTTGAATTCATAATAACAAGGTTCCTAATTTAATTTTTGAAGTACTTAAATTAAACATTGTATGCTAACTAACCCTATGAGTGTTGTATGGAACTCTTAAAAGGGAGAATATTTTCTATTTTAATGTATTTTTTTTAAGAAGAGTTTATAATCAAAAAGATAGTTGGATATTAAGTAACTATTTCCAGAGGCATGAAATCACTTCTGATACTGCATCTCTTTTTTTGAATTAAAGAAGAAATATGGAGCTGCAGAAGATCTGTCCTAGAATGAGCTCTGAAGTGATCTACCATTGTACAGCTTGAACTTTATGCTGCCTTTAAAAATTATGTAGACATTGGTGGTACAACTCTTATTTGACTTACAGCATTGGAGATCTCTTGATTCAGTTGCATTTAAAACAACTCTGTCCTGGTTTCAGGAGGAATGTTTGAGTATGTCAGTGGAGCGAACTTTTTTGGTGAGATCCTGGAGTGGTTTGGCTTTGCTCTCGCCTGCTGCACTATTGAGAGCCTTGCATTTGCCTTGTGCACACTTTTCATCTTGGGTTCAAGGGCAAGACAGCACCATGAGTAAGTGTTTGTCTTACTGCTTCTGTTGTATACAACGCTTAATTTCTAATTCACAACTATGTTTTGTCCTGTACAGATGATGCAAAGCAAGTCTTGTGAAAGACTGCTGTTGTAGTAGAGAATATGATGGAGAATACTGGGTAGTGTTAAGTACTGCAGAATTTCAGCAGGAGGTACTAAGCAGAAACACATACAACGTGCAGGGGTCCATTACTGACTCATCTGAAACTTGCCCACATGCTTTTGTGCAGAGCTGCTAATCAGTCTGTGATCTGCACTTTGTCATGGGTCCATTGCACTCCAGCTGCAAGAGTTGGGTTTTTCATTACTAGTTTTGCTTCATTGTCTTAACTTCCCTGTCAGTACATGTAGGCAGCAATAACTGGGCTCCTTAGTCTCTTCCTTACCAGACAAGGTAATGCCAACCAGGTTCCTTAGCCTATCTGTCTATATTATGTTCTTCAGGCTGAAATTCTGAGGCTTGTTTGTCTTGACAGCACTTTTTCAGAGCTCTTGACTTACACAGCCCAATGAAAGCTAAGTGTTGTTAAAGGAAGAAATGTGCATGAAAGGAAAAATCCATTAAAATGATAAAAAAAACCAAACTAAAAACTCCTGCAGGTGAAGAAATATTTTGATGTAGTCTGTTCAGTTTGAAAAAATTAGAAAAAGTGACTGAAAGGCTAAATAGTGTGATGCTGGTATTTTACAGCTGCCTGCATTGTGTGCTTTGTTCTCTGCTTATTCCAGTTTTGAGCTTTCACTTAGCTACCAGTTATAGGAATAGTTGCACCTTTGAGAAGCCCAGATTAAGTTGATTTTTCTTTTCATTTTAAAGAAGGAGATCAAAATCTTTATGAAAATCAGATTAAATGTGTTAGATAAAGGAGATCACACACGTAATAACACTTCGTAGCGCTATGCATTTATTCTTTTTAAATTTTCTGGATTTGAAAATGCTCTTCGAGAAGGATTAGCAGTAATATTATACATTTGTCATGTTCAGTTCGATTAGCCAAATTCTAACTGAAACTGAAAATAGTTCTGTCCAGAACAGGATACTCATTCAGTTGTGTAGTATCACTTGCTTCCATGTGAAGTCACTATACAGTGGTATCTCCTTGAATGTTTTGTGTTCTGTTTTTCCCCTCCAATTCTAAAATGCACCTACTCAGGATACATAAAACTATACATCTTTCAGCAACAGGCTGTTGCTTCCCTGGCTATTCTCACTACATCTGTTGGTTTGTTTTCCTGTTGCTGGCAGCAGGACTTTGTTTCATTGTGGCGGATGATAAGATGTCATGAGGATGAGAGTGGTAAATGACACTTTTGTACCCAGAGTTGATTTTAGAGGCTTTTTTTTGTTTGTTTGTAGTGAGAAAATATCTGGTTTAAATTGAACGCATTGTGCAATGACCTACTTTATTCAACAGCATTTTGAAGACTTACTAGATTTCTGTCTTTGTTTTTCAGGTGGTACCTTGAGAAATTTGAAGACTACCCTAAGGACAGAAAAATTGTAATTCCATTTTTCTACTGAGCTGTGCTTTTTAACACAGAAAAGGATGCTTTTTTTAAAAGCTGACACTACAGGTGTTGGCAGGTTAACAGCATATTCTGATATCACATCACTGTGACAAAGCCTTTACATCAGTGCTGCTATTAGCTGCTGCTTTTCCTGTTAATGAAAGCCCAAAATCTGAGGATGAGGTAAACAGGGACAGAAATGCTTTTCCAGTAGTGGAACACCATCATAAATACATTAGGCAAGGTGTTAGAATCCACTTCATGGAAGGCACTCTATAGGACTTCTGACACTTCCTTTTCTGCTTATGCAGGCTCCTACTGTTCCCATTCCATTTAGCCCCGCTGTTCTGAGGATTTTGCCACCAGCTCTTTCACTTCCACTCCACTCTGGATGGTGTGTTCTGGGCTTGATTTTTTTTGTCTTGCCTTCCTAGTCCTTTTTTTCCCAGACCTGCATTTCCAGGAGAACTGATGATGCAAACCAAGGACATTAGATGAATATAGTTGCTGTTAGATGAGAAACAGTGTTCCTCCTCTTTGCACTCTTACAGAGGTGTGGGCTCTATGTAGATAATACTTGATGCCATTTACATAAGTAGTTGCAGTGCTGCCTTTCCCATATAATAGATTGAGACTGTCATATGGCTTTCAAATTAGATAACTATCTTAATGCTCATATGTTTCCTCACTCAGTGCTATTTTTGGAAGGCATTCTTTATCTGGGATACTCAGGCCAGTCTAGCACTGTTACCAATGGTGTTGTGTGTTCCAGCTTAACTTCATAGGAACTTCAGATTTTTACAAAATTCTCTCACTATTCTGTTTAAAAAAAAATAATCAAGTGTCTTCCTTCTCCCGTTGATAGGAGTCTAGATGATTTTATATTCCAGAATTCTGGAATCTTTTAGTGCTGCTCTTTTTATTTAACTCAGTTCTCATACCCCTAACCTTTTTCACCTGAAGAACTCCAGAAGAGCTTCAAAAACAGGATGGGATCCTGAGCGTACAGACTTGAATTTCAGGCACATCTGTGCCTTTCACATGCTTGTGGTGTTAAAGAATTTTTTAGCATTGCTGCAAAAAAAAAAATCTAAGAAATTCCACAGAAAACTTAAAAAACCAAACTCAACAAACCAGCAATGCCCCGACACAAAACCAAATACAAACTCCAACTAACAACCAGGAATACTAATTTAAAAGAACAAAACGAGAAGTAAAAACTGAAACAAACTTCTTGCAAAACTCCCAAACTCCACTGTTGAATACTTTGGAAATCAATGGAAATCAAGCCTTTGTTAAGTGTTTTCACTTACTCTGGACATATTGGGTTATGTTCTTCAAAACAAATTTGTAATATGATTTTGCCAAATGTTGAGATTTCCTGTAGGATGTTGCATTCAGCTTGGTGTAAAGCTTGCAGTTCGTCTTTGCTGTTGAGTTATACTGTCGTAGTAATCAAAGTGTAAAGATTTTTACCTGTAAAATTTTAGATACTTTTTTAAAGAAAATACACTCAGGAAGTAGGCAGTTGAAAAAGGACTTTGACTCAAACTTCTGCTTAACATTTGTTTCTTATTTGTCTTTCCTGACACAGTACTTACTGTGTTGAAGTCTTGGCTATTGTTAAGGATTTATTCTGTGGTGTAAAGAGGAGTAAAAAATTTTATTTTTATTGACTGAAACATTTGAAGGAGAGGAGAGAAGCTGGCAGTCCTGGGCTGAGAATAACTTCCTAAGCCCTAGGGCTACCAGTTGCTCTGTAATGGTGTCTGGGATGACCACTCTTGCTCTCAGCCAATATCTAGAATCTCAGTTTTGGGAGAACATAGAAATGTTCTCCTTTGATGAGAAGAAGAACATTCCTCATTACATTACCCTCAAATTGTTCAATCATGTCTTTACTGTTTACATCTTTCCATAATGTTTTACTGGACGTTGGAGGGTTCCCCTGTTTGTTTGTTATGTTTCATCATAATTTGAGCCATTTTGATAAAGGCTCAGTGCTGAAGTTTGTTGGGAAAAAGATGGATGATTTACATCTCAGTGCTAAGGTGGAATTAGTGGACAATAGCAGTTCCATAGGACCACTTAAAGCATATTCTGAAGAGAATTTTATATTTCTAAACCATATCCCTGTGGCAGTTTTTAAATCTTGGTATCTAAATCATCCAGCTATCCAACTCAGTTTTAGAGGGGAAAAAAAACAGGATTCAAAGAGCACTATCTACTCAAGTTGTATAAATACTTTTCTAGTTTATGGTGAATTTGTATCTTGTCTTTAGGAGTAATTGCTTAAAATTGCTAATGGGACAACCAATGGTAAAAAAGATCTGGCTGCTGCACTTTAATCTCTGACCCACTGCCTCTTCTGTTCTCCAGCCTTTTTATAAAGGCAAAGATTCTTTCACTGGCAAACACTAAGAAAAATTGCAGTACATCTCTTTATATTCAAGAGCTGTAGTTCTCCAGTCAGTAGTGTTTGTCATGGTTTACAGAAAATTTGTATTGATGCCTTAGTTTTGCTGTGATGCTAAATATTTATCTTGACTAAAAGTTCAGCTTATTTGCTTACATATTGATAACTTACGTTTACTTGTAGTAGGAGGGGCATCTGAAACATGATGCTCTGGCAGCTTCTCTGTGGTGTTTCTCTTGTTACAGAAGAGGAAAAGCTGAGGTCTATGGAATGGGATGTTGGTGCATTTAGAAATTCTATCTAATTGGATTATTTAAAAACACAGAAGGGTTTGTTCTTTATATGTTTATATTTTCTCATTATGCTGCTAGTGAAAAGTACATGATCAACTCAGTCAAAAGCTAGAACTGCCTTTTGTTTAAACAGGAACACATTTATTTGTAATAGTTCACTTATGCTCCCTTTCAGCAGGTCTGACATAACCTTTCTCTTTGAAAATATCTAGTACTACATGGTTTTTTTTGAAAATGAACTCTGTTCTATTTCAGGAGAAAAAAAAAAGTGTGCTTGTGATTTGGAATAACATCTGTAGTGATTTTTAACAGACACAGGCTCCCTACATCTTTCTCCAAAATCCTCTTCTAATAAAAAATGGTTTGTGGTGTCCTGCTTGAGTGCTTTTTTTGCCCAGTTAAAAATGCTTGCTATAACTTCAGGAGGTTGACCGAGCAGTTTCATTATACCAAATGAGGTCTTGGGGACTGTAATAGTAAGGTTGTATCAGACTAACCTTTGACAAGATTAACTAAAAAAAAAAAATAAATTACAAGTTACAAGGACAATTTTTCAGGTGATAGTTGATTCTGCAAACTAAGGGACATGGGTGAGATATTCCACTGTTGTGGTTAGAGCAGAGATTAGTAGGGTAAATGGGTTTCTCGACTGCTGCCAGGTCATAGGGAACTTTGTTATTTTTAACAGAGGTAGCACTTGCTCTTTGAACTGTTGTGGTGCAGCAACATATCGAATTTGGAAGAATGAAGATTGTACGAGTTACTTGTCACATAAACTTGTATTCTTCCAGCAGGCAAGAACTCATGAGATTTTTACAGCCTGTTAGACAAAAATGTCTCTAACAAACACCTTTTCGTTAAGTGAAATACACATCTAATTTTAGAATTAGAATGCCCCAGCCTGCTTTGTGCTACAAAGCTTTACCAGTAACAGTTGCACTTGCCAGGGAAGCCTTTCAGACGTGAGCTTTGTGAGGAAAACAGACCCCTGGGTGAAGTTGTGCAAGGTGCGCAGTGATGCAATATGTCTGTGCGCCCTGTGTGACCACAAAAACCACATGTGGGCAAGCAACTGTGGAAACGTATTACAAGACAAGGGAAGGGATAAGCCTAAAACAGGAGTTGCATGTGAGTTGCACAACTGCTGTTTGCTGTTGAGCTTCTTACAAAAACAAGTTCTGTACATCCTTTGCTTGATTTAATGCTTGCCTTGAAAGAAAACCAAATACATCATGTTTTGTTGTATACAAGTGGCTGGTGGAAGCAAAAGGCTATTTGTTCTCAGAGATTAAAGAATATGTAATGTGGTGTAATGCTTTCCAGAAGTGCTGCTTTACCAGTGTCTTGTGGTTATGTTGTTTGTCCATGCTTCCTGATATTTGCAGCCTCATTTTTTTTTTTTTTTGAATTGCCAAACTACCCATCCAGATTCTAAGAGGATGTTTGTGGCTGGGTCTGAAGAGAAGGTACAAGCAAAACCATGAGGTCCAGCTGCTCTGGGAGGGAGCACTCTTTTCTCTTGGTCTGTTGAAAGGGAAAAATGATACAAGCTCAGATGCAGACTCCTAGTGGAAAAAGACCTACGTGATCATATACATAAACCAAAGTTCAAATGTGAGCAGCAGCAATGTCAAGACTAAATAAAGGACTGTCCAACGTGAGCTAGGAGGAACTACCCCAAGTATTTATTGTTTCTGTGTCCTCTGGAACAAGTCCAGAGTTGGCCACAAAGATGATCCAAGGGCTGGAGCACCTTTGCGATGAAGACATACTAGGGGAGCTGGGCATGTTCAGCCTAGGAAGAAGACTGGTGGGACTTTAGAGCTGTCTTGCAATACTTGAAGGGAACCTACAGGAAGGCTGGAGAGAGAATTTTCACAAGGGTATCAGCGATAGAACAAGAGGAAATGCTTTTAAACTGAAGGAGAGGAGGTTTGGACTAGAAATTAGGAAGAAGTTCTTCAGTACAAGGGTGAAGAAATTCTGGAATCGATTGCTCAGACAGCTATGGCTGTCTCATCACTGGAGGTGTTCAAGGCCAGATTGGATGAGGCCTCTAGCAGCTAAGACTAGTTGAGAGGTGTTGCTACCCATGGCAGGGAGGTTGGAGTAGATGGTCTCTAAGGTCTTTACCAACCTGAGACAGTCTGTGATTCCTTCTGGTTGCTGTGTTTGGTTGTGATCTAATCTTCACAACAATGTTATTGCTATTGATTCCTAGTCTTATGAAAAAAGACTAAATAATAAAGGAGAAATATACTCTGGGATATTCTAATGAATAAAAAGAGAACTAGTGTGTTGATGAACAATTTATAAATTCATAGAATCATTAGGGACTAGAAGGGACCTCAAAAGATCATCTAGTCCAATCCCCCTGCCAGAGCAGGATCACCTAGACCAAGTCACACAGGAACACATCCAGACAGGTTTTAAACGTCTCCAGAGAAGGAGACTTCACAGCTCCCCTGTTCCAGTGCTGTGAAGAAGTTCCTTCTCATATTTATATGGAACCTTCTATGTTCCAGCTTACACCATTGCCCCTTGTCCTTTAACCAGATGACATTGAGAAGAGCCTGGCTGCGTCCTCCTGACAACCACCTCTCACATATTTATAGACATTAATGAGGTCACCCCTCAGTCTTTGTTTCTACAAGCTCAAGAGACCCAGCTCCCTCAGCTTCTCCTCATAAGGGAGGTGCTCCACTTCCTTCATCATCCTTGTTACTCTACGCTGGACTCCCTCCAGCAGCTCCACATCCCTCCTGAACTGAGGGACAAGGACACCCAGGTCCCTTTCTTCCAAACTGCTCTCGAACATATCAGTTCCCAACCTGTACTTCCCAACCTATACTAGTACCTGGTGTTGTTCTTGCCCAGATTCAAGAGTCTACACTTTGCCGTGCTATACTTTTTAAATTTCTCCCCGCCCAGCTCTCCAGCTTGTCCAGGTCTTGCTGAATGGCAGCACAATCTGCTGTGGTGTCGGCAACACCACCCAGCTTTGCGTCATCGGTAATCTTGCTGACAGTGCACCTTAATCCCTCATCCATGTCATTATTGAATAGATTGAATAGGACTGGTCCCAGTACTGACCCTTTGGGGACTCCACTAGATACAGGCATGCAACTAGACTCTGTCCCACTGACCATTACTCTCTGGCTTCTATCCTGGAGCCAGTTCACAATCCACCTCACTACCTGATCAACTAGACCACGCTGCCTTAGTTTGGCTGCAAGAGTACTGTGGGAGACTGTGTCAAATGCCTTACTGAAGTCCAGATAGACCACAACCATCATTCTGTCATCATTTATCCACCTGGTTATGCCCTCATGAAAAGCTATCAGGTTGATGAAGCATGACTTCCCTTTGTTGAAGCCATACTGACTGTCCCTAATGAGCCTCCTGTCCTTGATGTGCCTAGACACAGCATACAGGACAAATTGTTCCATCACCTTTTCTGGGAATGAAGTGAGGCTGACTGGTCTACAGTTACCTGGGTCCTCCTTCTTACCCTTTTTGAAGATTGGAGTGACATTTGCTATCCTCCAGTCCCTAGGCACCTCTCCTGATCCCCAACATCTAGTTTGCTCAACTTATCCCTAACCCAGTCCTCATCAACCAAGGCAGGCTCCTCTCTTGCTTCGACTTCCTCTGGAGCCTCAGCTGTCTGGGGCTTGATATCAGGACAGCCACCAGAAGTATAGACAGGGGCAAAGAAGATGTTCAATATCTCTGCTTTCTCTGTATCCTCTGTCTCCAGGGCACCCACCTCATTCAGCAGGGGGCCTACATTGCCTCTAGGTTTAGTTTTAGCTGCAATGTATTTGAAGAAGCCCTTTTTGTTGCCCTTCACCTCTCTGGCAATGTTTAATTCCAAGGAGGCCTTGACTTTTCTAGTTGCTTCCCTACATCCTCTCACCAGAGCCTTATAATCACCCCCAGTGGCCATCCTCTCTTTCTATGACCTATAGACATTATTCTTCCTCTTCTTCAGTTTGCCCAGCAACTCCATGCTTAAGCACGCAGGTCTTCTGGCTCTCTTCCTTGATGGCATGCTCTTCTGTTGTGTTTGCATCAGGAAATTGTCACCAATGTACTGAAGGANCACAGCATACAGGACAAATTGTTCCATCACCTTTTCTGGGAATGAAGTGAGGCTGACTGGTCTACAGTTACCTGGGTCCTCCTTCTTACCCTTTTTGAAGATTGGAGTGACATTTGCTATCCTCCAGTCCCTAGGCACCTCTCCTGATCCCCAACATCTAGTTTGCTCAACTTATCCCTAACCCAGTCCTCATCAACCAAGGCAGGCTCCTCTCTTGCTTCGACTTCCTCTGGAGCCTCAGCTGTCTGGGGCTTGATATCAGGACAGCCACCAGAAGTATAGACAGGGGCAAAGAAGATGTTCAATATCTCTGCTTTCTCTGTATCCTCTGTCTCCAGGGCACCCACCTCATTCAGCAGGGGGCCTACATTGCCTCTAGGTTTAGTTTTAGCTGCAATGTATTTGAAGAAGCCCTTTTTGTTGCCCTTCACCTCTCTGGCAATGTTTAATTCCAAGGAGGCCTTGACTTTTCTAGTTGCTTCCCTACATCCTCTCACCAGAGCCTTATAATCACCCCCAGTGGCCATCCTCTCTTTCTATGACCTATAGACATTATTCTTCCTCTTCTTCAGTTTGCCCAGCAACTCCATGCTTAAGCACGCAGGTCTTCTGGCTCTCTTCCTTGATGGCATGCTCTTCTGTTGTGTTTGCATCAGGAAATTGTCACCAATGTACTGAAGGAACCTCCTGGACTGTGGCTGGCTGAGTAGGTCTTCCAGCAAATATTAGGGTAGCTAAAATGCCCCATGAGAACTAGGGCCTGCAGCTGTGAGGCTGCTGTCAGCTGCCTGTAGAAGACCTCATCAACTTCCTCATTCTGATCTGGTGGCCTCTAATAGACACCCAAAACAGTGTCACCCATGCCAGCCTGCACCTTGATCCGAACCCACAAACTCTCAACTCCCTCTTCATCCACCACTGGACAGAACTCAATACATTCCAGTTCCTCTCTCAAGTAGAAAGCAACCCCACCACCTTGCCTTGCTGATCTGTCCCTCCTGAAAAGGACATAGCCATCCATGACCACATTCTAGTCATGCGAGCTATCCCACCAAGTCTCAGTGATTGCCACCAGATCATAATCCCCTGACTGGACACAGATTTCTAACTCCTCCTGCTTATTCCCCAAGCTGCGTGCACTGGTGTACAGGCATTTCAGGGAGCGAGCTGAGCACTCCGATTTCACCCAAGGACAGTGAGACGCCGTCTGGTGTTCATTAAGGCCAGAGCTCTGTCCCACTGGTGCTTGCCCATCAACTATCCCACCCACCATCGAATCTTGTTTAAAGCCCTCTGAATGAGTTCTGCCAACTCCTGTCCCAGATCCCTTTTTCCCCTCTGAGGTAAACCTCTCCCATGTGGACCTGCAAGGTCTGGCATCTTATAGAACCAGTCATTATCAAAGAACTGAAAGTCCTGCCTGTAACATCAGTCTCGTAGTCAATCCATTAACTGAGTCCTTCTATTCCAGCCTGTGTCCTCAACCCAAAATGGAAATAGTGAAGACAATACAATTTGTGCCCCAGAGTCTTTTACCAAACATCCCAAGGCCTTGTAGTCTTTCTTCATTCCCCTCAGAATATGGAATACAGCTTCCTCCCCACCTGTCTGGAAGATCAGCAGTGGGTAATAGACAGCTGATCTCACCAGGTTAGGGATCATCCTAGTGATATCCCTGATTCAGTCTCCGGGTAGACTGCAGACTTCCTTGTGATGAGGGTCAGCTCTGCATATTGGGGCCTCAGTCTCCTTCAGGAGTGAGTCTCCAGTAACAAGGACCTTTCTCTTCTTTTTGTAGGAGTTCATCATATTACTGGAAGATTTCCCATATTTATATGACCTTGCTAAGGACCTCTAGTATGGGTTCTCTGTCCTCTATATCCTTATTAGACTGGCTGTCTTCCAGTAGGGGCTTATATCTATGACTCAGTGGCAACTGAGAAGGTGAGGCAGGCAAGGGTGGTGCTTGCCTTCTGCCACAGCACTTCACTTTGCTCCACTCACCCCTTCTACTTGGGCTTCTGTCCTCCATCTGAGAACTATAGAATAGAGGCACCCCCTGAATCTGGCTCTTATTTGGCTGTTGACCAGACTGCTGAGCCTGGCTCCACCAGTCCACTTCTTTTTCAGCCTCTCTGATTCTCCTGAGCCTTTCTACTTCTGCTTGTAGCTTTTCAACCTCATCTTGCAGATGTGCCGCCTGGTTAAGCAGATAATCTACCTGCTTGCACCACATGCAGCCAGGAAAACTTGAGAGAGTGCTACATTCCTGTTAGCCTGTCACATGCACAGCCTCATCCTGTTGGGGGACCTCTGAGTTCCCACATCCATACGCAGTGGTGACCGCAGCCTGGTCTTTCTCTGCTGCTGCGTTGTAACCGTTTTTTTTTCCTGGCAGCTGAAGCGGCTGAACCGGCTAGTGCTGTCACTGCTGCATGTGGTCTGAGTTCAACTTTTGGTTTTGTCACCCTTAAAGAGGACCAGGTCTGCACCCCCTGTGGTGTTTGTCCAGCAATGCCGCGAAAGTACCTAAACTTCAGTGGCTGTCTCTTGGCTCCCCTGAGCTTTCCTGTTTGGGGAACCCCCAGATCACCCAGAAACCTCAATAAACTAGTGTTCAGGGACCAGCACTAAATTCTATTAATTTTATATGGAAATAGGGTAACGTATTCCATTAGTCTGTGGTAATTTAATATTAATTATTAAAATAGTAAAGGAAAAATCTGGCACTATGCATAGAAGAGGCTCCCATTTGAAGACACACAAAATTCTCTTTGAAACACAGTCTCTAGGAGCAGAATAGTAAGATAATATATTTTCTGCCTAAGAATTATTCCTGTAGCACTGGTTCTTGACATTTTTTGATCAGTGACTCAAAGTGGCAAGAAGGAGAGTGTCTGGAAAATACGGCAGCAACCCTTCTTATCTGAGGTTGTGCTTGTGAACTGAGCAGAGCTCTTTTCTAGCATGTGTTCAGCAATGCCTACAAGAAGATGCACTTAAATCTCATTTTGGGCTTATTCTGAGGAAAGTATGTAACTGGGCTTGCCGAGGTGAGAGAGCTCTAACAACTCTGGAAAAATACTGGGATATGGCATTCACCCCCCAATACCTCCAGACAAAAAGATTAACATGCTTATGGAACTGAAGTAGACCTTTAAATAGGAAAGTCCACTCAGGTCAAGTTGTATCTATATTATTGTGGTTTTAGTTCCTTTTATAAATTAACTTTTTGTAGCTTATCAGTCCACTTTCTAATAAAAACATATTAAAAAGTCAGGTTCCACTGAAAATTGCCATGCTGTGGGATCCTCTTAGTTCTCAGCTGGTTACTTCCCTCACTGAGGTGTGGTGTTTTCATTAGGTATCGGGTGGTTATTGCTGCTGGAGGAGTATCTTCCTCCTATTTCTCTTCCTTTTCTAAATTAGTCCTTGCAAAATCATGCTTTGCTGATTTGCTGCCCTGCTCCTGAAGAGCAAATATTTGTGGTGGATTGACCTTGGCTGGATGTCCTTTACTGAAAAGATGCAGGAAAAATATGATAAAGGGCTCATGGGTTGAGATGAAGACAGGTACATGATAATCTGGGAAATTAATTTATTGCAAATTCAATGTTGGAGTAAGGTAATGAGAAATAAAAATATATCTTAAGCCACTTCCCTCCTTCCCTTTCTCCCTGGGCTTAACTTTATTCCTCATTTCTCTAGCTCTTCCCTGCCCAGCAGCATGGGTGGATGCAGAATGAGAGTTACATATACTGAAGTGATTGCCTCTGCTGCTCCTTCCTCCTCCAGAAGGATTCCTTACACTCTTCCTATGCCTCAGTGTCAGGGTTCCTCCCACAGCAGATAGTCATTCACAAACACCTCCTATGTGAGTCCTTCCTATGGGCTGCAAGTTTCCACAATCTGGGTCCTTTCCACAGGGTCACAGCTCCTGCTACCAAGCCTGCTCCAGCATGAGCTTCCCATGGATTTATAGTTCCCCTCAAACATTTCCTCTCCAAGCTGAACAGCTCCAGCTAGCCTGTCCTCATAAGGAAGATGCTCCAGCCCCATGATCATCTTTGTAACTCTCCATTGGACTCTCTCCAGTAGCTCCCTGTCCCTCTTGAACTGGAAAGCCCAGAACTGGATAGAATATTCCAGATGCAGCCTCACCAGGCCAGAGTAGAATGGGAGAAGAACATCCCTCAACCTACTGGCTATGCTCTTCTTAATGTACCTTGAGAGACCACTGGCTTTGTTGGCCACAAAGGCACACTGTTGACTCACGGCCAGCCTGTGATCCACCATCACCCTCACATCCTTTTCATCAGAGCTGCTCTTCAACAAATCAGTTCCCAAACAACACTGATCCAGGGGGTTGTTCCTCTCCAGATGCAGCCCTGTACACTTGTCCTTGTTGAACCTCTTCCAGCTTCTTTCTACCCAACCCTCCATCCTGTCCAGTCTATGCTCATGGCAGTACAGCCCTCTGCTGTGTCAGTCACTCCTCCCAGCTTTGTGCTAGCAAACTTGCTGAGGGAACGCTCTGTCCCCTTCTCCAGGTTGTTGATGAATACGTTGAATAGGACTGAACCAAGTACCAACCCTTCAGGAACTCCACTAGACACAGGCCTCCAATTTGGGGATATCCAGTTTCCTCAGTTGTCCTTTGACCCAGTCCTCATCAACCAATGCAAAGTTTTCCATCTGGAAAATAACTATGGAGAAGAAATTTCTTACTGAAGCAAAGATATACTCAGTTATTTTTACTTGATTTTTTTTGCTTTAAAATAACACCAAGACTCTTTAACATAGTATTGTTTGTGTTTGTATAAATTTATAATGCTACATTTTTAGACAAGACACTTTACAGGAGGACTAGAAAGAAAAAAGCTGATAGTGATGAGAATAAGAGTCTGATCCTACATTTATTAGTGGTTTGGTACTTCAGTATGTTCTAAAGTATGTGAGCACACTGTAAGACATGGGGGAGTACAAAACACAAAGCAGAGTTTTATTGTTTAAAACCTGCCTGGACATGTTTCTGTGCAACTTGATCTAGGTAAATCTGCTCTGGCAGGGGTTTGGACTAGTTGATCTTTTGAGGTCCCTTCCAATCCCTAATGTTCTGCAATTCTATGATTGTTTATAGGCACTGTTTTCTATAACACCATATTTTCCCACCTCCATGGTAACTAGAGTGTCAGCCTTTCAATGGGCTTTCATTTGAAGTGGATTTGTTTTCTCAAAGGCTTTCCAGCAAGCATTTGGAATGGATATTAGTGAAGTCTCCAGGTAATATTGGACTGTGGGAACAAAGACTCTTAGCTCTGTTAACCTCTGTGTTTACCCCTCCTGAGAATGTACTTCCTTTTTCTACTTTCAGCAACAACACTCCAGCTGTTTGGTGGCAAGGCTGGGCACTCCACCAGATCTCTACTCCATATAGAAAAGGTTTAATCTTTCCTGATGCAAACTGTAAATATTTTGTTCTAGCGGATCTGGTTTGAAACTTTCCTGAGTGATTGATGAGATCTGCACTGAGACATCACAGACTATTTCGTCTTCCTTGATGGTAAGTGCAGCTGTAATTTCTCTGAGACCAAAACATTTTTGTCTGCAATTCTTGCTGGGTTCCCTGTGGTCCAAATGACAGGGTTCAAAATTAATATGTTGGGATGAGGCCCAGCAAAGAACTATGCCACGCAGTATAAATGTCAACAAACCATTCTTAGCAGCTGTGCAGAAAGCTGAGGCAGAACTGTCTATCCCACGAATGGCACAATCAGGGTCAAAGCAATTCCACCTCATCTACAAGCCCTATGCCAGAGCCATTGCTAAGAGTGACAGATGACAGACCACTTCCAGACCAGCAATAAGCAACAGGATCCTTACAGCCAGGCTAAGTAGCACATTATGCACCACAGCCTGTTGTCAACAGGAAATGTATTATTACACTCAGGGCAGGGCAAGGATTTCCCTTTTCATGAAAATGGAGAAAATAGAAAACAGCAGGAAAAAATACATGGCAAAAAGTCAAAGAGCAGCTTCCACGTCTGCAGGAGGCCAACTGTAGACAGATCCTCATAGTTTTTATTCTCCACTCTTAACAGAACCAAAGAAAGACTCTTAAGCTGTCTGAACTTCACAGCCAAGGTTCAGACATACACTTATGCAATGGCATTCTTGTAGCATCGCACTAGGTAAGTAATACAGGGTTTAGACTGGTACTGTGTATTGTTCTCATAAGAAGAGAGCAGTCAAGAGTGAGTCCCTGTTAGAGGTGCAGGGGAACTGGACAATCTGTGCAAACGAGGAACTAGAGGAGGACGGCTGCATCACGTAGGAACTGGCTGAGTCCCTGACCCAGCTCTGGATGAGAATTTCCCTGTTCTAACAATGCTATCAAGAGGATCATCTCTAGACATCAAAAAGGGGAGGAATCAACAGAAGCATTTTTAAAACATGGCAACAAGGTTGTCAGAGAAGCACTTTTCAACCAGTAAGTGATATGTCTGTGCAGGTGGAAAGGGCAGTAGCATGGCTTTATACTAAGAATCACTGCTGTGGCAGCGTCTACATAGCTGATCTGACTGAATACCTCCATGATAGATGAACTGAGTAAACAAAAGACAGACAATGCACAGCACATTTTGTTCTACAGTTTTCTGACCAAATGCAAGACTCATTGGCAGCACAAATCTTCATTCTCTGCACTGATAGACACAGAGCTCAGCCAGATTATGGGAATTCTGCACAATCTTAAAAAGTTTGAGGTTTACATTGTGTTAATTTCTGTCCTGTGCTGAGTGCATGCTCAAGAGATTATATACATCCAACAAGAATAGGTCTCACGGACCATGTTTTCATTTCTGGGCTATCACAGATATTACCAGACAACCGTACAGTAGAAAACAGTGACATTCTGGTGAGGAACAGGGTCTCTCCAGGTCACACGAGGCAGCTCTAGACCCAAAAGCACACCTGTACATCTGTCTTGAGACAAAATTGACTTGTTTTCAGTGAGAAGGAGGTCCAGTACACCAAAAGACAGCTGAGCAAGTTGTGTGTTTCTGTGTGCAGACCAAGTGCTCCACCTGTCTGCTCCATGGCAGCAGTCCATACCACACCATGAGCTCAGCCAGAGACTCTGCAAGAAAAGAGCATCTATTGCGAGCTTCACGTAGCAGCAACTATGACAAACAAACTAACCAACTGCTTCTAGCTAAAGTTGTAGTAGTGGAGGCCAGATTGTTCAAAGGCGAGCTTCTGGCTGCAGGGCAGTCAGACCTCTTCCGGGGCTGGGGAATCATCTGTGAACTGTCTGAACTCCAGAGAGGTTCACCAGCCTGTGAGGCCTCCCTGTGGCCTCACTAGAGGAGTCTGGAGCTGACTTGAGCCAATGGTGCCAAACAGCATCTCTGTTCTATTGTACGTGTGTAAGGTCTCAAGATAAAATGGTACTCAGAAACAGAAGAAGCCATGAAGAAGTCTTGGCAGATTGCTTCCCACAGTCTGTCCATACACTAGAAAGCTCTGTGGTACTCAGAAACAGAAGAAGCCATGAAGAAGTCTTGGCAGATTGCTTCCCACAGTCTGTCCATACACTAGAAAGCTCTGATAATGTGGTGGCTTTCATATCTCAAGGGATGCAAAGGAAGTCGTAAAGTGCTGCAGACTTCCAGAAATATTTGGTGCAAGAAAACTGGAGTGCTGGCAGGAAGTCTGGGAGACAGGTGTCTGAATACTGTTCTGCTAGTCCCTTACCTTGTCTTTAGCTCCTTCAAAGAGTAAATGGCAAATGTGTACTGACAGCTTTCTGCAGGTTTCCATTAACCAGGACAGGAAGCAAAAGCACCCAATTTCATACAACTCTTCAGATCCCACTCCAAAAAATACTTCCAAGAGCTTTATAGATATTTAACATAAACTTGACTTCTTTATGATCTCATAGAATCATAGAATCATTCATGTTGGAAAAGACCCCAAGTCCAACCATTAATCCTACTCTACAAGGTCACCCCTAGACCACATGCCCCAGCACTACATCTAACCCCTCATCCAGGGATTGTGGCTCAACCACCACCCTGGGCAGCCAATTCCACTGCCTGAACACTCTCTTCATGAAAAATTTTTTCCTGATGCGAAATCTAAACCTACCCTCTTCTTCTGTCACCAACTACCCATGAGAAGAGATCAGTACCAACATCTCTACAATGACAGATAGTTGTAGAAAGTGATGAGGTCTCCCCTCAGCCTCCTCTTCCTCAAACTAAACAGCCCCAACTCTCATAATCTCTCCTCGTAAGATTTATTCTCCAGGCCCTTCATCAGCTTCACTGCACTCGCTCCAGCACCAAAATGTCTCCCTTGTACTGAGGTGCCCAAAACTGGACACAGTACTTAAGGTGCAACCTCACCAGTGCTGAGTACAGGGGGACAATCACCAGTCTACTCCTGCTGGGCACACAGTTTCTAATACAGGGCAGGATGCCATTGGCTGTTCTGGCCACCTGGGCACACTGCTGGCTCATGTTCAGCCTCCTGTCAATTAGAACCTCCAGGTCCTTTTCTGTCAAACTGCTTTCTTGCCACACTTCTCCAATCTGTCTCACAGATTATTTTCTACCCCTAAACTTATTCTTAAAGCCCTCTCCGTGCCTGTTACCAGAATTTAATTCCCACACCTAAAATAGCCTTTGTAGAAAGTCTGTAAGATGTAAATGCCTTCTTAGGTGTTGGCATCATATTCTCTTTTAAGAAAACTGACAAGTCTTAAAGGCAGAAACTCCTAATCTCTGGGTTAAAAAACAAACCTTCCAAAGTCCATATCCTTCCAAACTCTCTCTAGATGAAGAAAAGAAACAAAATAGAATGCAAGAACAATTAAAGCAGTTGCAAAGACTACTACTCATAAACAACAATTAAGTACGCATTAATTTTATGTAATGGACAACTATAAAAAACATGTGACATATTTAATTGCCTTGTTATAAGCCAAGACAGATATTCATAACAAAGCAGCTTTTTGAAAATGATCCCTATGAGCCCCAAATATACCAGCAGAAACAAAACATGGGTATAACAGTGACATTTATTTTACTCCCACTGCAGGACTACAACACACACACAGTAGTGAATGGTTTCCAAGGCAGAGCTTCCATCAGAAACATTGACATATATCCAGAGCACTGTGAGGCAAGAATCACGCCTGGCAGTCCACGCAGCCTCTCCCTGACTTGCTGCCCTGTTGCCTGCGAGTGTAACTGAGCGGCTTGTGAACTGCCTCCCACGCATTCTCCATTTACCACCCAGCTATTCTACGTAGGAAGCTAGGAAAGGATTTTCATGTGTAGGACATGCCTGGCTGGAAGCTGCAGCTGCTTAGCTGTTGATTTATAATCTGCTCAGCATTTCTGACACAGGACTGGCAACTCTTGTAAGAGTGGGTGAAGAGGAGATAGCTGGTGGTTGGTGGCTGTTTCAGCCTCTGCACTTTCATTTGCTCCAAATATGGTTCAACACCCTAAATCTGGCTGATGCTGTTGTCATCAGCTCAGTGTTTGTACAGCCACCAAGGGAGGAACGACTGAGCAAAGCAAAGATTTAAGGAGGAAAAGTTCACCTGATTTTAGCTTGTTTAGGGGCACTTGTGCCAGGCCTTCTCTAAGGGGAGACAGAAGCCATTTTGAAGGAGGTAAAAGCCCATGTTTCTAGAGGACAGATTACAAGGATGCCCTAAATTATGCCTTGTGTCACATATGGGACTTGCAAGAGAAAACTAACAACACAAACCAGGGATTTAATGAATTTTGACCAGTAAATGTGACTTTTCAAAAAGATGCGATGGTGAGGCACACTGGAGTGTTTACTGCATGGAGGACAGGGTTGACAAAGCTGTCAGGAAACACTCCCATTTAAAAGACTCTGTGCACAATCTTCTATATTACATTAATCAAGTTTCAGCATTTTGCATGCTGTTAGTCACTTGCTGGATCTGTTGCAGCAGGGAATCTTTCAACCTTGAGGAGTATCTTTGACAGGTGTCCCTGTCCAAGAGGATGTCCTGGTGTGCAGCAGCTGCTGTGCAGGATAGCTCCGTGGGCTCTGTGGTTGCCCAGTATTGATGGAGGTAAGATGATTGACTCAAGGTCAGACCAAACTTGTACTTGAGCTCATTGCTTATGGCTACAGTAGCTTATGGCTATCATACTGTCATCTGTTTGTCCTGAATCCATATTGAGCAGGAGCAATCATCACACCCAGAGGCATAATTTTGGCATTGTTAGTTCAGAAGCAGAGTACAGCAGATAAGGGTCATATCAATGAGGCTTGAAGCACACTTTCACACCTTGTAAGAACCAGAAACTCCTGTTATTGATTTCTTCATGTCTCTCCATTGCAATCAGCAATGTCTGAGAGATGAAAACTGTATCTCTGCTCTCCTCTCCTTTTTACTGTAAAACAGACAACAGTGCAGCTAAGGATCCTGTCTCCTCTTTACCTCCTCCCCAACACTGTCTCCTGGTGACTAGCACACTCTGAAGGCCACTCGTTAGAGATGCACTGCCTTGGCTTGACAGTCTTTCTATCGCACCCCCATTCATCCTGAGACTGTGATTTGTTCCATTATTTCTTCTTTCTGCCTTCAGCAGATACAAATCCAATCAGATACGCTGCTGAATGCTACTCTGTGCCTTCTCCATCCATCCTATGGGTTGCAAAGGCTATAAAGGAGACCAGAGCTGGTGAGCGTGAAGGAGGTGATGCATCAGAGGCCTGCAGTGAGACTGTGGGTGACCTGAATGAAGGTCATAAGGGACAAAATCTGGGAGACATTCTGGAGTGTGAACTGTTGGAGAACATGTTAGTCACCTCTCAGCTGTATGTCACCCTTGTGGACTCACATCTGTGGCAATTCTCAGCTTCAGAAGACAGAACTAAAGTTGCATCACATGGGTGTGCTGTATTTGTATCTAATCATTCCTAGGAGTGTCGACTGAGGTATTAGACGATATCTGCTTTTATCGGTGTTAATGAGTTCAGAGGGTTCTTTAATACAAAAGGTTGATAGCAAGCACTGGAGAACAGTACCTTGCACACACTCGTCCCACCTAGGTATCCAATTTAAGTGCCTTTATTTACTAAAACATGAACTTTTCACAGAATTGAAATCACAGTCATCAGTGTCACAGTCAGGGACTACAAGGCTACCAAAGACTCCAGAATTGTCACTGCTGCCAAATCAAGGATTTGTTTGGCTGAAGCTGAAACTGAAATATAATCTTTATCAAAGAGCGATCTCGTGGTGGAGACAGGCAGCCAGATTAAACCACTTTATAAACAGACTAATTAAATAACCTCAAAAGTAATTTGACTATACATTTAGTCATTAATTCTGTAACTTCAAAGTTAAGTGCTGCCCTAAAGACACAAAAGTAATGGAAAAGAGTAGATACAGGGACACGGTGCTGCTCACACAGGGTGGGCAATGCCAGTGTGAGGTATTTTAATATGACATTGATAATCTAAACCAAGCATTTGAAATTGCCCATGGAAAAAAAGGCATTGGTATTTCCATTATCTGCATCATTTTAGGTTCACCAGTGGGAAGGAAGTTCCTCTGAAAAGAGAAACTTTTCTCATGATCAAAACTGTGTTTGACTATCAAACTTTCAGAGAGTCTTACCTTCACTGAGTAGTTTCATCCAGTAAAGGAAAATGGAATCAAAATCAGTGTCTTAAAAAAATGAGTTCTTGCAAAGGAAATTCTGATGTTAAGGAGACAAGCTTAGAAACATACTTGGTTTAGAGTTCTCAATGGAGATGCTAGAAACAGAGCAGAGTAAGAGCTGATGTTAGAAGATGATAATTTTTCTTGTCCTTGTGCCACAACAGCGGATTTGGTGTTAATTCTTTGCATTATACATGCTTATGAAGTATACATGTCATATCTCCTTTTCTGCAGAGATATTTCAGTGACTTGCCACAAGGTTGGACTACCTTCATCATGCCTGAACTGGCTTACTAACAAATCATTACTTATAGACTTCTCACAGATTTCCTTCCTCTCCATGTTCTTAAAATATGGAGCCCTGAGTAGGCTGCGTCCAACGCTTCCATCCCATGCTATTACACTTGCATAGTATTTGCTGCCTTGACTCCACAGCAAGAAAGAGAGCACAACTTTAGCTGTAGAAATTCTGTCTACACAAACCCAGTTTAAGTCAGTGAGAAGTAACCCTTTCTGAGAAGGCTGCAGCTACTTTGGGAAACAGCCTTACCCCCTTCAAGACAGTGTTGGGACTAGTGAGAGATTCAGGAACTGAGACAAGAAAGACATTGAGGTGCTAGACCGAGTCCAATGAAGAGCAACGAACCTGGTGAAGGGCCTTGAGGACAGGTCTGATGAGGAGTGGCTGAGACAACTGGGGTTGTTTAGTGTGGAGAAAAGGAAGATGAGGGGAGACCTTATTACTTTTTACAACTCCCTGAGTGGAAGTTGTAGAGAGGTGGGGGCCAGTTTCTTCTTCCTTGTCCCTAGTGACAGAACAACAAGAAATGGCCTGAAGATGTGCTGGGGAGGTTTAGATTGGACATCAGGAAAAGTATCTTCCCTGACAGAGTGATCAGGGATTGGAACCGTCTGCCCAAGGTGGTGGTGGAGTCACCATCTCTGAAAGTGTTAAAAAATGTGTGAGAAACCACTGGTTTTCCTCTCAGTGCAGTTTTCCACTGCATGAACCAGTTAAATTGGGTCCTTGATGGGCATCAGTTGTGTAAGGACACTAGTAAAGGGAGTAGTAGGATTACATAGCAAGATGTCTCCTCCTCTTCTATGGCAGTTGACAGGTCACCTAGGATGTACCACATAACTGTACTGGAGGGCTGCACAAACTTAAATTCTCAAGTAGTATTTGTCATTATGCACTTACAACCCTTGTCAGTCAGGACATGGCTCTATCCAAATAACTAGTGATTTCCGAACTGCTGGAGGCTCTACCAGCAGGGAGAGGTACATAGTTCATTTGCATGCTGAAGCTGTTCAAGGGAAAGGCCAAATCCTTGAATGAGATAGCAGTTCCACACGTAATTCTGCAAGGCAGAATTCTGAAATGCAATGTATCTGCACTAGATCTCACTCCAACAGCCCTATGGATTTTATGTGAAACTCCTCTAGTGGTGGCACTGACCCCTGAGACTGCAGCCCAGTAAAGCCTTTGGCACCCACTGGGAATGTAGCACCTCCCCTGGTGCTATAAGGCAGGAGAATGATAGAATGATTGGTTGGAAGGGACCTCCAAACATCCTTTAGTCCAACACCCATACAAGAAGCACGGACATCTCTAACCAGAACAGATTGCCCAGAGCTCCATCCAACTTGACCTTGAATGTCTCCAGGGATGGGGCCTCTACCACCTCTCTAGGCAACCTGTTCCACTGATCCACCACCATTAAACAACTTTTTCTGTATTCACAGCCTAAATCTACCCTTTTCTAGCTTCAGATTGTGACCCCTCATCCTATTGTTCCCTGCCCTTGTGAAGAGTCTTCCCCAGCCTTCTGACAGACCCCTTTCAGGGATTGGAAGGTCACTAGAAGGTCCCCCTGGAGCCTTCTCCTCTTCAGGCTAACAACTCCAACTCTCTCAGCCTGTCTTCATTTCATGGCCTCCTCTGGACACGGTCCAATAGGTTCCCATCTTTCTCGTGTTGAGGGCTCCAGAACTGGCTGCAATACTCCATGTGAGTTCTAAGCAGGGCAGGGCAGAGCAGAGGGGTAGAATCCCCTCCCTCGATCTACTGGCCACGCTTCTTCTGATGCAGCCTAGGATGAGGCTGGTCTTCTAGGCTGCAATTGCACACTGGTGGCTCCTGTACAGCTTTTCACCCACTAGTACCTCCAGGTCTTTTTCCACAGACCCTCCCCTGCCTGAGAGCTCGCTGTGCCTCGGCCCGTAGCTCTGGGCCTCCCCTTCCCCACCAGAGCTCAGCTCGGCTCTCCCCATCCCCGGCTCCGTTATTCCGCTCCTCGCAGACTTCTCCGCCTCCGTCCTTTCCCGTCCCACAGGCTTCCCTGTCGCTCCCGGCAGACCTCGGGCGCCGGCGTCAGTCCCGGCTCCGCCCCGCGGCGCTAGTGCGCCCGCGCGGTTGCCAGGGCGGCCGTCTGCGGTGAAGGTTTAAAATCCGCGGGGCATGCGCAGAGCTGGCTCGGGCCTTGGTCGGGGGGACGCCACATTGGAGAGGTGCGGCGAGCGCTGAGCGGAGAACTCCGGGCCGGGCGCAGTCCGCGCTGCCACTGCCGATCCGAGCTCGCCTCGCCAGGCACCGCCCGCGGCCTCTCCCTGTCCGCTGCGACCCATGCGGCTGTCTCCGGTCCTCGCTTAGCGCCGCCCCGGGTCCGGCGCACCGAGGCAAGGGAGCGGGCGGCGGGCGAGCTCCGGCCGCGCCGTGAGAGCCGAAAGCGGGAGGGCGTGGATGGATCCCCGCGTGGCCTGGATCCAGCCCGAGCAGAAAGGCCCCGCGAATGCGCTCTGGATGCAGATCTGGGAGACCTCGCAGGGCGTGGGGGGCCGGGGTGGCGCTGGCTTCCCGCACTTCCTCTGCCTCAACTCGCCGGCGCTGGACCCCGCCGCCTCCCCGCCTCACGGACACGGCTGTGCGCGGCTCGGAGCTCCCGCGGGCGGCTGTTGCTCTTCCTCCCCGCCTTCGCCCTCGCCGTCCCCTCCAGCCCTGCTGACCGGACTCGTTTCCGCTGCTGGCCCCGCGGCCGTGAACAGCGGCGGTGAGGGGGGGCGCCGGCTGCAGAAGTCTCCTTCCGTGTCTTCGTCGTCGTCCTGTTCGTCGGTGGAGTCCGGCACCGAGAGCCCTGGCTTCTCCTCCTCGGGATCGTGCGGTGGTGGCGGCTCCTCCTCTTCCTCCTGTGGCCCCCGAGCGGCGGCTGTGGTTCCACCTGGGCTGCCGGGCATTGGGGCCGGACCCGGGGACTTCTTTAACTTCCACGACAACAAAGTGAACGGCGTGAACGGGCACCACCCGCCGCCGCGCAGCCTCCACCCGCCGGCCCAGCAGCACCAGTACCACCCGGGCCGCAGGAAACGGGAGAACAAGGCCAGCACCTATGGCATGAATTACTTGCTCTCCGGCAGCCGCGGCCTCGCCGGCAGCACCTCCCCGCACCAGCAGCAGCGACCGCAGGCGCCCCCGGCAGCGCTGCAGAGCCCCGGCACGCCCTGGAAGAGCAGGAAGTACAGCCCGGGCGTGCAGGGGTGAGCAGGGCCCCGGGTAGGGGCAGCTCGGCGGGACGGAATGGGGGCCGCTGGGTCAGGGCATGCAGAGATCTCTGAAGCCGGATGAGCTGGGATTGCGAGGCACAAAACCTACCTTATGTAGCAAGTGGCTTTGGTCGGGGCCCTCTGGCTGAAGCAGCGGTGCAGTCAGGGCCTGAAACCCACAGGCACAGGGGGTTAGGTGCTGCCTCCTGGTAGGTTGGCAGGTGAAGTGGTCAGATGGCTATCAAATGGCATGCGTCTCCAATAATTAAAAAAAAATGTGCATACGGCTACTTGTCAAAGCTCTGAAGCATGAATTCAGGTTGTAAGAAGGGGCTCAAAGACAACTCTTACACTAATTTATTGAATGCCTCTGCTTGGACTGTAGCAAACCAGTTACATTGGGGAGACATATTTGGAACAGGAGTTGAAGGGGAGGTGTCTAATTCTGGCTGAAATAAACATTAAAGTCAGTGTGGACTTGGAACATTTTTGAATTAAATGTTCTAGCTCTGTAGTAGAGCCAGCCAGTACTTGAACTGAAATACTGGGTTTTTGAAAAGAGTGCTTTTATGGGGGTTATCCTGTTCTGTGGCCATAAGTTTGTCATACAAAAGAGTTAAGCCAGTAGTCAGTTTGGTATGACATGTAGAAGGGACTAAACTTGAAATACCTCTGGGGTGCTCCATGGGATTTCTCTATTTCAGCTGTCAAATTTCACACAGTCCAAAGGGAAATATTTTATTTGTAGGTGAACGAGATAATAGCTTTCTTTTGAAAGTTGCTTGGAACTCATACTACGTACAGTCCAAGACTCTTGGATGCCCTTGGAGTAAAGACTCTACACATCTGTAGAGGGAAATCAATAAAGATAGTGCTCTTTTAGAGCTTTAACTTGAAAGATTTAACGTAAGCATTGTGTTTTTCTTTTATGTTTTGGGTGGTGCTGCCAGGCACTGGGTACCTTAGTTATCAAGAAGTATTAAAAGATGTTTTTGAAGTTGTTTTTGCAAACTGTAGCTTGTTCTTGGGAGGAGGGCAATACTTGTGATTATGACTTTTTAATTTAATTCTAAACTGGCATTGAGAATTGCTTACAGAAAGGTGGTAGTTGAATGTTGGAGAGGTCTTACGGTAAAAGCTTTGGGTCCGGTCCTAATCAAAGGTCTAAAGTTCCAGTAGTATCTTAAAAATAGCCTGCATTTCTTTTTGCTTTTGTAGAGACAGAGTAGAACACTGAGTTAACATTTGAGTTTATCTGTGTAAGATAAACTGCCTCTAAGGTAGGTCAGAGTAGGCAGGTGGACGAGGTAGTTGCTTGAGGTCACCCAGCAGGTCATTGGTAACCTTGGGAATTCAATCCAGGCACTGCTGTCTGTCCTCCAGTGTTTAGACAGCACTACCTGTGCCAGTCTGTCCTCTTGTAAGCTGCAGCAGTACTTTTGATGAATTGCCTGCATGAAGTAGTACAGCTCGATCTCTCCACTTAAGTATTCACAGCTGTATGTTCTGCAGTGCAGGTTGTTGCTGGCTGGTTGCTTTTTTTTTTAAAATGGATTGTGCCTTTGAGGTGGTAGACATGGTGATAGTAGGAGTGCTCTATCTTGTAATGGCTGAATTTTATGTACAGCATTTTGTTTTTACCAGTGGGCCCAAACTTGTTGCTTTTACCACCTTCTGACAGCAGCATGCTGGTCCTTGTGCGGTAAAGCAAACTCTCTATTTCATAAGACACAAGTGTCAGTAGCCTTGCTTGGTTAGCTTGCATTATAAAACTATAGTTTAGGGCCCTAGGTGCAGCATTTTTTCCAGATTTTGGAAGGTAAGAAATGAGGGGAGTGAAGCTGTTTTTTATTTCTATGAGCCAACAAAGTCATTGCTGTAGCAACATTGTTACCTTATGCACGCTTGGTTTTAAGTTCAGGAGTACAGATGGCACAATGATTGGCTTCATATGTGCCCCTCAGTATTATAAAGGCAGTTTGAACTACTGTAACTTATGGTCAGAATTACATGTGTGTTTTTGCTGCTGTGAAGTATCCTCTTGAGTAGTTTTAACTGCACCTGTCATCTTAGAGTTTGCCTTCTTTGTGCATCAGAGGACTACCTTCTGTTTCTCTGAGGTCAGTAGTTTAAAACTACTGACCAGTGTAGGTATCCAGAGAGTCTAAAAGTGTTGGAATGTTATTTCAAAGTCTGGAATCAAGCTATGCTGAAGTTTTTACTAAAGAATCTACTCCTAGGTTTGCTTTGCTTAGGTACAGAGCTAATAGGCCACTTTCAGTTAAGATGTAGCTTATGGATGATGAAAAATTCCTAACTATTCCGCTTGTTAATGAAGTAATGAATTAAGGCATTTTTAACAATATGAGCCTGTTCTGTTTAATACTTCAGCTAAGTATCCAGATAACTTGTAGATGTTAAATGAGATTAGTGCCGAAATGCCTGGTGTGTCTGCTCGTTACATTACAGTGCTCTGCAGAAACAACAGAACTGACTTCTTGAGGATTAATGTGCGCACCAGATTCTGATGCTACAGCATAGTGCAATAGTGATCTGCCTGGACTAATTAGCTCTGCATAGGATGTGTTGGTTTATTGCATTCATTTTCCCCTCCTCCATGTCTGTTGCATTTACCCATGATAAAGTTCTTCTGTAGAGCACAAGAGCACAAATGCCTGTGTATTTGGTTAAGCTGAAGGAGGGTTCAGGCCAGCATTGCCTGGTGGCTGCAGCAGATACCTTAGAGTTAAGTAAGCTAGATGATGCTTCCCCAGAAGACTTGTCCACAGTTTTCCACTTGAAGCTTACTGTGTGCTAAATGTGGTGTTCAGGTCTGATGAGGAGCAGCTGAGGGGACTGGGGCTGTTTAGCTTGAGGAAGAGGAGGCTGAGGGGAGAACTTGTCAGTCTCTATAACTACCTGAAGGGATACTGTCGAAAGGTGTGTGCTCGTTTCTTTTTGCAGCTGATTAGTGATAGAACAAGAGGGAAGGGCCTCAAGCTGCACCAGGGGAGGGTTAGGCTGGACACTAGGAAAAATATTTTACTGAAATGACAGTCAGGCCTTGGAACAGGCTGCTCAGAGAAGGGGTTGAGTCACCATCCTTGGATGTGTTTCAAGATCGTTTAGATGTGGTGCTTAAAGGTATGGTCTAGTGGCAAACTTGGTACAGTGGGGTTATTGGTTGGAATTGATGATGTCAAGGATTTCTTCTGACCTGAATGATTCTGTGATTCCTGTAGCTATGTAGATATGGTTGTTTTAGTATACAGGAAGTCTCTCTGAATTTGTATTGCTTCATCTTATGCTGAAGTGTTTCTGGTTCCACTTTTACTGAATTTCTTTGCTTTTATAATATTTTCCTGAACTTTGGTGATTAAGTTAAGTTTCATTATTGGCTTTTGTGTAATGCACTAGTAAAGCTGTGTTACATTCAGGACCTTCCATAGCTCTACTTCCATGCTTGTCAACTCTTGCATTGCTCGCCTCTGACAGTAACATAGTAAGCTAACATGTAGGTTTGCCACATTGTTAGCCCCTTTGGCAAATTTTCTCATGCTTTTAGTTGAAAAATGCAGACTTTGGAAACTGTGAAGCCTTTACTGTCTGCACTGGGGTGTCCAGAACTTTTGAGGGCGTAAGGAGATTTCAAAGGGTGGTATTTGAACTTCTTCCTGTATTCAAAAGTGCTGTCTTGTGCTCATACTTTCTACTAAAGCATCAACACAGTGGGCTATTGATTTATCCTCACTACTGTTAAGTCATGAGTGCCTTATCTGTAGTGTTAGTTGCAGTTACATGTAGTGAAGGTCTTTAAGAGGTTGGCAGTGTTCAGTCAGTTTTCTTTTAACCTGGATCAGGGCAGAATTAGTCAGAGTCTGATGCTTTTGGTAAAGGAATTTTTTGGCAACAGTGGAGTTGATGGAGAACTCGTTGCCAGAGGTTAGAAAGGGTGAGCTGTGGTAGTAAAACATGAGACTGCTTTGTGTGACAGGTGCTCACATCTGTGTGTAAAGGAGAACGGAACACGTTTGGAGCAGTTTAATCTTGGCATCAGGTTCTTGATGCCTTTTTGTGGTTGTTAGACTTTGGCAGTAGAAATAATTGGCACAAAGAACATAAGCAGCTGTATGGGGTGAGCCCATCAGAGGCCAGGGCCAAGTATTGGGAGAAGAACATAAGCCTGCAGTGATATTTCCTGGAGCAATCTCTGATTTAAAAAATCTGTGGTTCTCAGACTATGTGGGCTATGGGCAGTGAATTGCTGAGCTATTGTGAGTTTTATGCATGAGTTTGGTCTCATCTTGAGCTGATATAAGCTGCTGGAATCGCAGTATCTTGTGGTGAAGTGTTCCTCAGTTAAGTTCTGCGTTTACGTGAAGGTCTTTTTTTGCCCATTTATCCTGAAGCTGTTGCTAGAGTTGTAGTTGATGCCAGCCACGGGTCTGTGCATTAATGAGGCAATCCATGAATACTGTTTTCTCCTGAGTGGAGAGAAGGGAGACGTTGAGTCACCTGACAGTTGTGAGTTTTCTAGTCTGTTAAATCATTCCTCCTTCTGGAGTTGTTCCCTGCTCCTAGATGTTTATGACCTCTGTATGCTTTTACACTTTGTGTGTCTTTGGGACTCTGCTGAACCAGACCTGTGTCCAATAGTGTCACAGTATTCTTGCATTTCAGGATACCTTGTTCTGTCTGGTACTTTGTTTCCTTATTACCAACACAGGACTTGCCTGTTCTTTTTGGATAGTGAGTATGCAACAGACTTTTTTGTTTCACAATCTTGATTCTCGGCGGTTAGAACTGGAATGGAGTCCCTCGCTGCACCTTAGAAAAGATAGTTTTCTTATACGCCTCTGTACTTATAATACCTTACTCTTCTGCTGCTTCAGTGTGTAGTCTGTATTTCAATGTCTGTCAATCTGCAGTTCTTGAGCTGGCTTATTCTAGATAACCTTCAGACTTATCCTCACACTTCTGTGCTTTCTTTGTCCCCTTGTCAGATGACTTACTAGACAGAATAGTACTGAGCACTTTGGGGCTTCACTAGTGACCTTACTTTAGTACAGAAACTAAGAGTTCTAGCTGCTTATTTTCTGTTTAAAACAGTTCTGTCTACATGTCACCTTAATGTCTTTGTTAGCCTTTATAAGGATGTGATGGACCATTACCAGCTGCCATTTGGAAATCCAAGTAGATACCAGATTTTGTTTCATTTCAAATAATTCCTATGATTTTCTTTTAAGACGCTACTTCTATTTAAGAAAGCTGTGTTGACATCCTGATAGAGCATTGACTAGTAATGTTTTGTTAATTCTACTTTTAACCAGTTTGACTCCTGTGAATATCTAAACTAATGCTTTTGAATTAAACATTGCTGTTTAACTGACTTCTGTTGCAAATCAAGAATGCAGTGTTTTGTAAATACCAAATTACCAGGAATGGATTTTACTGTGAAGTATTTTGCACTGGTTTGGGACTATATAGTTAGTTACAACCTCTGAGGAATGAAAAATCCCAGCTGGCTTCTCTATACTTGTCATGCATTATAATAATCTAATTTTCTCTTCTGATCACTTAATTCATTTAACTGAAGTAAGTTTTGGGGCTCCTGAGCCACTTTATCCTTTCTCAAGCATAGGTTTGCATCTTGTTAAGTTATTCCTCATAATCCTTTCTGATATCCTTAATCTTCCAATCCTCTTGTATGGCTTTGTGCATGGCTTCAGGGTTTCTGAAAGTATCTGTGGCAAGAGCAAGAAGCTATCTTTTTCCCTAAAAATCTGATTAGTGAAGCATAGTTTCGCTGAACAACCAGTGTGGTATCTTTCATAGTCTGAGACAACTTATTCTTTTGGTTGGTAAACCTAAATTAAGAAACTTCATCTTTTGTGTGATAAACTGTAGTAGTATTTTACATGTAGAAATAAAAGCAAAATCTACCTTTTGTCCTGCAGAGACACTGACTTGGAATGTGCAGGGTTTGCTGCTAGTGCAGTGAATGCTTTGGATGCATTTTGAACTAGACTCAACTGCTCCAGATTATCTCAAGAGTTTTCTCCTTTTGTTTCAGTGGCCAACCTGGTGTAACACCTACCTGATCTATGTGGATGTAGTTAGTCACTCATTACTAACCTGTTTCTGCTGTTTTGACCATTCTGACTTGTGTTGGGTGATGATTGCTTGCTGTCATTGGGCATTAGGAAAAGAACATTAAGACATGAATTTCAGTGCTTAATGGGTTTTATTTACTGGCACAGCGAGTTTGCCCATTCAGTTCTAAGGTTTAACATCCAGTATGCTCCTTCACTGATGCAACAAAGTGATTACTTGATGTTTACTTGGTGGTGTGGTGAAATCCAGCAGGAAACGCAGCAACCTAAGCCAGGAGTAAGGTACAGATGTCCAAAAGCTTACATTCTGGGTCTGTTTTGCTGTGTGCGAACTTGAAGAGACACTAGTTTATTTTCTAGATTTTTATAGTGTGGATTTTCAAAGTACATCCAGCCATTAATAAGGTAAGTGGTTGAGTTTTACTGTGTTGACACACTTTGCAAAAATAGGTTAGTTACATTCTTTCTTCCAAAATGCAAACAAGTCCTGTTGCTTATATCTGGAAAGTTGCAGTGTAAATCAATCCCAAAAGCTTAGTTTGAGTATGTGACCTATCAAAGTTCGCCTAGGATGTAAAACTTGATTAGCAAAAAAATCTAAAATTAAGAGTGGGTCTGACTTGTATGAGAGACACTGAGATGCCTTAGGAAACAGTTACAATACAATGTACTGTGGAAAGGATACAGTGTATCTTATAAGCTTAATGTTTTCATTCTCATCCACAGAGCTCTTTTTTTCTCCATAGTACCTAACTTGCGACGTGAGCTTGATTCTTATTTAGACTTAGTGTTTAGGGTACCTACTTGTAAAACATTTCACAGCTCTGATTAAGTTTTATGTGGTTGAGATTTCTTATTCTGTCAGGCTCTGAATTTGCTGCTGCTCATACAATTAGTGACAAAGATAATTGTCAGTGTTACTTAGAGAAATGAGACTGATCTGGTGCGGCAGTACTGTCTGTGAATGTAGCTCTTTGTTTTCTTAGTTTCTCTCATCTGTAAGCCCAGAGAGTTGTCTAGGGCATAGAGTACTAGGACCTGAGTTTTACTGGTAGTGAGGACTGGTAAGAAAAATAAAGTTACCTGATGGGTGTTGTAAGTAGTGGGAAGAGAATAGTGTTGCAGAACATTAGAGACTGGAAGGGACCTTGAAAGATCATCCAGTACAGGCCCTCTGCCAGAGTAGGACCATCTAGACCCAGTTACACAGGAACACATGCAGGCAGGTTTCAAACATGTCCAGAGAAGGAGACTCCACAACGCCTCTGGGCAGCCCGTTCTAGGGTGCTATCACCCTCGCTGAAGAAGCTTCTTCTGTACATCCCTTTGTGGTCATGGTTGTATATTTGCTACTTTTGTAGCTATCTTAATAGTTTTAAACTGCAACACTGGTTTCAGCTATTGAATACATCTGATTGCTGTCTTCTAGGATTGCTTCTGTATTTCCATGATAACACAGTTATGCTTTGCAGAAGAGGCAGGTGGAGGTGTAGTTCAGTTTCATAGTAGCTTCCAGGCCCTTCACCATTAACTCTTGAGATGGCAAAGTTGTCTTACCTGTTTTGCAGTTCACATCTCATTGTAACCTTTATTTCAACAAAGTTTTGGTTGAACTGGCTATGCCTCCCTGTTTCTTTATTTCCCATTCGTACTAATCTGTACTGTTACGCTCATGTGTTTTAACTATGGTATCTAGTCTAAGTAATCTTATAAAGATTTTTGGCTGATCTTTTAGATTTCTCAGTAAGAAAAATCCTCTGCTTGCTGGGATGAGGTTTTTTTTTAAAAAAACCAACTCTTGTTCCATGTAAATAATAGGGTAATGTTTCTGTCAGATTTTTTTAGAATAGCAGAACATTAGGGAATGGAAGAGACCTCGAAAGATCTAGTCCAATCCCCCTGCCACAGCAGGATCACCTAGACAAAGTCGCATAGGAACATATCCAAGCGGGTTTTTAATGTCTCCACAGAAGGAGACTCCACAAGCAACTTGGGCAGACCATTGCAGTGCTCTGTCACCTTCACTGGGAAGAAGTTCCTTCTCACATTTATGTGGAACCTCCTCTGTTTGAGCTTACACTCATTGTATGTTGTCCTATCACTAGATGACATTGAGAAGAGCCTGACTCCATCCTCCTTAAACCCATCCTTCACATATTTATAAACATTACTGAGGTCACCCCTCAGTCTCCTTTTCTCCAGTCTAAAGAGACCCAGCTTCCTCAGCCTTTCTTCATCAGGGAGGTATTCTATGCCCTTCATTGTGGCTTTGCACTGGACTCTCTCCAGCAGTTCTGTGTCCCCCTTGCACTGAGGGGCCCAGAACTGGACACACTATTCCAGGTGCAGTCTCACCAGTACAGTGTAGAGGGGGAGAAGAACCTCTCTGGATCTGCTGACCACCCCCACTTCTGATCCACCTTAGGGTGCTGTTGGCCTTCTGGCCTTGGCCACATATCAGTGTACTTAATGATGTAGGCATTATCTTGAAAAGAAAGAAGGTGCTTGCTAGAGGGAACAAAGTCTCTGTAGCTTTTCACCTTGTGGCTTGTTGATGCTGTTTGAGAATGCAATTTCATTACGCTGAAGTTAGTCCTTGGAATAACAAGTCAATGTGATTTGTAATAGTAGTTGCAGGTATGGTAAATAGTGAGCAAATTATTTTTTCTTTTAAGCCTTTTAAAGAAAAACATTTTGCAAGTCTGAGTGTTCTTTTTTAATGTGAAGACTGAAAGTGTTTCTGCCTCTTCTGAAAGAGTAACTTTGTTAGATAAAAGGTATCAGTTCTGTTCCATAGCTCAGGCTGTAAGCAGCAGATGTTTGTTGTGCTTAGCAGTAGTAGCACTAGTGAAGAGTAGCTTCCTCCAGGCTGTTAAATTGGCAAGCTGAGCAATGTAGCAGGTACAAGTAGCCTCTCTGCTGCATCTGTGTTCTGATCTTTTACACCTTACATTTAGTACAGTTAGTTGCTGCCATTCAGCGAGATCTGGACAGGATGGAGAGCTGGGCAGAGAAAAATCTGATGAGCTATAACAAGAGTAAGTGCAGAGTCTTGCATCTGGGCAAGAACAACCCTAGGTACCAGTATAGGCTGGGGACTGACCTGTTGGAGTGTAGTGTAGGGGAAAGGGACTTGGGGGTCCTGGTGGACAACAAGATGACTATGAGCCAGCAATGTGCTCTTGTGGCCAAGAGGGCCAACAGCATCCTGGGGTGGATTAGAAGAGGGGTGGTTAGCAAATCGAGAGAGGTTCTTCTCCCCCTCTACTCTGCCCTGGTGAGACCACACCTGGAGTATTGTGTCCAGTTCTGGGCTCCTCAGTACAAGAGGGATGTGGAGCTGCTGGAGAGAGTTCAGCGTAGGGCAACAAAGATGATAAGAGAGGTGGAACACCTCCCTTCTGAGGAGAGGTTGAGGGAGCTGGGTCTCTTTAGCTTGGAGAAGAGGAGACTGAGGGGTGACCTCATTAATGTCTACAAATATTTGAAGGGTGGGTGTCAGGACGATGGCACTGGGCTGTTCTCGGTGTCATGTAGTAATAGGACGAGGGGCAATGGTTGTAAGCTGGAACATAGGAGGTTCCACATCAACCTGAGAAGGAACTTCTTCATGGTGAGGGTGACAGAGCACTGGAACAGGCTGCCCAGGGGGGTTGTGGAGTCTCCTCCTCTGGAGATGTTCAAGACCCGACTGGACGGGTTCCTGTGTGACTTGGTTTAGGTGATCCTGCTGTTGCAGGCGGATTGGACTAGATGATCTTTCGAGGTCCCTTCTGATCTGTAATGATTCTATGATCTCACCAACAAGTGTAGTTCCCAGTGTTTCTATAAATACAGTGAAACTGCCTTGTTAAGAAGTAAATTAAAATGTCTGTCTTTGCTAAGAAATTACCTTAAAATGTGTCAGAAGATAACCAGGTGCTGGGATGCTGTTGGAGCTTCTTCTTTAAGACAGAAGACTAAGAAAATTCTGTTCTTAGTGATGAAGATACTGCCACAGTCCTTACTTAAGATAACAAGTGCTTATGAAAGTCATAGAGGCTACATGGGCAAATTACCTAATTGAAAACTATCCCTGTACTGCCTGGGTGAATATTGCTTTGTGATCTGATTTTTTTTCTACACATCAGATGATTCCAAGTAGAAGAGAAGTGACTGTGTGTTTAGTCTGGAGCAGTGTACAGCATCTTGTGTATGTAAATCAGAGCTACTTTTCTTGTGACTAATACAGTCACAACTTGTGACTGGGCAAAGACACGTAGGAAAATATAAACTAGAGCAACATTACACTTTAGAAAAACATCCCAGTTTTGAGGAACTTCTTCAGGAGAAGCAATAAAGGTAAAATGTTGGAAAAATTTAAGATGGCCATGTTATCATTTGTTGACTGTGAAGATAGCATCGTTTCTTTTCCAGAAGAAGGTAGACTGTTCTCTGAGAAGTATAAGCTATTGATTTAAGAAATACTTGAAGCAAAAAGAAATAGAAGACAGAGGTTTTGAGAATCGTTCTGCTATGTGCATTAAAGTCTGAAAGCTTTGCACATGGGAAGCAAGAAACTTGCCAGTGACTAGGGCTCACAGAGGCGTGAAAGGGCACCCAGGAAATGTCAGATTCTGTAGAAAAAACCAAGCAAACAGATTGTGTTGCTATTTGTCAGAGAAAGCCTTTAGGAGACTTCTCACCAGAACTCTCATCAGCACTTTGACTCTAGGCAGCTGTCATTTAAAATGTCAATAAGGAGTGTTTAAATCCATCAGCAGAATAACTGTTTTGCAGCCCTATCCTGCTGGTATGTGCTGAAATGATGTAGAGGAACTTAAATATGAAACTAGAGTGTATGGTTTGAACTGTAAATAAATTTTCATATCTAGCTCTTGTGCTGTTGTGAAGCATTAAGTGCTGGCTTACTTGTGCAAGGTAGAAATTAGAAGTAAATGAGAAAAGGAAACGTGGACTGGTGGTTGGTAGTGTCCTTTGGAGTTTTCTATTATATGGTTCAGAACAGTGACAGTGTTAATCATCTGAACAGAAGCTCAGTGGGGCAGTGAAGTAAGAGTGCTTGGGTGCTTGCTGTTTATGTTCTTGTTGGTACACTCGTGGCTGCTGTTGAAAGACTACACTCTGTATGGGATATCTAGGCAGCAGTGTGTAGGAGAAACCAAGACCTTTTATTTCCCTTATTCCCTAATGTGGGGTAGCTACTATAAACACATGGGCATCTCCTATGGTGTTTGGATGGATTTGATCACAAAGTCATAGAATGGCTTAGGCTGGAAGTAACCTCAGAGATGGTCTCGCCATGGGCAGGGACACCTCTCACCTGGTGGGACGAGGTTGCCCAGAGCCACATCCAACCTGGCCTGGAGCACTTCCAGGGATGGAGCAGCCACAGCCTCCTTGAGCAACCTGTTCCAGTGCCTCAGCACCCTCATAGGGAGGAATTTCTTCCTAAGATTCAGTCTAAATTTGTCTTCTTTTGAAATCTGCTCTTTTAGCTTGAAATCATCACCCTTGTCATATCTGAAATGATAGAATACTTCTTGATACCATAAACCAAACAATTAGTGCATGATTGCTAAAGGTTCTAGTGTCTTATTTATTTGAAGGGTTCACTGTTAATCCTTATGCATGTGGTCAGTCAGATAACACAACTGTTAGATTTTTTCAGGATTTGAAAACTTGGTAAAAACAAGTGGTCACAAGTTTACTGGGCTTATAGATTAACTGCTTAGAAGCAAGCAAAGGAGAGAGTACATTTAAGGGAAGATTACTGGTGGAATTACTCTGGAATCTGTTGCTCGATGTATTCACAAATATCCAGAGGGAAGAAATGAATGAGAAAAGAATAGGAAGGATAATAGAAAGCTGGAGCTGCCTGCAGACAGTTGCATTGGGACTTCATTGTTAATTAGGTTATAAAGTTTAGAATTATGACTCTGAAGATTAATAATTTAGGGTGGATATACCCAGTGGGTAGGCTTTGTGTTGGTGGTTTTTATTCAGAAAACACCTTGAGGCTCTTGTGATTTTGTGTTTTTACTTTTTACGAGCACTGTTTGCACAGATATCCTCAAATCGCACTTAGTGGCAACTTTTGTGAAGGGATTGGGTAATAGAATGAGAATGAGTGTCCTAGACTGAATGATGTAGTGACGTGCTGGCTGTGTGCATTTCTGGTCACCTGGCAGAAAACATGGTGCAACTGAAAACAAGTTAGAGAAGTGATTGTCCTCCAATACTAAGCACTACTGAGGCCTCATCTTGACTGTTGTGTTCAGTTCTGAGTGCCTCAATACAAGAAGGACATTGAGATGCTGGACCAAGTCTAAAGAAGAGCAAAGAGGCTAGTGAAGGGATATTGGTCACTGAGACAGTGAAGAGGCAAGAGGGCCCAAGCTGGGGAGCCTCGTGATCCCTCAGCTTTATACCTAATGTGATTTATATGGGAAGGAATACTCTGTTGGCCAGTTTAAGGTCTCCTGTCCTGCCTGTTCCTCCCTGCAGGTGCAGCCTCTGGCTTACAGCACCCCAATGTGGTACCCAAGATTAGCAGTGATGTTAATCAATGTGACCATAGGAACATGTCTAAGCGAGAGTCTTTCCGTATCCCAACCCCCGACAGTCCTTGTAACCATCAGGGGTTACCACTTGTAGGAGCAGCCACTGTCTGCACAAATCTGCTGGTAACTCCACAAAGTGCAGGGAGATAGAAGACATTGAGCTGAAAAGTAAAATTGGTGAGCAGAATTAGTTCTGTTGTAACTCAAACCAGGACATCTGACTACTCTAATTTTTTTTAACAGCAGAACAGTAGGACATCTTTAGATTGGTCCCACTGCTTTCAGTGTATTCAAGTATTTTCTTGACCTTGCAAAGGGGTAAAAGAAGCAAACTTGTTAATAACAAAGCTGGAGCAGGCTAGTTTATATTTGGTCGTGTTCCAAAGTGTTGAAATTAAGTAAATTTGAAATAGATGTTATCAGCAAATTGAAATGCTTAGGTGGTAAGTTTTAGTGATATTTGAGTGCTCAGTTATGGATGCAGTCTCACTCTAAGACCTGAGGAGGGGCAAACAGTGATAACAAATGTTTGTGTCTTAGAAACACCCCTGTGGTTTGCTTCCAAAATCTCTGTATGAGAAGGGGACCTGACACTCAGCCTCCAACAAAGCATTTCCTCAGTTTATCTGTTAGAATGTGAATATTCTACTAATTCCCTATGACTTGCAGAAGTCTCAGGAGAAGAGTTAAGGGTTCTGTTCATTTTGGAAAGCTCCATATGTTAATGGGATTGCTGGGTTTTTTTAGCGTAGTGTTTGGATTTTATTATGTTGTTGAATTGCTAAGCTTCTTCAATTAGAAGAGTATTTAGAAATATGCCAACACGATGGTTTTGTAGAACTGCAGCAGTAATTCACAATGTTTTGGTTTGGTTTGGCATGGCTTGATGCTTTTCCGTTGAAAACATGACATTCACCTGAGAACTCTAAGTGATCTTTTTAAATTTGGCAGCTAGTGTTGTATTGGGGTATAGGCAACAATAGAACTCAACAGATGTATAAAGATCCAGTGTCAGACCTCGTCATTTAACACTGGTATCCATGTACATTACACTTGAGAATACTTGTTTACTTTGTAGTTTAGTTTGAAGGTCACTTCCTTTAGGGAATGACTAAGAAAGGACTTAGAGAATCCCTGTTTGTCTAAATGGATGTTTTAATATTGAGTAACAATTGAATGTCCCTTTTACCACCCTCTTAAAAAACCCCTTAATTATGGCAGAGGCTGGTTTCCAAGTCAGTGTAAACTTCCACATACACAGAAGAAAGAACTTCTGGAAGAATAAACTTACTTGATGGTTTTGGTTGATCTTTTCACATTTGGGTCGTTAGACTGTATTTGGTTTTTCGAAAGGAAATCTTTGACTATTGAGAACTGAATTTAACCTTCAGTGTTGAGTTGTTAAGGTTAGTAAATCACAGAATCAGAAAGTTTTGTCTTGGGAGGGGCAACCCCCGTGCAGTGTACAGCAACATTTTAAGTAGATCAAGTTGCTCAGAGCCCCAACCAGACTGACCTTGAATGATACCAGGGATGTGGCATCAATCATCTCTCTGAAACCTGTGCCAGTGTTTCAGCGTCCTCAGTGTAAACAATTTCTTCCTTCCATCTAGTCTGAATCCTCTCTTTTTGTTTAAAATCATTGCTCTGTGTCCTTGGGTAACTGGCCCTGCTAAGAAGTCTATCCTTATACTTCTTACAGGTTCCCTTTGAGTACTGAAAGGCCTCTTTGGAGGCTTCCCTTATCCAGCCTGATAAACCCTCAGTGTCTCAGCAGAAGAGGTGTTGAGATTGCTGTGAGGTGCTGACATGAAAATAAAGTATGACTGGATCTGTCCCATGTTCGTGATTGCAAGCCTCTTGGTTTTCCACAGGAAAGCCTAACTGTTGTGGCATTTGCCTTTCTTGAAAGTCCTGCTGGTTTTGGTTAAATACATTAAACAATGTGTGTGGCCTGTTTAACTGTTTAAAAAAAACCTCAATGAAAAAATCTAATTGTAACTGATGCTACTTTCTCCTTTAGATTACATGAAGAAATAATTGACTTTTATGACTTCATGTCTCCTCGTCCTGAAGAAGCAGCTATGAGAAGAGAAGTAGTAAAAAGAATAGAAACAGTCATCAGAGATCTTTGGCCTACGGCTGATGTGAGTGTGATTTAAGTGTCTATTTGCTTCTCTAGTAAATTGTAGAACTCGGCTCACTTAATCCGGGGATTATCTATTTTAGAAATGAATAGATAAGACTTCAGATTTAAGACAGTCACAGTTCTTGCTGTACTTGGTGGTTTATTTTAAGAAATGGACAAAATTTAAAACCTAGATGTCACTTTCATGAAGGCTACTGATAATTTTTTCATGTTGATAACTGGGAATGTGAAGAACTGTCCACCTTAAGAAGTTTGTATCTTAAAGTAAAAGCTTATTAGACAGTCTCTGCAGTACAAGGGAGACATTGAGGTGCTGGAGTAAGTGCAGAGCAGGGCAACAAAGCTGTGAAGGGCCTGGGGAATAAATCTGAAGAGAGATTGAGAGAGTTGGGGCTGTTTAGTTTGAGGAAGAGGAGGCTTAGGGGAGACCTCATTGCTCTCGACAACTGTCTGAAAAGACATTGTAGAGATCTTGGTGCTGGTATCTTCTCACAGGTAGGTAGTGACGGAAGCAAAGGGAACGGTTTCAAGCTTCAAGAGGGTAAGTTTAGGTTAGACATCAGGGAAAAATCCTTCACGGAAGGAGTGGTCAGGCACTGGCATGGGCTGCCTGGCATGAGCATCCCTGGATGAGTTTAAAAGATGCTTAAATGCAGTGTTGGGGGATGTGGTTTAGGGGTGAACTTGTGGAGTTGGGTTGATGGTTGGACTCGATGATCCCAAGGGTCTTTTCCAACCTGAATGAGTCTATGATTACTTGTTTTTGTATATTAAAGTGAGACTGGCTTCTGTGTTTTAATTTCTACATGGAGTTGTGACACTGGATATTGTTAAATACAAGTATTTCACAAAAGAACAGCTAAAAACTCTGATTATTTTTGTACACTTCAGATTTGACATCTAGGGAATTATTTTTGCCCTGCTGTAGTAGGAAAATTTAACTTTACTTCCTGAGTAATGTTGCAACTGAAGTTGTATTTTCAAACCTTCTATTACTCAGAGTTTCTTCCAATTTCAAAAGAAATTTAATCTATGTAAACTATAGCATAATCTTTCTGATTATGAGATAGTGTTGTCATTAACAAGCAGAAAAAGACTTCAGAAAATGGATTTCGTAGCCTTCCATGGCAGTGAGGACTATAGCTGGAGTACTGAGCTAAAGATACTATAAAGTGCATCTGCTTTATCCTGACCCATCATTTTCCTTAGTAACATCTAGCTTATAGGAACAGATACAGACACTGAAATGGCCCAGTGTTGCTCAGCCTTTTCAGTCATAGACTGGTTTAAGTTGGAGTGAGCTTCAGACAGTCTAGTTCCAACAACCTCTCACTAGATTGTCTAGTTCCAAGACACCTCTTCTTAGACCAGGTTGCCTAGGGTCCCATCCAGTCTGGCCTTGAACACTTTCGAGGGGGCAGAAAAAGTGAACTGTTGATTTGTGCTCTGATGTAGCAGAGAGGAAGAACATAATTTTGAGTCCTTTGATTTGAAGAATACTGATAATATTTGGTATGGACTGTGGATGTCTCTTCAGTATGTCTTCTTTTCAATACACAAACAGCTATGCAATTTCAGAGTAATTCTTGCAGTAAAATCATGTATTAATGCTTTCTGAATTGCACAGGTATGTACTCACTACTTTTTCAAGCTAGTCATCTCAAATGTTTCCCTTTTAGCTCTTCCTGTTTCAGTAAGGCTGTTGCTTGAGGGAAGAGTTTATACTTCTCTAGAATCGAAAATAGTGAAAATGTCTTGTTTCAAAGGTTTGAGCTCTGCTGCTGGCATGATTGGTGGTCATTTAATGTTAAAAACCCCATTTTCTTTAAAGCTGCTTCTATAGGAGAAAGTGTATTTGTACAGGTTTAAGAGTGTAGTACGTTAAGTGCAACAACTCTATTACTGGGTTATATCCTTAATAAGTTCCCTAAAAGTCTTAACCACTGTGAAAGTAAAATTGAGTGTTGGTAGTTTCACTGATACGGGTTTTTTTTTCAGGTCCAGATATTTGGCAGCTTTAGTACAGGGCTTTATCTACCAACTAGGTAAGTAATAATTTGCTGTATATAAAGCTTTTCTTTTAGGGTTACAAGGAATTTCAAATAGGAATGTAGATTGGAATGTGTAAAACTATCAAACTTATAGGAAAAATGTTGTCCCATGTGACAAAGGGAAGAGCTTCTGAAGATCTGAGATAGGAGCACTGTACTGCTCTAGGTACTTAGTCAACCTTTGGTTAATTACCTCTTCTTTGCACCTGGTCTTTTGGTTCTTTGTTTTCAAGATACAGTGAAATTTAGTATTTCTTGATTAAAGGTTGTGTTTTGTTAAATAAGGAAATTTGTTAAGAGCATATCATGTCAGAGTTCCTGTGCAAAGCCAGAGTAATCACAGCTATTTTGAGAGTAAAGCGTTTGTCTCACTTAGCGGTTCTCTTAGATGGATGTAGAAAACCTCTGTAACTGTGTTATAGCTATGCTCTCTTCACATCAATTACTTTTTCAGTAGGAATGCATTGGTAACTTTATTTACCTGGCTTACAATCACTGATAAAAATTATCTGAGCTGTTAAAATGCCTGTCGACAAGGGTAGATGAGGGATGGGATTGTCTGTTGAAGTCAGAGGGGAAGGACCAAGGAAGCTAAAAGGTGCAGGAATTTGAAGAACTAAACTGGAAGCAAGGAACTGGACAACTTTTGGCCCTAAAGCACACCTCTTACTCAACAAGGCTGAAGGAAGCTTATTGAAAGCCTATTGGAAGATTATTGGAAGATTAAAAGTTGCGAAGTGCTCAGCATGTAGAGAATGCATATTTTATCGCCTTTGGTGGTGAATTCTAGTTTACGTGTAATGAATCTCATGCTGTGGTTTTTTTGTCTAGTGATATTGATCTAGTTGTTTTCGGGAAATGGGAGCGGCCCCCTTTACAGCTGCTGGAGCAAGCACTAAGAAAACACAATGTGGCTGAGCCATATTCCATTAAAGTACTTGATAAAGCTACGGTAAGTCAGTCTCTTGAATGCTGAACTGAACAGCTTTTGGACCCTGTAAGATGTTGATACTATTCTTCATTAAGCAAATTACACTGTTTTAGGCACATTTTGCTTTGTCTCTACAAGATTTCTGTATAATCTGTGTGCGTAGCACAGTCTTTACATGGACAAAGGCAGTTCTGTGTACTATATTTCCTAGAAGGACATACTGTTGTCAATAAAGATCTGAAAGTCCATATTTGCAAAATATCTAAAACTATTTGTGTAATGGTTTTCCACTGACCTTTGAGATTACTTTATTTAGTCAAGGCCAGAGCTGTCTAGCTTGAATCCCTGATCTTTCAGCTTGTCTTGTTTCTGCTGGCATAGAAAGCGTTACACATCTAACATTTGTTTTCCCTTTCAAAATATGCTACTGAAGAGCTTTTACTCAATTTCCGAAACTGATGTGTATTGTCTTGCATCTGTGAGCTAAGCCAGCAGATCACACAGCTAAAAGTATGACAATTCCTGTTGAGGAAGTGGTGTTTTCTCCAGGAGACAAGAGTGTTCCAAACTGCTGTGAGGAAGCTGTTATGTTTTGTACTGTCTAAAATAGATTGACTCTGATTCAGAAGGTCATCATGACTTCTGTTAGAGCAGCAGTATATAACAGTCCTTGGTTATCTTTGGTTTACTGAAGAATGATGGTATCTTCAAAATCAGTGATACCAATTAGTGGTGGAAAATGATGCTAGCCTTATCAGTTTTCCTAGTCTTTGTTTCCTCTGCTTTGATATAAAGTGCTGCTGTGCTTCTGTTCTTTTGTTTTCAAGTCAAACTAAAATATGCAAGAAGCTAAATTAAAAATAACCTGATCTTCATCTGAGAAGATTTATGATTGTAAGGATTAGTAGGATACCGCCTTCAAGGTGTCAGTGTGAGACTGAACTATGTATTCAGCAGTTTTCTAATAATTTAGTGCTGCCAGAAGAGGAGGTATTGCTGCTTACACTTTGCTTTCCTTTGATCCTGCAGTGAACCAGTTCAGCTGGACAAACCAACAGAGTGCTTGCTCTTTTTTTTTTTCTCCTGTCTGCTGTGCTAGTCTATCAGTTTAGCAAGTGAATGGTGCAGTGCTGGGTCAGATGAGTGCAGGTCCCTTAGGTTATGAGAAGAATGTCTTCTGTTAGCATCAGTCCTTAAATGAAATAAATCTAGTTGTCATGCAGAACACTGATACTGCACTTTGAAGGCAGATACCTAATGGCAGAGTACATGTGTGGTCATAAGTTAACGTGCTTGTATACCTGTATTTTGGATAACCTCACTGAAATATGTTTGCTTGTCAGTTAAGTAGGGATTGTTACTTTTTCTCAAAACCCACGTTTCCTCGTTTTGATAGTTGTGCTCTTTTGGGCTGTTAGTGTCTCTGTGTCTTACGTGAGTAAAAAGGAGAATAATACTGGTGATGCATTTCTGGGGATTCATAACATCTTGTTCTAATCTTTTCAGGTACCAATAATAAAACTTACTGACCAGGAAACAGAAGTAAAAGTAGACATCAGTTTTAATGTAGAAACTGGTGTGAAGGCAGCTCGATTTATCAAGGAATACATGAAGGTATCAGCCATGTGATCCAAGTTGCGCTCCTTGTCAAGGATATGCTAGTTGCTTAGCTTAAGCTATTTTGGTATGGCTTAAGACTTCTGAAAACTTATTGCTGAAGAGTCTTTTTCATTAATACTAATTAAATATGGATATTTTATTTTTTATTGGTATCTATTCAGTATTCACTTCAAGTGTTAGATATGTATGGGTAAACCTGTAAACGGAAAGGACTTCCACAAGTGTAGTCCTACAGATAGATAGTAAAGTTTGCTTCTAAAGCAAGTCTGCTCAAGTATTGATTACCTTGCATGTAAGTGATTCCTGGTTATCAATACTGTCTTGCTAAACAATGTCTAAAGCAAATAATTTTATGCCTATGTGCTTAGATAGTTTTAAGCTTTGTAGTTGAAGTACTATTTAGACTGACTGATGCTGGCATTCAAAGCAGGATTTAAAAATCTTCCTGTTTTGTGGGGACATTAAATTCAGTGTGTAAGATGCTTTATCAGATGAGGGTTGATGTCTACTAACCTAAATTCTAGACTTTAAAAAATGCATTCACTTTTTCCTGTGGAAACACGTTTAGCACACTACTGGAAAACATCTTGGTATTAGAAGATAAATATTTGTGTGTTTGTTCTGGAGTGTTGACATTGTCACTGATAAGATTTGTTTTGCTTTGCAGAAATATTCTTTGCTGCCTTATTTGATTTTAGTATTAAAACAGTTCCTCCTTCAGAGGGACTTGAATGAAGTTTTTACTGGTGGAATTAGCTCTTACAGCCTAATTTTAATGGCAATTAGTTTCCTGCAGGTAAGTCTGTTCCTTATTTGTGTTCTTGAAATTATTTTGATTTTTTGTGCTGAGACTTGTTATGGTACTGTTGCTTCAGGCTCCCCTAGCAAGGGCCTTGTGATGTGGATTGTGCTACAGACTCACAGAATACTCACAGGCTACCTTCCTGGGCAGCCTATTCTAGTACCTGAATAATCTTACTGGTATCTGTAGATATGCCAGAATGCAGTTTAAGTCTGCTGCACATTTAGTATCCAGGAAGTAACAGAATAGTTGATTTCATGTTTATTAACATAATGAAATCAGTCTTTTTAATTACATTGGTTAGGTAGATATCTTAGGTAACTGATGAAATAGCTGATGAGTTACTTCTTCAAATGCATTTTTGAGGAAATAAGCTTTGTAGAAGTGTGACAAGGTGCAATATTAGCTTCTCTTAGCTATGTTAGTGGAAAACCGTAAAGGTTCTGCTGCTGATACTGATTACTTCAATTATTACTGAAAATTATATATATACAGGGAGATTGAAAAAACAAATTTAAGTTGGGATGAATAATTTTACCCCTCATTGTCTGAAAGCAGTAAGATAGATTTTTCAGTGAAAACCTAGGTATTACTCTATCATTAAGTAAGCTGTCATATATAATGCATATTTATTGCTTTTGTATTAGGGAAAAGAATTTACTGTTCCTCAAAAAGCTGGATGAGGAGGGAAGGAAGAATTCTTTGGCTTTCAGTTACTGCTGGAGTGCTGCCCCCTCTTGGTGGTTTAAAAGTAGTTTAATGACACGAATTAATGTCACCATTCAGATTTGTATAAAGAAACTCAACAGTTTAAATGAGAGCTTTTGCTGGACAGTGTTATTATCTTAAAATAATCACTTTTGAGTAATTATTGACTGTTCTGTGTGACAGCTGCATCCAAGAATTGATGCCAGAAGAGCTGATGAAAACCTTGGAATGCTTCTGATAGAATTTTTTGAACTTTATGGAAGGAATTTTAACTACTTGAAAACTGGTATTAGAATAAAAAATGGAGGTGCCTATATTGCCAAAGAAGAAATCATGAAAGTCATGACTAATGGATATAGACCATCGATGCTGTGTATCGAAGATCCTCTTCTGCCTGGTAAGATTGTACATTTCTTGCAGTATTCTGGACCTTTGGCTTAACTTATGCTTTCTCATCTTACATTAGTTTCCCTAAAGTTTGTTGAATCAATTCAGCTGCAGTGGGAAGAGACTGTTGCTGATGTTGAGGTACAGTTATGGAAAGGGACTTAAGGAAAAAGTGCACCAAGTCTCCCTGGATCCATACCCAGAGTAAATTTGATCGTACATAAACAGTGCAGATTAGGGATTCAGAACTGAATGGTATAAGATTTTTAGTTCTTAGGGGTAGTAAAGGAAAGAGGTCCAGGAAGTCCTGGAAAGAGGTCTGTTAGTAGGAACAGCTCTTCTCTGTTCACTAAGAGAATGAGGTTTGAAGGTGTAACTTTCCCTGCCATAGTCTGTGGTGACACGCTTCAGATAAGCCATACTGTATGTGAAAGAAATGCTCCAGGTGAGGTGCCTGTTCTGCAGGGTGATGAAGTAGAGACTGCACAGAAACATGGGTGCATAGCCAGGAATGTTGAGGCAAGGGACCAGTTGCCTCACGGTGCTGGTGTGAAGGAGTGATTTGCATAACTGGCTTCTATGCTGCAGAGAACTTCAGGGAAAGCCAGTTACAATTGCATGTAGTTTTGAAAGTAATTAACTTAAGGTGTGTGTGTATCCTTAAGATTTGCTTTTGATTTAGTAGCTTTGAATAATCATGACTAGTTTTGGCTGAGCTCCTGAAAAGAATTTCCACCTCTTTAGTACCCTGTTTTTATTGTAACAAGTAGCTGAAATGCCAAAGCAGCTTTTTAACAAAGTCAATTTACAGTTAACTTGGGCATTAGTATTTTTAGACTGTAATTGGCATTCAAACTCCATCCTGTCACGTATTGTGGGTAGGCTGCTTATGTACAGTACTTCTAAAGCAAATACCATGGATCAGGAGCCTGGCGTTCTGGCACCTTTCTAAATACTCAATACGCTGAGTGTTCATAGTTGAATAGAACAGATTGCCAACAGAGAGACTAATGTGTCTAACCACATCTCTAATGTTTGTAACTGAGTTTGTGTCCGTCAAGACTCTTGAACTTGGCCAGGCACAGGTGGGATTGTGCAGACCTTTGTGTTAAGGACATTGCTTCAGTAGCTCTGTACTAACGCACCTGGAGGCCTGTTTGAATAGCAGCATGAGCTTTAGAGTCAGAAGCCTTCACTGTTCTCCAGTTATGCTTTTTCCTATCTGCTGAGGATTGAGAGAGAAGAAACTACCTATGCTGCCCATTGTTCTAATTACTGCTATGAGTACCTTTTGAATTTCTTCTGACTCTTCAGAGTTGGGGGAGGGGGAAATACTGCCAGTCCTCTAGTGGCTCTGAGTTGTTCCCTTTACCATGAGTCTGGCAGAAGCAAAGAACTGTAGGTTAGACAAGAGGTTATATGAGGAATGTGTAAGGGTAAGATGAGGTTGTATGAGCTGAGATAATACAATTCTTACAGGAGAGAAAGTGTTGTATTAAGGACAATGAAAGCTGGCTAAAACTTGGAAATTATGTGACATTATGTCCCATACGGATATATACTGGCATCCTCCTCAGATCTTAAGAAGTTGCCTGATGGAACTAGGAGGAAAATGATAGAGTATGTAGGATGACATTTTGAATCAGATCTCATAAATACAGACTTACTAGATCTAGACAACCATATTCCTGCAGCATCTAAAAGTACTTGTCAACTGTTTGTAGATAATGTCTATAATTCTCTTGAGTTCTATTAGTGCTTGTGTCCTAGCACAAAAACTCTTTTGAAGGGTCCAGGTCCTTGCCCAGTTGACAAGTCATCATCTGTGTGTGATTAGTTTATGGTCAGATCCACCCACTGTGTTAACTTCATGAAAGTCAATGCCAGTACTATGGAGGAAATGGAAATGAGTGGACAGAGATGTTTCTTGACTTTAGTAAAAGCTGCTGCACAGTTCTGCTCTCAAATCTTTCTGCATTGTATGCACAAGTTTCTAATTTTTTATTGCAATCCTATTTTAGTCTGATTGCAGCTTTCCTTAAACTTCTTCCAAGGCTTAACCAGAAGACTTTGAAAGATGACTTGTTAATTCAGAAATCAGACAAAAAAATTGCATAAATGGAAAAAAAAGCATTTAGATTTCTCAAGATGATCCAAGTAGTGTAAGTGTCATTCCTAGGAGTGTGTGTACCAGTTCAACAATAGTAACTCCTAATCATTTTAGACAGTTTTGCAGGTAGACAGGATTAAGTTCAGGATTAGTTCCTTTAAGTTGAAGGAGCTGTGTGTTTTTTTTTTTGGCGTGAAAACACAATGTCTAGCTTAATAGATAAATGTCAGAAGGATCTGATAGGTCTGATCTACGTGCTCAGTACCTTGTTAGTTCCTAGATTTGGAAGGAACAGGCAACAGAACCTATTGTGTTGCTGTTTTGGTTGTAGCAAAGGTTTCTGTGGACCTGGCCCAGCAGTATCCTTTCTTGAAACACTTGATTGTGTTTACAGGTGACAAATCATTAATCAGTGATTATAAAGCAAACTGTATTCAGCAGATTGCTAGGGTAACGTTGTAGGCCTTTCTGATTTAGGTGATTATCAGGGTTCTTCAACCATTTCTGATGTCCAGGAAACAATGATTTTAAGCTTGTTTCACATTAGTGGTTGCAAGAGTAGCTGAATTACAGCTTAATGCGTGGAATCCCCCCTGTGCTACACCCTCTGAGAAAGGTTGTTCTTTGTTCTGAATTAGCACTGACAAACTCTAAACTTGAAATTCAGTGTTTTCTTTAAAAAGAATTTCTCTAACTTGCAGGTCTTACTTCATGTTGCTTGCTTCTGCATCTTGGTATGTCACATACAGGAAGAAATAATTAGATCTGAGGTTAGCAACATCTATTTGTTTTATTTGTTCAAGTCTTAGTGGTCGCCCAAAGTTAATTTCTGCTGTTAGTCATTAGAATCTGCAAATACACATGTGCAGATAAAATACGTATAAAATATACAAATACATTGATATTAGCTTTTATTGCTGAATTTTGTAAAGTGTTACTTAACAGATTAACACAAATTAATCTGCTTCAATCCTGGCTTGTGATTTTATCTTTACCATGTTCTTAACTGCTTCAGGTAATGGAAGGCTGCCTGGTGGAGGGATAATACTGACAGTGAGTGATGGTAATCTTACATGTGCTTCTTCAGGGAAGGATGAAGGCTTTGTAAGAAAGAGAATCAAATTATATTTTGAATCTTGTACTGTTATCGACTTCAATCTGTAGATTGAAGTAGATTTTTTTTGACTGAGAGCTCAGGTTTGTAAGATGTCAACTGCTAATGGGAATGATCTCTCAACCAACTCAGGACAGTAAATGCAAATATGTGTCCTCTGGCTATTTTAATGTCTTTCTGGATTGGGCAGGGCCACCTGTGTACAGGTTGCTGAGGTACAGTTCACATCAGCTTGCATAGTAGCTTTGGCTTCCATATCTGCTTTTCAGCTGCAGTGCACATCAGAAGCTCTGCAGACTGTACAATTGAATAGGATGTGTTTATTCAGACATCTTTATGAACTAATTGCAGGTGCAGAATGAGGCAATCCAGGAACCTAGGCATGCTATGGCATGAACTATCCTGCCTCTGTTCTCAAATCTGCTTCAATCAAGACTCATACACAGCTTCGTTGGTGGTTTAAACTAAACTGAGTTTGCCGTAAGTGGATTAGGGAAGGCTTATTATTTCTTCTGCTGGCACAACAGTGGAGGTGGCAACAACTGACTCAAAGAGTAACCAAGAGTTTTTGTAGCAGCAATAGCTTAATTTTGCTTTAACTTTATGCAGAACACACATCATAAGTAGCTGCCTTAGCATCAGATTAGACTCAACTAATGCAATTTATGTGTATTCTTAATTACTGTTATGTGAATTCATGGAATCACTTAGATTGGAAAAGATCATTGAGTCCAACTGTAGAGGGATTTGAATTTAGTGGTAGGTGCAACTGTGTGTTCAGACATTTGTTTATATACAATTTCTGTATTGCTTCTCAATTTAATTCTCTTGTATGTATGTTTAGCAGGTCATTATGTGGAAGGTGGCAATGTTACAGGCCACAGCCAAGTGTCCTACTTTGGGGAAGCTTGTGTTAAATTAGTAGTTTTTCTAGAAGAATTAAACTTTTGTCTTGATTTCTTGGCCAGTGAAACTACCTTGGTATCTACTCAGCTGCCTTTGGACTACATTCTTTGGGTAGTCCTCTACTACTTTGAAGTGCAGCTTTGAACCTACCTGCAGTGTGTTACCTTCAGAAATACACTCTTAGGCCTCCTAGGCATTGTTCTCTGTCTACTTCAGGATAGAGTCCAGTTGCAAATGCCTCATTTGGAGAGGCTTCTGGAATTTTGAGCCTAGAAGCTGCTCAATACTGCAGCGGTATATTCAAACAAGATAACTTTCTTCAGGAAACCGGATGTATTTCTCAATCAGTTTTATATGATCAGATAAAGTTACTGAAGAAATTTTATGTTCCAAAACTGTATTATGCTCTTGGTTTGTTTTCATGGGTAGCAGTTTTCTGTTTAAGTATCATTGTGGTTGAAGAATCTTGAAGTACTAAAGTGTGTTGTCAAGGGTGAAAGGCCAAGGCTGTATGTTTTTGGCTGGGATTTTGTTTGCTTGCTTTTTCACCCTGAATGGCAGACCTTGGCATGTTTGCCTGCAATGGCTTGCTGGACAGAATAGTTTAAGTGAAGGTTTCCTCTAAAGTAAAATTTAGTCTCAGTGCATTCAGTCCTCCAGAGGACAAATTCTGTCCTTAACCCATCAATTGTCAAAGCAGATTTTTCCTTAAAACCTGTTCATGGACCCTGGTGTGTGGGTTTTTTTTTTATTTCAAGCCTAAAATAAATGTTCAGTGGTTCATCCCTTTCTAGTGTTCTCAACATTTCAAGCATTATTCTGAAGGAGGAAACTTTTTATTGTAAGCAGCTTTCTACACACTCAAAATATCTCTATTTTAGACATGCAATTTGAAGAAAGTTTTCTTTCGTGTTGCTTAGAGTGGTGACAGTGAGCCTTTGGTGTCTGGTGCCAAATATATCTACCAAAAACCCCTCAGATGATTTTTCTTGCTACTAATAGCAACATCTTTGAAGGTGTCAGATGGGAGACCAATGCTCACTGATACAGAAGCTTTAGCATGTTCCTAACTTCTTCAGTTCCTCACGGTTGACATTGGATTTAGAAGGAATTCTGCTATAAATGCCACTCGTGCTTAAAGAGGAGCAGTGAAGCAATCAAGAAGTGCCACTCACTTGATCAAAAACCAATGTTGTACAGACCTGAAGTATCATCTGTGATAGATTTTGACAAACTGGTTAGTCATGTGGAGGTACAATTTATTTGAGCTGGTTTATTAATCTGTAGGTTTGATAAGGTTAAAGGTTGATGTAAGTATACCTGTCCTTATGGAGTTAATGTGGTTGCACAAGTGGAAATTTAAGCTGAATGTGGTCTGCAGAAACTCTACTGGTAAGTGAGATGTGTTAGGCTTGGTAGGTTGCCCCTTTAAAGAGCTGTAAAAGCTTTAAGCTGATCTGTTCTCTGTTCAGTTTCTTTCAGGCGCTGGTACATGGGTATTTTAAAATGGATAAAGTGAATGCATAATAAATGTCACTCCTAAGATGAGCTGCTTTCATTTGGATAGGCACACTTAGTTGTTCCTGATGTGAATAGGATGGGCTACCCAGCTCAAACAGAGTTAAGCAATGTTGTTAAGGCTTCTGAGCTTTAAGTATGACTAACTTTCTGGTTGTGATATTAAAAAAAGATGATCTGATGACTGTCACATTATTTCAGGAAACGACGTTGGCAGAAGTTCTTACGGTGCCATGCAAGTGAAACAAGTTTTTGATTATGCCTACATTGTTCTTAGCCATGCAGTATCACCACTTGCAAGATCATATCCAAATAGAGATTCTGAGAGGTAATTAGTCCACTTTTTGAATATCCATTTGTCTGTGTAATCAATTAGGAATGTTTGGTTCTAAATCAATCAAATATTGTTATCTATTGTTTAACTGCGGCCATACTGAAATCTATCCAGGAACTGAGGCTGCGCAGTGGTATCAATGTAATAGCCACTTGTGCACTGTTGAAATGAAGTCCACATGGCAAAATCCTGGTTCTGTCCAGCGTGAGGTTGCCTTAGAGAGGAAGGGAGGCAGAAGATGATTGTTCTTTCCTCATACATTTTGCTTAAAGTATTTCAAAAGAAGCTCTACTGGTTTCGTTTTTGGTGTGTGTGTACTGTGGCAGAAAGAAATGAGTGTGATCAAATTGCTTGTTTAGAAACAGCACAGGTAGAAATTGCCCTAGTTCTTTCATGTGTGCTCACACAGGCTGTTTTAAAAAGGCCAGATATGTGATTAAGCTACTAATTATTTGGTCTAATAGCATACCTCTAGACAGGGCATTTTTACTGTATTTCTTAATGTCCTTGGAAACACTGTAAAGCTGGTACTGTGTCAACTCAGCTTTGCAAGCTTTGTCTGTTGAAAGGGAAGGAGAAATAAAATGAAGGCGTGTCAGCCATACTGTTTTCCTTCATGGGTATCTGATGTAGCATCTGTTATTCTTAACCCTTGGTTCAAATTTTGTTTCGAAGGATGCCTTTTCCTTGAGACTTCTCTAGAATACCAGTGACTTTGACTCTCCGTGGTCAGTCTCAGTTTTTAAACCAGATTTGTGTGAGCTATCCAGGTGTTTTCAGGTCCTTCTTCCACCTGTTAGTGGTCCTGACTCCTTAGAGACTTTTCTGGTGGCCTGACCATCCAGGAGCCCTTTATCCTTCATATTTTCCCCCTTTTTTGGGCTTTTTAGTAGTAGAATAGACTATAAACATACGGTTTCATTTAAGAGCAGTGACTAGAAGGATCAACAGTGGTATGTTGGACTAGGTGACCTTTGGAGGTCCATTCCATCCAGTACATTCTATATTTCTAAATGAAAAGTACATAAAAGGGTAGGAACTTGCAGGAAGCTGAACTTTCCAGACTAACTAAATTTAAGTCATTAACCAAATAAATGTATTTCATTTTTGTCATAATTGGGGCTAGATTTCCCCCAAGTGGAATGGTTTTTTTGTTCTTGAACTGCCTGGTGAGTTTGAACTCCAGTCAGGTCTTTCTACATATAAAATTTCCCTGGAGAGTCCTATGTTATAGATGACAATCTCTATAGGAGCCAAAGCCCAAGTTAGTCTAAAGCCTTCCAGCTAGCTGCTGCCTCTGGTGTATTCCCAGTATGTGCGGGGAGAAAAGTCGGACTTTGGTTCTTCAGCTTTGGTCTTACTCTTGCCCATGTTCTATCATAATGAGTCCACAGAAAACAATATCACTCTTAACAGCATCTCCATTGAAGCTTCCAAATACAATACCTGGAGTGTAGTTGGAGTTGAAAGCTTTCTTCTGTTTCAGTAGAAACAGTGATGAACTGAGTCCTGAACGTAATTCTTACAGCTGCCAAATGAGAACTGTCTTGTCCCCAGTCCCTCTCACCCATCAAGAATGGCTTGGGGGGTTGATAGACATTTAAGTAGATTTTATTAGAGCACACAGATTCCTGTCATCTTGGAAAGGTGCATTTTCCTAGCAGAGAAATGAAACTGATCTGTTTTGAATCTGTGCAGTGTGTATGCAAAGTCAAGTTTGGTGGTATGACTGCAGCCAAGATGATTGCAAGTCATGACTGATTTCTTAATATTTGGGGTCAAGGGGACATGAGACTAGCTGTAAAATATAGTTATGGACAGCACAGCCCCTGCCTAATTGCTGGTGTCAGTGTTTGTTTTGAACAGCTTTAGTATTATCTTTCTCAATAGTCTGTCTCCATAAAAGATTGTGTCCTCTGAGGTGAGCAACTGGACAAGTCTGCAAGGAGTGGTGCTTTCATAGGACCCTTAATATGAAAATAGGGGGAAGACCCTTAACGTTGGTTCCAACTTTTACACTAGAACTGCCAAGCTTACCACTAAACCATGTCCCTAACTGTCACATATTCACGTGTTTTAAAAACCTTCAGAGATTGTGACTAAACCACTTCCTGAGCAACCTGTTCCAATACCTGATAATTCCTTTGGTGAAGACATTTTTCCAAGTACTTGATGCAAACTTACCCTGCTACAGTTTGAGATGGTTTCCTCTTGTCCTATTGCTTTTTCCTTGGGAAAAGACTGACATCTGTGTTGCTGTAACATTCTTCCAGGAAGCTGTAGAAAATAAGGTCTCCCTCATCATCTTTTTCTACAGAATAAGCAACCCTGGTTTCCTCAGTTCCTCCTTAGAGGACCTGTGCACTACACCCTTCACCAGCTTTGTTGCTCTTCTTTGAACACAAAGTGTCAAGGTTGTGATGTTTTCCCAAGTTTTAGTCTTGGGATTCTTGTTCCTTGATAAACCACAGGAAATCTTAGCAGATGTTTGACAACAAACTCAATGCTTATTGATTAATGTTCTGTGAAATAGTGGAATATCTCTTACTGCCCTCTTCATGGTCTCCTGTATTAAGGTGCAATTTCACATTATACCAGCCTAACTATCTGTGGGCATCTCCCATTAGCTGTTCTTTTTTATTCCTTCTTAGTCTTATATTATTCCTCCTTAGTCCATATATTCCTTATTCTTGCCCTGCATCACATCTAGCAATCCTGCAGTCAGAAGATGAGTCAGATGAACCCTCGGATCTGAGTGAAAACAAATATATCAATGCTTATGTCGTGCTAAGAAGTTGATCCAGCTTGTGGCTGTGTGATGGGAAGATCAGAGGCAAGAAGAGCAGGAGTTCACACTTGGGAGGAACTGGAGATGGTGGTTTTGTACCATTTGGCAGCTATAATTTAGGCTAATCTGGATGTGACAAAGATGCATCTTTAGTGTTTGTAGGTCAGGTTGCTGGCTTACATGTTAGCCTGTTGCAGAGGTCAGGTAGAAATGTGTGCATAGAATGCATCTTTGAACAGCAATGTAGCTGGAGTTGGGAGGCAGACAAGGCAATATTACAAAAAACTGGAAGATTGGTTCTGCTGTGATTTCTCCTTCCAGTTAGACTTTTGAAACCTTTCTTCTGTTCCTAGACTTGCAAATTTGTAACAGGTTCCTCTTTATTTGTGCTGGACACTTGGTGCAAGTGGATGAGGGAAAGGGGCTACCATGCCAACAGGTTAGTTTGAAAAAGCCTTGGCAGTGTTTTGTCACTGCATGTCTGGGGTTGTCATTTACAGCTGATCATCTTCAAAACAATAATTAGGGCTGTGTATGAAGTGATCTTTCAATCTTTGTGCTTGAAAGCTGTTTAGTCTCCTCCTAGTGTACAGCTCAACGGATCTAAATACAGGTAGACCTGTATGTAAGGTTTGCCCGTGGTTGGCAGAGAGAAGATAGTCCTGGCAGCTCTGCAAGCTCTCAAAGGGAATGTTCAATTTGCCTACTAGATCTGCTGACATTGAAAGCAGAAATGTTCTACCTTTGTTTCATGTCTTGCATGGTGGGTGGCTGTTACTACGTGTGCTGAATCTAAGGATGTATCAGCAATGTCAGCTCTTCCTATATAGAACATTTGTCTGGGTAAAGGTTTTAGAATTTTTTAATCTTCATTCTCAAACAGATAATCTTCATTCTCAAGCAGATCCTTCTCAGGTGCTCCTTAGTCTACTTTTAGATTATATTGCTCTTTTAAATACCAGATGGGTATTTCATTAGTTCAGTTAAGGACAACTGAACAGTTATTTCGACTGTTCTTTCACAGCCTTGCTGTGTTTTTCCTCCTGTGGTACTTGTTTATTTGGAGCTTGGCTGGAACTTTAGGTATTTGATTGAATTATTTGATGGAATCTGAAGTCAGCAATCTGAGCCTTTTCAGAGCGATCTTAGTATATGTTTGTGCTGTAGTTGTTACAACAGCAGCTAGAAAGTATCCTTGCAAACTGTAGTGCGTACAAAGTTTGTAAAGTCTCCTAAAATAAACTAGATACAGAAATAGCTATTCCTGTTCTTACTATATGATAAATTAAGGGAAAAACTTTAGAGGCATCTTTGTAGGAGAGCTGTCTAACTTTATTAACCAATGAACTGTGTGTTTTCCACATCTTTCAAACAAATACTTTTCAGGAATTGCAAAAATGTCTCATCTGTAAAAATTCTGGCTTCGGCCAAGAATTTTTAAAATTGTTATGTCATAGGGGTGTCCTCTGCTTGCTTTGTTACTTTCTTAACCCAATCTACTTAGCTGTTGAACTGTGGTTTCCAAAGAGCTTCCTGTTACAACAGAGGCCTTTTAGTAGCTCAGTGATGACAATCACACATTTAAATTTGCATATAAAATTCGAGATTTTATTTGCCAACACAGAATTTCATCTACATAACAAATAGAATGGTAGATGGCATTCATTCTATCCATGAGTCCCTACTGGTACAATTTGACTTGTAATTTAAATTATATTCTTGGGTTCAATGTTTACTTAAAATGCTGGACTGCCTCTTTCAGGACTAACACACTTTTAAAGTTGGAAGACTAAATGTGGAACATGAGGTGTCTGGTCTTTCATGAAACAGTAATTCCTAGGTCAGTAGGAGAATTACTGCTCCTTTCTAAAAAGCGTTATTAGTCTAAATACCTTAAGTGAGGTACATCCTTTACCCACCTAAAGAAAAGTCTTTTATGGGGCATCATACCTTTGTGATGTGAAATATAAACTACTCTTAAGCTAATATAAACTAATGTTTATTATAAAGTTTTTATATTTGTAAAACTAACATTGCCTTCTCTAACATGGTAACTTTTCACAGCCCATTTTTCTCCAGTAGTGAGTTCATGTATCTCTATCATACAGATAATATCTAGTGTATCATCCACTTGTCCCTGTGGAAAGGAAAGCTTGACAGATGAACACTCAAGGCAAAAAATACCTGCTGCACAAGGACTGTTCAAACAGTTGAATGTTAGGAGGGTATTTTGTAAAAATACAAGTGTGTACTTGTTGACTGGTCACTGTTCAGCAAGACTAGGTCGATGGTTTGTCTGAAATGTTTACTGTTAAATTTTCTTAAATTCTAACTTGATCTGGTTTAGGAGCCAGTCTGTTCCTTTTCACTACCTCATGATCCATGGTACTTCCTTTATAACTGTTGGGGGTCTTATACCTTCTCAGTAGCCTTGTAAGTCTGTAAGCCAAGGACTAGAGAAGGTCTGTCATCAGTGTGCAGATCATCTGCATAGTATCTTCAGCGCATCCCATAACTGTCATAATCCAGATTCTGTGGGGAAAAATCATTTTCTGTATAGAAAAATACAAGAACCTGTAAATTGCTTTTATCAAGTACTCTGGTATCTGCCCATAAAATCTTGATAAGCAAGATGCACTCGGTTTAGGAATAAAGACTAAAAATCTTGCCTATGTTGCTTGTTAGCCTAGTAGAAGACAAGTAAAATACTAATTTTAAAAATTGTGATGCTTTAGAGGATTCAGTGATGCATTAAGAAAAAGAAAGTTCAAATGGGTTGGTTAGAGCTCCCTTAAACTGACTTTTAGCATAATTTGCTTTTTGGAATGTTTGAAAACATGTGACCAACAGTCTTTGTTTAATATTTAATTGAACACTTTTTTTAGCACATTAGGGAGAATCATCAAAGTGACCCAAGAAGTGATTGACTACAGGGCCTGGATTAAAAAGAAGTGGGGGAACAAAATTAATGTGTCACCTGAACTTGGTAGGTATAGTAGGAATCTTTGAAACCAACTTAATTTTTTTTATATTTGTTGTAATCCAAGGTACTCATACCTTGCCCTAAAAACTTCCAAACGTGGGGGGAAGAAAAGGAATTTGTGACTTCCTAACACAACACTAGTTTTCTTTGAGCCTGCTTTTCAGTTAGCTTGTTAAACTGCATCTCTTCTTCAACTTCAAGGCCTATGTGTTTGTATTTTGTGCTCTTAAATGATGCTTCTATTTTCTGTTAACAGATAATAGGTTGAAAATAAGAGACCAGATAGTTCCATGCAATGGAGAGCAACAACAGAACAGAGACTCTGAACCATCCTACAACCAATGTCTGACTTTGTCATTGGCAAGTACACAACAGTTATCCTCTGGCTCATCTGCCTCTTCTGTATCATCACTCTCTGGCAGTGACATTGTAAGCGTTTTCTTTTAATGGGTTAAACTAACGAGCGGAGTTGTCACACTCTTCACAGCCTCAACTGAAGTTAATGTGGTAGTATCCCTAAGTTGCCACAACAAATTAATAGCTTCCCCTACTCAGAAAAAAACCCATTAAAATATTTTTTCATTATGAGTCTTAATTCCATCCTAAATCCTTGTGATAGTAGTTAAAAGTAATCAAACTTAACAATAGCCAATTAACTAGAAGAGAAGAAATGTATCTTCACAAGTCTTAACTGTCCAGCAAAATCTTCCATTGTCAAATTTGGGTCCTTTTGTCTTTTTTCTCCACACCCCAAACTGAACATGAACGTCGTTGTGCTGTGAAGATGAATAGTATGCCTTACTATTTTTGGCCAAGCAGCCAGTTCATGTTTCAGTGGTAGTGGGACCCTCCTGTCAAGTCATTGTCTTGTTGGCTTCCTTGTTTGACATGCAATTTGAGAGTAGTTATTGGGCTTTAATGTAACTTCCTGGAAGAGGATACAGCCATCTCTTAAGAAATTGGTAACATACCTAAAGACTCTAAGGTTTTTTTAGTATGGAATTAAATTATCGTAGAATTGGGCAGTGCAGGTTAAAGGCACAAAAGCATATTGCATAGCACAAGGTGCTACCTATAGATCTGCTGAAGCATTCTGTGGTAGGTGGAAGCACTGACTGATTCGAGATGGTAGTAATGAATAGCTGGACAGTGGCAAGAGAGGTCCAGGTACCTCTGTCTTGACTACTTAAAGAATAGCTGCTGTATGGGGAATTAAAAGCTGAGAATCGTATTCAATAAAATTTTAATCACTTCTGAGGGATGCATGCATTCTTTGTGTTTTCTGGTTACTTCTTGTAGTTTTTTTACACTACTGAATTTTCTGTTGAATTCTTTTCCCTCCAGCTCCAGTTAGTAGAGCTAATGCTTTATTTGCACTGTGTAGCTAATGGGAAAAGAACATGGTGCTTGCCAGAGACTAACTACTAGCCACGCTTAAGGTTTGCAGGTGTCAGTGAGAAAGATTTTGTTGTAGTAAGTTTGAATGAGAAAATGCAAAGGTTTGCTTAATATTGTGCACTCTAAATGTAATGAGGGTGGTGACTGGTTATGTTTTTCCCTTAATCTCTTTCTGCCTGATGTGGAAGATGAAACTCTATAGCCTAATGTCAAAAACTAATGAAAACTATAAAAGATCTCAACAGGAGATACGTGTAACGAATTTGGGCAACCACAAAACATATAGAAGTGCTATCCTTCTTAAAATAGAAAACCTTATGCCTTACATGGTTGCGACAGACCCTAGTTTAATCTCTGAACACTTACTGGTATTCTGTCTGTGGCACTACCAATGTGTTATCTCCATTTGGAAAGGAAGGGCATGCTTTTGACAAGTAATTAGCAGGTTCATCCTGCTCATGCATAGCTGTGTGAGGATGAGTAAGTTGTTGAGCACTCCTAGTTGCCTCAGAGAGGTTACCTTTAGCATGATCTGTCATAGTACCATGCCAGGTTCCAGCAAGAGTATGTAGCGTGTGTGACAGTTGGGATGAGTGCCAAAACTTGAGTGCACTGCAGACAGCAAACTTTGGTACCAGGTTCAGAATGAAGGGACTACGAATGTGTTGTGTCTTCTAACAGTCAACTTATATGTAATGTTAGCTGTGTACTTGTGGAAGAGATTGTTCCTCAAGATGAAAAAGTATCCATTTTGAGGTTACACACTCTGAATTCCTGTGATACTGAAGACTGAAAGCAGGGTACAGATTATAAAGAGAATGCAGGAGATGGGGACATACGAGATTGGCAGTGTTTAATCCCTTTCTAATAGCAAAGGTTTATTGTAATAGCAAAATATTAATCCCTCTGATGTCACTGGTAACCTTAAGTACAAGTTCTTCATCAAGATGCTGTTTCTGTGAACATATTTTGCATGACTGTAAAATACCATTCTCCGTATTAGTCATAGGATCCTAGCTGTCAGATTAGAGTCTTAGTAATGTATTAGCTTTTCAGTTTAGTGATCAACTGCACCTTGACTTTTCTGAGATCTTTGTTATAACTGCCTATCTCTGAAGTTCACCTTCTACTTACCTTCAGGTATTCAAGCCATCTACTCTAGTACAGATGCAGGTGTGTTCTGAAGCCATCATGTCACTCTACACTGGCTGTAAATCTGGAGGCCTTGCATGTATACATCAGTATGTCCTGGATGCAGATGGGAAATTTTAAGTATGCAAGCATTATCAAAGCAGGGCAGTATTGCTCATAGGGATCCTAGAACTTTTATGAACCCAATAGTTTCATGGTTGGTAGTGACAGCAGTTAGTTTTGTTGTAGTACAGCATGCTCTGTGGTTCTTAGATTAGTTTTCTGGAAGTTATGGCAAGTGTCACAGTCACACTCATGTCTTGGACATCCAGGCATTTCAGAGATAACAAGGGTTAAGATTTATTCCAGCAGCAGAACTCATGTCAGAATAGAGTTAATAAAAAGGAGCAGGTTTTTCTGCAGACCAGGTTGGTATAAACCAGAACTAACATTTAAGGTAGCCTCTCAACTTTGTACATATTCATAATAATGAAAGCATAGTAATGTAAGAGCTTGAAGTTATTACTGAGTTCCTTCCATTTCTGCTACAGTGTACTGTGTTGATGGTGACCTTATGAAGAAGAGAACTTGTGTAGCAGTGAGAAGCAAGAGAACAGCTTCCTTGAAAAGGGCAACCTTCTCCTTCCCCCTGTGTATTTTAGAGATACATGCCTCAGCATACTATGCCAGTTTCAGGAGATATTTTTCATCTCTGCGTGTCCAGGTTTGCAGGGATTCACACTTCTGGGCCACTGTATACACAGTTTAAACCTAAAAATTGGATTGTAATGTGTACAAAAAGCAGCCAAAGATCATCTCTGCAAAAAGCTGTGTGCTAGTACTGTCTGCCTAATGAATTCTGGTTGTTGCCTCTTGTAAGTGCCCTAGCATGCAGTGAACTTACAGCCACAAAAGAAAGCTTTCGTAAGCACCAGTGAAGTTCACATCAAAAGACTGCAGAAAAACATCTGTTTCCCGGTCTCACTACTACTCTTAGTGAGATATATGCTCATTTATGGGTCTGTACCTATCAATACAGAGCTCTGACTCACTGTCCACTGTCACTTCTGGGTTCCTGCTGTTACCTCAGCTCTGAAGAATGTAAGTATTAGTGATCAGAAGCAAAATGAGGAAGGTATGGAAATAAACCTATAGATACAAGGAATCTGATCATCAGAACCTACTTGACAGAGACTTTCTTGGATTCTGTTAATTAACAATGTAGTGAGTCTTTTCTCAGCAAAGTATTCTGTGCGGGTATTTACAATACCATGCCCTGCTCTGACAAAAGATCAGTAGGTGTTCTTTTACTTGTGCAGGCAAGTATGTTGCAAAACTGTACCTTTTCTTTGCTGTCAAGAGCAGTGCAAAGGGTGTGAGGTTTTTACTTTATGGGAGCAAGATCAAGCTGTTCTTTAATACTAGCATTACGAAATCTCACAGTAACCTCATACTGAGTGACGTGATTGTTATGGGAATCTGTGTTTGCCCCCAACTCTGTGTTCTGTTTAACTGTAGATGTAAATATGAGAACCAAAGCAATGACCAAATGAACCAGTAGAAGATAATTCTATACAAGTTTTTGTATTTTCCTTTTGTTCTCATGCATTCCTTGTCCTAGGCCAGGGGTCCTCAAACCCCAGCCTGCAGGCTGGATACAGCCCCCCAGGGTCTCCAATGCTGCCCGCTGGTATTTACAAAACTGCCCAGGATGAGGAGGGGGGTGGCAGTGTCAGTGAGGTGGGCAGCTCCCCCGTCTCTCCCTCCCTCCAGCTCCCAGGCAGGACAAGCAGGCAACATGAACCAGCCAGCACCAGTGGGACTGACTGATGAACACTTGCATCACTTGCTACGACTAGCAGTGACAAATATGGAACCTAACATTGACAGTCTCATTAGCCAAAAGCAGGCCTATAGTCCACATTGAAATATTACTTGTTTTTGTTGGTTACAATTGTTCTTCATTTTAAATATTACATTTTTTCCTGTTTTTTGTGCGCTACTACAAATGAAATATATGCAGTGTGCATAGGAATTTGTTCATTTTTTTTCCAAACTATAGCTCGGCCCCTGACAGTGTCTGAGGGACAGTGAACTGGCCCCCTGTTTAAATTGAGTACCCCTGTCCTAGGACATGGAATGTTCTGTGTTGTGCAGTTTGGATGCTGCTATGCCAATTGCAGCATATTACTTTGTGACAGAGATACCTGCATAACAGTAACATGAGTAAGGGCCCATAGAAAATTGTGAAGCTCTCTTGTAACTTGATGACTATGTAATCTTGTATCTAGTCTAGCACAGTTTTTGTTAGAAGTTGGGATATAAGAAATTTCATACATTTATGTCAATTTCTGATGCTGTTCTGGCCTTTTCTGCACAAAATAATCCTGTCATAATTTTGATCTGATGTCAAGGTAGTTGAAGTTGCAGTGAACAGGGTATCTGTAGAGTTTAGTTTCTTGAAAGAACACGGTCCTTGCCTTTTTTTATGTTCCTTAAGAACAGTAGCCATTTCTGTTCAGACTTTGACTACTTTTCTTCAAAATGACAGTGCTTCATTTGTCTGCTGTTCTGCCCCCATCAGACAGGGAATTGACCAAATAGTACCTTAAGTGTGGTATGGAACTTCTTTTCACTGTCTTCAAGTATTATGTGTTCAGTACTTTGATCAGAAGCTACATTGCAAGAGTAGTGTATAAATGTGACTGATTCACAGCCTTTGGAACTGCTACTTGCTGTGCAGTAATGGTGGTGTAGTACTTGAACTCACCTTTTTTAATGAAGTTACAACCATCTCTCCTTCCCTCTTACTAGTGAAGGACTGGGTTTCGGCTTATCAGGAACTGTTGTACTTCCCTAATCACTGAAGTGATAGCATGTGATATTCTGTCCACATAAATGTTGCTTTTTCTAAAAGTGATTAAATTTGCAGGTATAAGGTATGCTTATCTGCAGTAGAGGTATAGATTCTACAGACTACTTACTGTTGTAGTCTTCTTAAATCTGTCTTAATGACAATGAGCAACCTGTAGAGTTTCAGATGAAATTGTGTGTAGGAAAAGGGGATTGAAGGGGGTAAACTAACACAATTCTCAGTCTCTGAGAAAGAGCTACATGTTTTTCTCCCTCCTTTCCACATCCCTCGATAGTCTCATGTCCTAAGCCAAGTAATTAGAGTATGTGTATGGACAGTTGATAATCTCTGTAGAAGAATGCGGAATGCTGTCTTACTCCTTACTGAACAGTGGAGGAAAGTACTCTAACCAGAGACCTCCTAACTTTTGGTCTTTGAGTAAAGATATAAGTGTTACCTTGCAGCCAGCTGGTCTCCAAATAATGCAATGGACAGCTCTGAGCATGCAGACACAAACGACTGCTATCAGGGAAAAGTGTTTGACATTTGTTTGGGACATTTAGGAGTTTAAGACCCTAAGTGTTACATATAAGTATGAGCTGTCACAAAGGAATTTGAAATGACACACTCATGGGACCTCTTTTTATTTAGGATGGTTTATCTGTAATAGAGTGTATATCGCTAAAGCATGGAATAAGCCCACAGTCAGGCCTGGTAGGATACGAAGAAGTGAGTTTAAAAGGGGTTCTGTGTTTGTAATTAATCTTAGGAGATACTAAATTGATGACATTTTCAGTTATCTGTAAAACACATGCTTATGGAAGATGCATAATTTTCAGTTTGCTTGTGTATCCTTTCACTTTTCACCTCCTGTAAGCACAATGACAAAGATACTTTACTGTTGCAATACAGTTGACTGACAAGCAGGAAAATCAACCAAAAAGCAACCCATTTGGTTTACTTGAGACTGTTTTTTGTTGTTTATAGGTTGGCAAGTGGAAATGGCGCTACTTCATTGATGTCAATTCCCTACTCTGTTCTCCTATACAAGTAGAAGTTTTGTTAATTTCAATTCTACTTGATTTACACTATAGTTAAAGCTATAGCTCCACCTACTGAAAAAGAAATGGTACAAGTTGATGTGGAAGAACTGGAGAGAGTGTTAACTATAAACATCTATTTTTCTCATTGTTTTCAGTACTTTGCTTTCAAAGGTGCAACGCATTTTTTACCAAAGTGATTCTTGTTCTCTCACAGCTTCCAGCTCCTGAATGCTGTGGGAAAGAGATAGTGTTTAATTCAGGTGAGAAGTTTGGAGAATAGAAACAGTAAAAACCTTTTGGCCAAGACCTCTGTTTCATTCTTGAGGAGTTAGGGTATAAGAACCCAAATCTGTCACATGAGCGTGAAACTTGCATTCCATTGTTGATTTCTGGACACTGCCATTGAGGGTAGTTAGACTCTACCACTGGGCTAAAACTTAAGCATACAAAGATCATGAATTAATCTTAGATCAGTCCAGCTTTTAAAAAAGCATTGGAAACTGAAAGTTCTGAAGTGCTAGCTATTGTCAGTCAGTGAAAGCTTCTCAACATGAAACGTCATGAAACAAGAAAGCACCACTTTATTGTGTGTTCAGAGTCATAGAAAGAACACTTCCGTTGAGTATGTGTGATGTTCATGGAAGTGCAACTATCATCTGGATCAGTGAATGTACCAGAACAGTTTGCCTTGTATCTTAAGTCTTGTTATTATTGCAGCTGAAATGAGCTCTTATGGCCAGACTGACTTAGTAAGGAACTTCTGGTGAGTAAATACTCTCTTGGTAGTGAGGTCCTGTGATTTTATTTTTTTGGTAAGTAATAGGAAATGCAATTTGCAGAACAGTAAAGGAGTTTTTGTTCTCTTCTGATGTCAGGAGAAGTGTAGGTGTTAAGGTTGCTTTGGTTCTTCATCTTTTGTGTGTTTCTGTTTAAATACAAGTCTAGGGGATCCATTCTCTAAAGCAAAATTTGCAGTTAGCTGACAGTTTGTCACTACTACTTGAGCTTCTTGGACTCTTTCATGCTTTGTCTTTCCAATGTTAAGGTGAATTAGAGACCTCTCGGTAATCTAGGCAATGAATAGTACAAATATTCTTTCCAGTTACCCACTTCATTTTGTTTTAAAAACATGTTTTTAAAATGGTAGCTTCCTAGTCAAATCTGTATCTGGCAGTCTGTTTCCAAAAGCATTTTTTTCCTTGCAGGATGAGTGACTCTGGATGACTAACACTCATGGTAGAGCAATATCCAAGAGATTGGGAAACTTATCTTGGCTTGTAGTATAGTCATTGTAGCTTTATCCCAAGGTTATTTGCTAAAATTAGTTGAGGGAATCTTATTTTACATTAATCTTTTTAGATTGGACCTCTTTAGCCCTTAACCATAGGAAGAGTCAGTTCTTTTTGTCTTCCAGATATGGATCTAAAGTGTCAGAGTATTATCTGTATGCATTGACTTACAGATGTGCTGAGCTTTGGTAATGCTGTAAGGCTGCATGCGTGCACATTACACTTGTGACTCCTATCCAGAAGACCAAGTAAGACTTAATCCTTCAGTGTAGGCAGAACTTGTGGAAAACAAGTTTTGTTCACATTAAGCAAAATTTTCTGATCATGGAGGTGAATTTCTCAGTTTGGGTAAGAAAGATAATGGTTTTAATCACAAAAGGGGTTTGATGCTGATGAATCAGCATATGCTGAATCAGCATCAGCTCCATATAGGAATCCTGTTAGCAATCTAGGATTGCCTCAGAAGAAAGATACAATCTGCTTGTGTGAAACATCTCTCAGTAAATGACATTGAGGGGGAGGAACATACCTATTGCAAAACAAAAGCAAAGCAACACATGTGTCCTGGTCTCTTTATCTATAGTCTGTCTTTATCTAGTCTCAGCTAAACCATATGACTCCATCTTCTGTCAGCTGCTGCTTCCAACCAGGGTTTGCTGCACAAAACCACTTACAAAACATATAGGTGGGAAATGCAAGCACGCCCAGAAGCTGACTATCCCCTCTTCATTTTTCCCCTTTGTATAAGCTTTTTAATAATTGCAGGATCAATAGTGTGTACAGAAATTTCAGCTTAAAAATTCAAGTTCTTGCCCTTATACCAGACTCTACCAGCTACTTAATGTTGTTTTTGTCTTTGTAGAGACCTTTCCCTTTTCTTGTGACTAATACTGTAAGATTGGACAAAGGAGAAAAATGCCATCTTATCCAGGGAGTTGGCTTCAATGTGTCTACTGTCAAAGCTTAGGGTTTTTATCAGTGCTACAGCAGGTAGTTGTCCACTGTAAACATACTCACCAAATGTCAGACATTTTGATCTCGTAAGATATGTTTCTGCATATTCTTGTTACCATATACCTGCCAGTGCTTCGTGCAGGCAAATTGTAACTGGTACCACTAGTTGGCCTAGTAGGAGAGCAGCTCCTTTTGTTCTAGAACTTATTTTTTAGTAAGCATGACTTGATTCAGACCAATGAATAATAGTTGGAGTAGCTAAGTTTTGTTGAGGACTGATTCTACTGTGGGTATGCAGCTGCAATATAAGTTTTGGTTTCTAGTAGTTTGTTGTTTAGACTGCTCAGTATTCACAAGTGTTAGCTTCTCTTAGAAGACCACCTCATTTTCCCAAGAAAAGTTATATATTATTTTGCTTCTGTTCTTGAAAATGTTTCTGGACAACCTATTCTTTAACTGAAGAATCTAATTTGTAAGGCAAAGCTATGTAAGGACAAATAATAGTGTTGGAGGTCTATTTAAAATGTGCTTGGTTTAAGTGATGAGTCTTTGCCTCCAGGCAATTAATCTTTACTGAAATATTGCTCTTTCTCACTTTTAACAGTAAAGATCCTTGATGATCTTGGCCAATAACATCTTACAATATGGTAACTACTAATTGGCAAAGCTCCATCTCTTGCCATACTTTGAGCCAAATGTCTGGGAATGGAAAAAATACCAGTGATTTGGGATAAAGATTAGGCTTTTCCTTTACTTTCAAGTTCCAAGTATTTTGGTTGCTAGGACAAGGTTAAAAGCAGCAGTAAAAGCGTAGGGACGGCTGAAAAACAGTTTTACAAGATTGTGCTCAAAGCTGCTTCAAAACCAGCTACATTTAGGAATTGAGGCTGCTATTTGAGTGTTTTCAGACTTAAGTAATCCCTGTAAACATCTGCATCCGTGCTTACGTGCTCCAAGTACAACAGGGTGAGCAGGGTTTTAACATTACCAGTATGCCTGCTTGTGATCCATCTATAGCTGCTGCTGGTCAGACTGGAAGGAGGAGGAGCAGTCATTGTTGATATCAGTTCCAGTATAGTATCTTTTTCTGTAATCTTACATCCATCTAGCTTCCCTTTGATTATCACTCAGGTTTGTGGTGGAAAGCAAGTGAAACAGAGTTCTAACTAGCAGCCAAGTGGGTGACTGGTGTGCATATATTAGTTCTGACTGGCAGACAACCTCCTTGTCTCCAACTCTGGAGCTCTAACTTTGCTGGGTAGAATGGGAGAAGACAGTAACAATTACAGTGAGTAACTTTGCTGTACAGATAAGTACAATCCAGATTACTGCTCAGAGGACTGATTCTGTCATGACACATACAGTTCTAGCCCTTGTATCACTAAAAATGTCACTTTTTTTTTTTTTGACCCCAACCTCAGTTTTCATCTTTTAATCTAAATTTGCTAGAGATGTAGCTTTGACTTTAGATTGCTCTGACTGGAACTGACTAGTGATTGCCACAGACAATGTTGACATTGTCTCCTCGATGCAGGTTCAATTAAACTTTTGCTAGATGTGTAAAATAAACATAGTGCTGGCTTGTGTTTTATTTTTTTGCCATTGGAAATTATTATATTCTACACTAATCACGTGAGTTGATATTTGGATGCATTTTCACATGCATAGCCTGTGTATATGCTGTACTTTCTGTAAAGTTGCTTTTCTTTTCCCCTTTTTCTCTGCCAAAAGGACTCTGATACACCACCTTGCACAGCTCCTAATGTTTACCAGTTCAGTCTGCAAGCACCGACTCAGCTTATGGCCAGTTTACCACCCACATTGCCCATGCCAAGTGGTAAACCCCAATCTGCGCCTACAAGAACCTTGATAATGGCCGCCAGTAACCAGGTATGAGCCAACTAACTGGAGAAACTTTGTCATGAGAAAGCAATCAGATGCAAAGTGTAGTCGCAGTGTCCTGTCAGTCTGAAAACCTCTGAAGATAAACTCATGTAGCATGTGCTAACCCTATAAACTGTAATCATACAAGAACTTCCTGCTGTGTCACAGGTGTGGGGAGAAGAACGGGTGGGGAAGGGTTTGAGATGCCCTTACACAGCACAGTGACACTTGGGCATAAGGTGAGGGGAGGGTGACAGATGTCTGCGTTAAGCTGTGCTGGAGACTCAGTTGAATAGTTGCAGTCTTTAGGTCTATTCCTGTTAACACAGAAATTTCATGTAGGTGGTGTATCTGCAAGCTATTTTTTAATCTGAGGAAATAGCACTGACCTATCTAGGCTTGTGTAGTTGTCTTGATTTTGAACACATTCAGAACAGATCTGACCACACTTACTGTTTTCCATAGTACATTTTAAAGACAGAGCAGAAAATTTATGGTGCATGTGTGTACAAGAGTTATTACCAAAATATTTCATATGTGCTTTGGTGTGCTGTGAGTTGAACCTGCAGGGAAGCTGTTTGTTACTCTGCTAGCCTGAAGTATTTTGGCTAAGGTACTATAATGGATACAAGGGGCAAAGGTCCTTGGTTTTTCTTACAGTCTCAGTGCCTCTGTCTGTAGCAAAACAGTCTTGATTATTAAAGCTAATAGTCAAAAAGAGCTGCCTCACACAAGCTGTAATGCAAGTTTTATGGGTTGTAGGTAGCCTGTGGTCATGATAATGAACTGGCTTCTTTGAAATGAGTTTTGGCAGTTTCTAAGTTTTCCTCCCTCTCAGTCCTTCTATCACAGTTCTTGGAACTCTAGAGCCAGCATATTCTCAACTTAATGCCCTTGTCTTTTTCTATTTGAATTGGCATTTCCTCCATGCTTCAGACATGACACAATATGTATTTACTTTGGGTTTTGCTTTGAGATTTAGCGGAACCTCAGAGTAGTTGGTTGGAAGGGACCTCTGAAAATCCTGTAGTTGAAACCTCCTGCCCAAAGTCACCTACATCAGGGTTCCTAAGGCCTTATCTGCTCAGTGTTTTGAGTGACTCTAAGGGTGGTATACCTCAACAACACAGGACAGCTTGTTCCAGTAAGTGTTTTTTTTTGTATTTAAATGGTGTTTTCATATTTCAGTTTATGCCCACTGCTTCTTGTCTTTTCACTGGGCACCACTGAAAGTGTGTTAATTTCCATCTTCCTCACATTGTCTTGTTAATGAGATCTGTCAATAACATCCTTCCTGAGCACTCTCTTGAGCTTAAACAGTCCTAGCTCTGCTACCATTTCCGTATATGCCAAATGTTTTGTTCCCTTGTTCTTTGTGAACCTTTGGACTCCCACTACATCCATGTGCCTCCTAGACCTGGGCTCAACATTGCATAGTGGTGTGCTTGGTAAAATCAGGTTAATGGTTGGACCTCTTATCTTAGAGGACTTCTCCAGTCTAAAGAAATGGTAATTCTCTGTCCTTACTAATGCTAAGTAGAGAGAGAAACGATCATCTCCTTTGACCTGCTTTACCTACTCTTCTTAATGTAGCCAAGGGTATTCTTTGCCTTCCTTAATGCAAAGACATGTCGCTGGCTCCCGTTCAGCTTGTTTGCTAGGAGTCTCCAGCTGTTGTATGCCAGGCTGCGTTCCAGCTGGTTAATGCCCAGAATGTAGCAGTGTTGGGGATTGTTCCTTCCCCAAGCCAGAGCCTAGCATTTCCCTTTTTCAAGCTTCACAGTGTTCTTGCCGGACAATTTTTGAGCCTGACAAGATGTCTGTCTATGAGAGCACAACCATCTGGTGCAGGAGTCCTCAAACTTTTTAAACAGGGGGCTGGTTCACTGTCCCTCAGTGTCGGGGGCTGGGCTATAGTTTGTGCTGCCTGGCTTGTCCTGCCTGGGAGCAGGAAGGAGAGATGGAAGAGCCTCTCAGCACCCCTTCACAGTCGGCAGGAAGAAGCCCACTGCAGCTGTGCTGAGGGTCACTCTTTCTTATCATTCAGGTCAATGACTTTTCATTTGGCTTGTGAGTTTGATTTAAATGGCTAGAGATTGTAACTGTCACTTAATACAGAATATAAAGAAAAACTACTGCTTAAACACTTGTATCACAAGATGTGCCTTTTGTTTTAATCTTCTAAGTTGAGTGCACAAATTCTGCCACCCTTCTTGCCTCAGCTTTAGTTCTCCTCCCCTATTACTGAATCTTTCCCAGGCAAAACCGCACAGGAATTGGTTTCGATTAGTGGGATGCTAACAGAGCAGTATATTGCCTTTCTTTTAGTGTCTGCAGTTGAGTGCTTGCATAGAACCACAGAATGTGTTGAGTTAAAGGGGACCTCCAAAGATCATCCAGTCCAACCCCCCTACAACAAGCAGGGACATCTCTAACCAGCCTGACCTTAACCTTCCACGGCTGGGGCCTCCACCACCTCTCTAGGTAGCCTGTTGCAGTGACCCACTATTCTCGTGTACTATGTGTTACTGTGCGATCGGAAACTTGTGAATGTTTTTTAAAAAAATGAAACGGAAGAGCTACTTGAAGTTAAACTAAAATACAGAGAGTCTAGTTGATTCTTTTTCACAGCTCTGCTTTTCTGAAGAGGTACCTTTTACAAACAAACCTTTTTACAAACAAACAAAGAATCCACCTCTGAAGCATGCAGTTGCTGGTGCAAACCCAAGTTGACATCCAGAGTTTGTGCATCGTTTTTGAAGAGGCAATGTGCTGCATGAGTTTTGGATCTCTTGGAATACAGATGCTTTGTAGCACCTCTTCAGGCTTTGTTACTTGGCTCTGTCATTTCACTGTCCTTTCTAATATTGTTTACTGTTCTTTGAGCAGCTTTGTGCAGTACTTAGATGCTTAAAACTGGAATTATTTTGTTTGAGATCACAGAATCACATAACATTAGGGATTGGAAGGGACCCTGAAAGATCATCTAATCCAGTCCCCCTGCCAGAGCAGGACCACCTAGATCAAGTTGCACAGGAACATATCCAGGTGGGTTTTAGATGTCTTCACAGAAGGAGACTCCACAACCTCCCTGGGCAGCCCATTCCAGTTCTGTCACCTCACTGTGAAGTTCCTTCTGATATTTATATGGAACCTCCTATGTTGCAGCTCACACCCATTACCCCATGTCCTGTCCCTAGATGACAATGAGAAGAGCCTGGCTCCATCTTCCTGACACCCACCCATCGCATATTTATAAACATTGAGTACACCCCTCAATCTCTTTTCCTCCCAGCTCCTTCAGCTTTTCCTTATAAGGGAGGTGCTCTACTTCCTTCATCATCTTCGTAGCGCAGAGGTGTTCCTTGGTATCTGCAGTTCATGGTTGGGATGATGTGGTTTCTGCATGAATTTCCGAAAGCTTATCTCCTGTGAAGTGGAATGTCTTTTTTAATGATTATGACTGGGTCAGAAGTGAGACATCAGAACTTTCTGCCCTGAGTACTGTAAATTGTTAGTTTTCATTTGCAACTTCCCAAGGTGTGACTCAGCTAGATTAGGTTAATCATGTCCCTTTTGCAGTTGATGTAACTTCATACCGTGATATTTTGACTTTTAATGGGCACGTTTGATTAGCTTAGAGGATTCTAAAAGACTTCTGAAAGACTTGAATGTGTGCAAGCCTTTTTCTTAACAGCAAATCTTGTAAGACAAACTGGCCATGATGATTCTATGATTCTTTCATAATAAAAAGAAATAAATCTCTGGAAGGGATTATTTTGCCTGCACAGTATCTTCAGCCTTTTTCCTGACAACTTGCTTCGTCTCATTTGAGCTTGAAAACTGTACTTCGGTGTCCAGTGCTCTCCTCAAAAAAGGAGGTCCCGATGTCTACGGCTCTGATTTGTTTTGAACAACTTGCAGCTTTCTAGGCAAAATCCTTGCCATTAGAGCTTCCTAATGCTTTTTTAAAAACAGCTTTTGTGTGATACAAGTTCTCTGATGTGCTGCATAATTAACTGGAGAATTTGGAGGTAATTCAGGAGATAATTAAGCTCCTGGTACAGGGATCATTGTATTTTTTTCTTCTGTTCTGCTGACAAGCAGTTTGAAATTTCACTGTAACAGTTTCTGAAGCAGTGCAGCAGTGAAAACAGCTGTTGGCAAATGTGTCCAGATGAATGAAGGGGGTGGAATTTGCTTGGTGCCTTCTCATGGAAGAGAACAAACTACTGTCCTTGTTATTTTGGGGTGAAATAAGTTGATTTTGTTCTTGGATTGCTGGTCACCTAGTCAGCAGTGAAGACAGAAGAAACTTTAGGAGGGCTAGGTCAGACAAACTCTTTACTTTCTAAGTTGTGTTTTTTGTCCGACTGAAGAGCAATCTTTTGATTCAAATGTGCTAAAGGCAGGGAGAACTAGTCCTGCTGCACTCACTTTTCTACTGTGTCTAAGAAAAGCTCCTTTGAAGACCGTTTCATTGAATGTTATCTGACTCTGAATATGGTCATTGAACACGATGTGGCAGGAGCCTTTGGCTCAGTTGTGAAGCAACTACGAAATGAACCCTTACTGTCAGAGCTGAAATACCACTAAACAAGTCTTAGAGAACTTGTAGCTTGTTTTTTCATACTTTCACTTTTGACTGTATTGGGTGCTAGGCACAAGCTTATAAACTGATTCTTTTTATTGCGTTACGCGCATTTTGCTTCAGAGTTTGCTCTTATCCAGGCCAATTGTTAATGCTGTTGCTCTGTCTCACTAATAACGCAGATATGGTTCCTCACAAGATAGCAGCACTAGAAACTAGCATTGGTCAGGTGCTCAACTCGAGAATGTCTTTCTTTGAAGAACATATTTCTTCTAGATGAACACAGGCAGCTGAGTGTGGCTCACTTGAATGAAAGATGCATTTGTAAAGATGCTTTTTAGTTCCTGCCAAGGTTAAACTGTAGTATGCTTGAACAAATACTTGAGAACACTGCTGTCATGAACTAGTCAGCTGCACAAATACACTAAAACACCTTAGGATAGTGTGAAGCGTCAAAGCGTTCAGTCTGTTTCAATCCAAAAGTGGCTCCATTGGCTTTATTGAGGTTCTGAAGGTTTTTCAGTCAAACGGCAAATGGCATTCTTCTTAGCTTGTGTTTAGAACTCTCGCATTTAGGGTGGAATACTCTTTTGGTGTCCCTGCATATTCTTAGGCAAAGGGAGGATTCTAACTACTCTCTACTTTGGAAACTGTTTTGACTTTAAATGGCAGACTCATCTTCTGCGTATGATAGAGCATAATTTTTTTTTAATTTAACACATGAAAATTAGGAAAAACGTTATGGCTTATTTCCTTTCCTAAAGAATGGAGAGATTAAGTCCCCCTTAGTTTCAGAGGCTGTTTGGCTCAAAGCAGTACTTTATACACAGTCTGTAGGATGATATCCTGCTGTGTATGAAAATGGTCTCAGCTTGACTAGACCTTGGATTACCTAATGACTTTTCTTACAACAGAAGGCTGGGTTAAATGAATTTTAGAAGTTTCTCTGCAAGAGTCCATCCTAGGTGTTTAAATGACTGTATGAAAGTCTTTGACCTCCTTGGTGGTTGCTTCCTGAGTGTTTCCCAGTTGCGGGAAAGTTACAAAGTCAAAACAGTAGCTTCCATGAACATAAATAAACCTTACCATAAATAAAAAGGTAGACTTATGTAAATGCAGGAAGAATACCTGACTCCTGATTGAATAGAGCAGCTTTAACTCCCAGTGTAACTGTAATCAGATTGTTGCTCTGAAACCAGTATTGACTGAAATATTTGCATATGCACTTCTTGTTGCCCTTCTCATGTGTCCTGCATTGGAGTCAGCTCAGCTTGTGGATCTGCTTGTTGTGCTGATTCCAAATAAAAAGGTGAGATCTCAGATTCTCAGTTTTGTGCTAGAAAAGTCATTACCTCTTCTTAGTGACAGATATGCAGAGGCTTCATGGCCCTTGTCAAAATAGTAGCAAAATGTTTTCTTCTGGTAGTGCTTTTCAATCTGGCCCCTCATTTTTGAAACTTGAAGATCAGAAAGGGTATTTGTTGTGTATCAGATTCTTTACCATCAACTAGTTCTAAGTCGGATCAGATTGTGATGGTATTTTCTACTTGCAGTCACTCATTCAGCACAAGAACTAGGTCTTATGGTTTTTCAAATATTACTTTAGCTTTGAACTAGTCATGCTAATAGTTGCTTGGCTTGTTCTTAAAGGTGAGGAGAATGGTAGGTTTTCCTTTGTTACAGGCTACTGGTGGAGCTGCTGCACAAGTAATATAAGAGCCAATTGATACAAACTGCTTTCTTGTGACTTTGAGTCTTTCAATTCTCTAGTGTTAGAAGATAAATAATCTCAAACTTTTTTGCTTTTGAGCTGTTTCTGTTCCATGCTTTTAATTTGTCCCTTGCTGCTGTCACAGTTGGCTGCATAATTGCTTTCCCCCCCCCTTTTTAATGGGAGAAGAAACGAGTTAACTCATAACATCCCTTCAGAACTCAAGGTCTGTCATATGCAGCTGAAAGTAAACAGTAGGTCCAAACAAGGGACCAAAAAGGAAGTATCTCTTGGTACTTCCAGCGCTTTGAGCCTTATTTTCCTAGATCTAGAGAAGAAGTCAGTGTGGTTTAGCTCTATATATATCAACTTAGAAATCCAAACCACTTACATATTTTAGTAGGTTACGAGGATGTCCAGGTAGTTTCTGCAAATATCTTGTAGATGCCTGTTAGTGAATTTCATGTGGCTAGGTTGTACCATGGCCTAATACTTGATTTGTTGCTCATGCAGTAATGATGAAATTGTTGGTTAGATCATTGTCCATTGCTTCTCCGCAAGCAGTGCATTTATTTCATAAAGAACAAGTTAAATTACACTTAGACTACAATATGCTCCTTAAATATATTTCCAGATGTTATTATATATTCAGAAAGTGGGAAAGTGAACATACTTCTAAAAAAGGCATTTTAATAGGTTTGGAATTTTTATATATAAGCCTAAAATAGAGAATTTGGAAATAGAGTGAGAAATTGAGGAAAAATTAGTGACTTAATTGGATGTACATTATTTAAAGGGTTACACTAACATTATTAATGGTGTCTTGATGTTCTCAGTGCTCTTCTGATATTTCATATGGAATGATTTGAAGTGTCAGAGTTTGATTGTGATTGTTCATCAAGTGCAGACTGTGTTCACAGAATCACAGAATATCTTTGGTTGGAAGAGACCTTTAAGATCATAAAATCCAAGGTATGACCCAGCACTGCCAGGTCACCCCTAAACCATATTGCTCAGCACTACCTCTAGCTGCCTTTTAAGTATCTCCAGGGATGGTGACTTCAGCACTGTCCTGGGGGCCCTGTTTCAATGTTGGGTAACCTTTTCACTGAAGAAATTCTTGGTAACATCCGGCCTGAACCTGCCCTGGTGCAGCCTACAGCCATTTTCTCTGGTCTTGTCCCTTGCCACCAGGGAGAAGAGGCTCAGCCCTTGCTCCAACATCCTTTTGGGCAGTTATAGACAGCGAGAAGCTTTCTCCTCCGCCTCCTTTCCTCTGAACTAAACAACCCCAGTCCCCTCAACTGTTCCTTGTAGGACTTGTGCTCCAGACTGTTTACAAGCCTTGTTGCCTTTCTCTGCGCTCCAACACCAGAGTGTTCTTGGAGTTAGTGGCCTAGAACTGAACTCGGTACTTGAGGTGAGGCTTCACTAGTTCTGAGTACAGGGGCATAATCACCTCTCTCCTCCTGCTGGCCACACTATTTCTGGTACAAGACAAGATGACATTGGCCACCTGGGCACATTGGCTCATGTTTGAGTGACTGTCAACCAATGCACCACTAAATCTTTTCCCAGTGTGCAGCTTTCCACCCACACATAAGTCTGTAGTCTATCGTAGGGTTGTTATGAGAGCAGGACCTAGCACTTGGCTTATTTGAACCTCATACAATTAACATTGGCCCACTGATCCAGCCTGTATAGATCTGTCTGTAGAGCCTCTCTACCCTCCAGCAGACTCACTGAGGGTGCACTCAATCTCCTTATCTCATCTAGATCACTGATAAAGATATTAAAGACGACAGGCCCCGTTACTGAGCCCTGGGTAATGGCACCATTTGATCATGGCCATAAATTCCTGTATTTTTCAAGACAAATATTGTGTTCTTTCTAAACTATCTTGTACCTTTTCTAAATCTTTAACCTTGTGTGCCCTCACTAGTTGTTTTTGAGTGTTATATGTGTAATCTTTCCTTTTAGAGTTAAAAGTACTGATACTCACTAACACTTCTCTGCTTTTTTCTCCTTTAGTTTGGAGATGCAGACAGGCAAAGAAAACCCAACCGTAAACACAATTCAAGCACCCTGTTTATTTTTAGACTTGATGTTTTTTGTTATTTCGAAGTGTTGACCTATGTTTTGCTCCACAATGTTCTTTGAGTAGTGGCAGTCTTTGAATGCAAGCAGTTTTTAGAATAGATTTCCCACTATTTAAGAATAAAAGTTTGGCTTCATTAGCAAGTAATTGTTTCAATTTCCACCGGTTTCTCCTGCTTATGGTAAAGGCTAGAAATATACTTAAATTTCTGTTAAAATATCTGGGACTTTAACCTAGTATGTGGTACAGAATTCCACTCCACCCCCTCCTCCTGCCTCCTGGCTTGTCTTAAACTCAGTTGTTTAGATTTTTCACCAGATGTAGCAGCTCTTACTTGCAGAGGATCAAATTCAACAGACTTCTAAAGAAAGAAGAAAATCGCCACTCCCTCCCCCTAGCAAACCAGTTCTATCAATGAGTTGTTGAATTAATAGCCCCATGATGGAAGAGGAGAGTGTAAAGATAGATGGCTAAGAAAGCAAAGGTTAGGTTGCCTTATCACTGATGAAGGCCTTTGGTTTTTGATTATCTGATCTCTCCAGCCATCTGCCTGCATCTAGGCTGTTTCTCAGTCTCCTAAGTATTTAGAAACATATGGACCAGAGAAAGCTGTTTGTAACCTCTTGATTCTCAAAAAACAAGTAAAGACCTTCTGCCAAAGAGTGAAAGCAACCAAGTGAAAGCTGTGTGTCCTCTTGTAAAAACAGTTAACTGAGTAAAAGATGAGGAAAAGATTCAATTCTCATAGTGAATGTTGATAGGAAAGCTGTGCAGGCATTTGTACTGCTAAACATCTGAGTCTGCTCATGTTCAGCCTCTTGAGGGCCAGCTAAGGAGGGGTGCAGAAGGAACTTTCAAAGTGATGCTTCAGGAAGGAGTGAAATACACAAACTTCTTAGAATGTGCTAGGCCCTGGCCTGGCAGTTCTTTGCAAGGATGAGCCCATCTTGGTGTTTTTGTAGAAAATGGCTTTGATAATGGTTCTCATCAGGAAATCAAGAACGCAAGTGTCAAACATTATTTCAGACAGCTAGAAGCAAAGAGCAGGAATACTAACATCTCACATGCATCCTCTGTCAGGCACAGCGAGTGCTGTTCTGCCTTGCACATCAGATGAAACTTATGCAAATAGCAGAAGAATAGGGTCCAACACAGAATTGCTTCTGTGTGAAGCAATGGTTCTTTAACCTGGAGAAGAAGACAGGGTGAGTGGTTTAAGTCTGTGTAGTAAGCAGCAGTTAAATGGAAAGGTCAGAGCAGAATGACAAGGAATAAATTACTCCAAGAACTGAAAAATCGAGTGATAGGTTCAGACTGTACACAGTGCTCATTTAGACTGCAAGATGCTGCAGTAAAGGATGCAGGATGCTAAAAACTTAAGGTTTCAAAAAACAGGAACATATTAATGAACAATAAGTAGCTGAGAAATAGTAAATGTGAAGGCATCATCTCTGACTTCAGAGGTCCCGGAGTCATCTTCCTTAAGAGCCTGCTCTTGGCTGATGAGCCATAAAACAGATGGATTCAGATTCTGCTGGACAGGCAGTCTTTGTCTCAATGGCTTAACAAACAATGTAAAACACTTCCTAACAAGCTTTAGAGATCACTTTGTGGCTAGCTAATTAATACATAATTTGGGAATTTGTTTGTGCTTTGAAGAAACCAGGAAAACATCAACTTGTAGGATACAGGCAGATAAAGCTTTTTCATCCTTGCTATGGTGGTTGTCTGGTCTTCTGGTGACCTGCCTTCCTGCACCAAATTAGTGTTTTGATGGAATCCTCAAATTGAGGATGAAGTTGACAAATTTTTCCTACTTCCAGCTGAAGAGGATAGGCTTTCTAAGACTTCGTATGCTCCTTGGTTAGAATTCTGTTGTGATTATGCAGTACTAAAGTTTGCAGTGAGAATAACTAATGACTGTCGGTTTTCCTGTGTTTTTACTGTTGAAGGATCACTCAGGATTTTTTCCACGTCATTTAACTTGGATACTTAATTGTTTGCTTATAATTGAGTTAGTTGGGTTGGAAGGGACTGTAAAGAGCAACTAGTAAACTTGCACAAGAATGTCACGAGTTGATTAAGTTTTTTGGCAAGTGGTCAATTCTTTTCATTTCATCTTGTTGACTTTCAGAATTAGTTTCTAGTAGCAGTTTTAGCAGCATACTGCAGTACGTAAAGGTTGGGCAGTTGTGATATGGGTGGTAGTGAGAGGGCAAGGATTCCAGACTTGAAGAGGGAAGGTTGAGTTTGGACACGAGGAACAAATTCTATGCAATGAGGGTACTGAGATGCTGGAACAGGTTGCCCAAGGCAGTTGTGACTGCCCCATTCCTGGAAATGTTGAAGGCCAGGTTGGCTGGTTCCTTGAGTAACCTGATGCAGTGGAGTGTCCCTGCCTGTGCAGGAGGGTTGCTGGATGATCTTTAAGGTCCTTTCCAACCCTGGTCATTCTGTGATTCTGTGCAGCTCAAGACTGAGGGATTCTCAGCTTGTGTTCCCTTCTGTTTATCCTTGAGTATTTTACCACTGGTAGTCTGAAGAATGGCACTTAGTGTGTTACGGTGCTTAGAAGTGGCATGTTGAAGGTTTGTTTGGACACACTTTACAAATTTAAGAACACTTTAAAAGTGTTTTCCTCCCCTGTAGTTAATTGCAATTATTCCTTGGTGCTAGTCTTCACCACTTAGTTTTCTATTCTCAGTGTCTCTTCTTATTAGGATTAGACAGTAAAATGTGACTTAGGGATTTACACCTTCAATAACTATTTTGATTTTGTGCCAACAATTGTAGTGATGGGTAGATGTCCTTGTACTTATTTTCCATTAAAAAGCCTTTCAGCTTGTTTGAAAATAGGTGACTAAGGTGGCTGTGGGTACTTCATTCTAAGCAGTTGCCTTAATTGTTAGAATTGCAGTGTTCCTGCTCAACCTCGAGGTTAGACAAAACTGTATTTTAGCCTCTCTTGAAGGCAGGCTTCTCTTAAAGTGACTGGTCAGACATCAGGAAAGGTATCTTGTGTGGATGTTAGCAGTATTTGGGAACTACTTAATTTTTTTTTTTTGAACTCATTTTAACCACATAGAAATTAAACCAAATTACTGTGTGCTGAGGGATACAGATACCTGTAAGCACCTTCCAGTGAGGGAGGTTTCCTCTGGCTGCCACTAAACCTGTTTTGCAGTTTCTGTTCAAGGTTGTTAGGGATGCCTCCACAAATGAAGTGGTGTGCTGTGTTCCTGATTATTCTTTTGCTTTGCCTCAGTCTGGATGGAAGGTGTGTGGCCTAGGAGCGGTTTTAGCCTTATCAGACCCGGAGAATGTACAAACCGTAGCAAGTTCAGCTGTGGCCAAGTGAGACCGTGGACAAAGCATACTCATGCTTTGTGTGTGTCAGCTCATATGACCATACCTTGACATGTGTCCGTGATGTTTCTCCAAGGTTTACTATCTCGTTTGGTCATGCGCTTGCTAAGGCCCTTTAAAATAGACATGAATGTCACAATTAGTGACATTCTATCACTGGAGTGGAAAGTCTGTTTTTGTAAGGGGGAAGGGTAGTGAGAACATTTCGAGATTTGAGGGTTTTAGGATTGCCACTTCATTTGCAGGACGTTTACTTAAGGAAACACTTCTTAAGCTGTTAGTGCAATGTGACTCACAAAGCTAAAATTAGCCAAGCGTGAAAAGACAAGTTACTTCAAGCATAGTTCTGTGGGAATGACTATACTGCTGGCAGTCTGTGCTTTGTCTCAGTTATCTGTACATGTAAACTGAGTGCTTATCCTGTGTTTTTTAGCAGCACGGTGGAATGAAGTTTTCCATGAAAGGAACTCATAACCAAGGCAACACCTACAGCCCAGTCAGCAGTGGAGGCATGAGGCAACCAGTTGGTAACAGAGGACACCACCAGTACAATCGTAATATATGGAGAAGAAAAAAACATAGAGACAGCTTGCCTATTAGTCTGAGCAGATAATGGCAGGTGCCAAAATGACCTTCCCTGTTCAGACAAACTGAGTGAAGTGCCACTCGACTTTAGGGATGGAGACCAGCATCCAGCACATCGTTTTATTGGTGTTGCCAAATATCTGCAGCTGACTTCTTTGCATGTTTCTTTGTGTGGTGGTTCAGTCCATCTTCAAGAAGTAGTTGTGCTTATCTGTGAAGCCTTATTAAATGTGGAAGTTTGTTTTCTGCCTTCCCACAATGGTTCATACAGTGTCAAAGCAGCTCTAACAAGAACTGCAGGGACATTTACCAATGCTGTGGCTTTTCTGCTGTGGCTACATCTGTACCTTTGTGGGTTCTGTTTTCTTTTATTTCAGAAGTGAAGGAAACTTCAGCCCCATGGAATTCTTCTATTTTTTTTCTGTGCAGCAAATTGCTTTGGGAATTCAAAGAAGTAAATTTGCTGCTCTTCTGGTTTTGTCTCAAAGTTCAGAATTTTTTGCTCTGTAAATATTGGAAGTATAATTTGTGCAATAACCTAGGAATTGTTAATTTAATTTCATATTGTCACATAAGTTATATTTAAGGGGAAGAGGTTTTTTAATTTACAGATCCTTTCCCAGATTGCATTATCTAAGTTGGGTTCATAGTTTTGGCAGGTTGTCTGAGCAGTGTTACAAACATGACATCTGGTAATATTTGAGGCTTCTCGATTCACAATGAAAGTGTGATTTGGCTTATGGTTTTAAGAAGGTGTTAAGCTCCAAAGCATTCTGGCCCTGTGTTTCTTAGCTCATTGTCTGGCCTCTCAGTCGTCTTGCTCTGACTAATGAGTTTTAATTTTATTCCTTTAACTAGACAACAAATCCAGCATTTTTAGTACCAGAAGTAAAATGTTTGAGAGGGAGGGGTGGGGGAAAAACCAGTTCAAGTTCTGATGTGGAAATCGAAAGCTGTGAACTACATGCATTGATACATTTCAGTGGTGTAACCTGTTACCGTTTGGGTTCAAACAGCATTATTAAACAGAGGTACCCGGCTTAAGGAATGTGGAGAAAGGAAATATGTTGATTCCATTGAGGAATCTGTATAGCAGTATGCATTAGTTCTGTTAAGAGCAAATATATAAGAAGTACTTCAGCTGCTCTAAGCATTACGAGAAGTATCTTTTTAGTGTATTGCAGGAGAGCACAGCCCAGCGTTGTTACACGGTGAGAGTGGCTGGCACTTGATTTACAGATGCATACAGGTATACTATGCAAGTGTGTATTGCCATGACAAACACTGTCTTTAACTTTTTGACAAATATACATCCTGCCTAACCCTGAGTTTTTAAAACACCACGGTTGTCCTGGGAGTAGGTCACATCTCGTGCCCTCTGACTTGCTGTTTTTTTTATGAGAGCTCTTAAACCTTACAGAGAATTATGGATCGGCTGCACAAGTCCACTGGCAGAGAAAGCTGAAGAATCCTGTTAACAGGACATCTATACTGTGTACAGACGTAGAAGGTTTTAAAACTGGTATCTGAATCTTAAAATGAGGTGTCAAGCATGAAGCTTTTTAATATGCTGTATGCCTTTGCGACAGAAGTAGGTCATGTTATTACTGAATCTGTCAAACACAAACAGGTCCTTGAGGGGAGAGAGGGCAACATTCCAAAGTAGAGTAGTGCATATCTGTTTGCAAAAATTTGTCTTAATGCTTCAGACTCATCACAATTAAAAAACAAAACCACAAACAAAAAAACCTTTTAAAAATGGTGAGCAAATTAATAAAGAATACTAAGGGCTGTTCCATGAGCCTGTACTGCTTAGTCTTCACACATTAGCAATATTGAGCATAATTACATTAAAGAGCCTTCAAAGGCTTTAGTTGGTGTCTTATACTAGTGTTCATTTTAAAGCAAAACCCATTGAAAAGTGGTATCATGTAACACTTCAGTCATGGTGAGCCAAATAAATTGGCCTGGCGGCTATCACTGTGGTTCTGTGCTACAGGTTTAAAAAACATCATGTTTAAATTTTTTTGTGTGGACTGTGTGGAAGCTAAAATTGACATATTTTTATGTAAAGTTTTCTATTCTTTGATTTTTAATAAACTTTGGAGACCAGTCACTCTTCTGCACATTTTAGTGGGGAAATTAATGGGTGATGTATTACTTGACCATATCCACTGTTCAGCGTACACTTTGAACACCCTCAGGATGAGCTTGGAATGTGGATGGATACCCTCTGTGAACATGGTTCTTCTGATACTGAGAGAGCAAAGGAGCCCAGAGGTAATTGTCAACAATATGCTAAGAGGTCATTGATTAATTGATCACTGAGGATGCTGAAACTTTTCATGTAACTCTTTTTACTACCTGCCTGTAGTTTCTAAACTCATTTCAAAACTTTTGTCCAGTTTCCAGCCTCCTGAAGGACTGAACTTCTCTTTTCTTTCGTTTTTTACTACGCTTTCTACTAAGCCTCTGAGAGGACTCTAAAACATCAATGACTGACTTACCTTCTGGATACATAGTCTTTGGAGTGAACTTCTCTAAATCAAATGAACTCCAGGAAAAGCAACTGAACTATTTTTAATAGACAGTAGTGCAGGACTAGGGATTCAGAAAGAGAGGTCTAGGGTACTTGGTCAGTCTTAATGAGTATCCAGTGGAGAAAAATGGGGTTGGGAAAGGACACTAATAACCAATTGATGGTAGCTGGGATGATTTTTTCTGTTGAAGTCAGTGAGCCCTTCGGACACAGCCAGCAGGGGGCGGTATGGTCCATGCAGACAAAAAGGTATCACAGTAATGGCAAGGCTGGAAAAGACCTTTTAAAGATCATCCAGTCCAACTAAGTAAACCTAACATTTAACATCTAGATCATGCCACTCAGCACCTCATCCAGCCGAACCTTGAACACCTCCAGGGATGGTGACTCAACCACCTCTGTGGGGACCCAGTTACAAAACTGGATCACTCAGCAAAAAATCTTTTCCTAATGTCAAGTCTGAACGTCCCCTGATGGAGCTTAAGATGACCTCTTGTCCTGTCTCCAGTGGCCAGGAAGAAAAGACTGACCCTTGCCTGACTACAACCACCTTTTAGATAGTTACAGACAGTGATAAGATCACCCCTGAGCCTCTTCTTTTCCAAGCTAAACAAACCCAGCTCCCTCAGCCTCTCCTCATAGGGCTTATCTTCCAGCCCCTGTAACATTAGAATTGCCTTTCTCTGGACCTGTTCCAGCACCTCAACCATCCCTCTTAAACTGAGGGGCCCAGAACTGAACACAATACTCCAGGTGTGGTCTAACCAGTGCCGAATACAGGGGAAGGATAACTTCCCTTGACCTACAGGCCACACCATTCTTGATGCAGGCCAGGATGCCACTGGCCTTCTTGGCCGCCTTGGCACACAGCTGACTCATGTTAAGTTTACTATCCACTAACACCCGCAAGTCTCTCTCCACCTGAGAACTCTCTAAGAACTCCATTCCCAGCCTATAGTTCTGCCTGGGATTGTTATAACCAAAATGCAAAACGTGACACTTGGACTTGTTAAAACTCATCCTATTGGAGTCTGCCCATCTCTCCAGTCTGTCCCTCTGCAGGGCTCTCCTACCCCTAACAGATCAACATGAGCTCAGAGCTTGGTGTCATCTGCAAATTTGCTCATAATGGACTCCATCCCATCAATATCATCATTGAAGCTGTTGAACAGGACCGGACCCAACACCGACCCTTGGGGGACACCACTAGTAACTGGTTGCCAACTAGATGCGACACCATTTACTACCACTCTCTGGGCTCGTCCATCCAACCAGTTCCTGACCCAGCATAGAATATTCCTGTCAAAGCCCCTTGCTGCCATCTTCTCCAGGAGTATATCATGGGAGACTGTGTCGAATGCTTTACTGAAATCCAGGTACACCACATCCACAGCCTTCCTCTCATCGACCAGTTGAGTTACTTGATCATAAAAGGAGATCAGGTTGGTCAAGCAAGACCTACCCCTCCTAAATCCGTGTTGACTGGGCTTAATATCTTGGCTGTCACACAGATGTTGCATGATAGCACTCAGCACTATCTGTTCCATCACTTTGCCTGGAACTGAGGTGAGGCTAACAGGTCTGTAGTTTCCTGGATCCTGCTGTAGTACAGCAGCACTGGGCTTGGAATGTAAATTTTCCATGGCTTTGTTTTTCCCATTACCTGTCCAGATGATTCTGCCTGCTTCTTCCTGCAGATTATGCCCAGTATTTTATCCTTGTTAGTAGTCTGCTTTTAAAGTGTCAGAAGATTAGTTTTCTTCCTTTGAATCCTTTTTCTCCAGTGATAATCTCAGGTACCTACCTGCTGAGTGTTCAGTGCAGTGTTCATTGGCAAAATTAGCCATGGACTTGATATATGGAAGAGACCACAGATGGAATGGATGAGCAGGTACCATGGAGCACATCACAGAGCGCTCATGTGCTGTCAGTTGCCATTTCCACTTCTCAATGCTGGTGTTGCAATGGCCTTATCCTGTAAGTTCCCCCATGTTCTAAAGCGTGGGGAAGACTCAAGTGTGACTGCTAGTCTGAAGTTGCTGGTCAGCAGTTCCTTTGCCATACCTTACAGAGCACAGCAACAGAGCAGTGCTGAAATACAGTACAGCTTCAGTCAGTGGCACTTCTGCTGTTTGTGGGCAAACAAAGGCTGAAATTGTGAAGGCGAGCAGGTAACGTGTAACTTGCCCTGTTTGCTATGGCAAAAAGAAGGTTTGAAGTGGCCTCAGAAAGAACAGAAGCCTGAAAAGAAAGATGAGGATGATATGTGGAGAACCTGAGGGAGTGCCTGTGGTACCTTGTCTGGCTCACGCAAGTGGCTGTGTAACTGGAAGAGACATGGTTCTCTGCCTAACCTGCACACCAGCAACAAGGCCTCTACTGGGAGTTGATGGTGAGACCATAGCAAGTGCAGTTCTTCTGGGGACACTTGGTGAGTATATGAAATGATCAGTTGGGATAAAAGCTCTAATCTTACTGGTTTATAAATAAGTCCCAGTTTTTAGACCCAGCCCAGGTGGTTGTTTAATTTACCTGGTGTCAGTGTCTGAACAGTGTCATGTTACTGAGCCTCTGGTTCACAGCCAGGACACTTCTCAGTATCATTCTCAGATAGTTTTAGACTTTCTTCTCAAGCAGGATACTAATCTGTATTAAATTTGGGTTGTGTTTTGCTTTCTTTCCGACACACCACCCATTTTTCAGTCCTGTATGTGCTTTGCCTGTTTCAATGACAGAAGTCTTCTATTTGTTGTATGCAGCAGGAGGTCGAGGTTCCTTCCAATCCCTAATGTTCTGTGATTCTGTGACTAGCTTGTGTCTGTGAGAGATGAAGTGGCCAAAATGTTTTCAGACGTTGAACCAAGGATTCCTAACAGAACATCAGCTGTATTACTCCGATTGTCATTGGTTAAACAGCTATAGGCTACAGTGGTGTTTCAGTGAAAGGTTGGTGGGACACCTTTTGTAGACTGTCTTTGCAGCTCTGGCTGCCCCTTCTTCTCAGTGTGATGCTATTGCCAAAACTGTGGCACAGAATGTTGCTCGTGACACATCAGCCTTTCAGTTTCGAATCAATTAGGGACTTGCTAAAAAAGCAAATGGTTGTTAATCCCTTTTTAGTGAGTGAGTGCTGCATGAACATTGAGTGGATTTTCTTCCCTCAGGGAACAGCCCATATGCCACTCACTCATGCTATCGATACATGCATCCACGACTGGGATCAGGAATTTTTTCTGCTGTGTAGTTGCTAGTGGCCTTTATGCCATGGCTTCTCATGCTAGGTTTGTAAGCACAATTGTGAGCACAACAGGCATCTGATCTGACCTCAGCTCCTTTCCCCATACTCACCAATGTCATGTTTTCTCTCTGATTTTTGCTCTGACTTCTTAGCTGTGCAGCAGCCTGTTTCCTGCTTCAGTAATGTCTGAGAGCTGAGTAGTGGGTTGAGTTGCTTCCTAAAAAATGGGGTCCAAAGAAGCACTTCACCAGCTCACTTTTAAACCTAAACCAAGTGGGATTCAGGAGCTGCTATTACAGACTCTTCTGCGTGAGAAGGTGAAAACAATGTTTAAAACTCTATGCTGAAGTTAGCTCTTTTCACCATCAGTGAAAACTTTGGCACTGATTAGCTTGGCGATGGTCTCTTGAGAAAATCTACAAGGTTTGTCACTTCTTACTCTTCCTTTCCAGAGAGGAAAGCTGAATCTTCTGATGGGCTGTACCCATCTCTTTCAGGATTACTTTTGGATGCATCTGGCTATGTGAGGAGCCAAAATGAGTAGGTGAATACTCACCCATGTCCAGGTGATAAGACAACCACTGACTAGGTGATCCTGCTGTGGAAGGGGGATTGGACTAGATGGTCTTTCGAGGTCCCTTCCAGTCTGTAGTGATTCTATGATTCTATGACTGTGTGTAGTCATGGGTAGGGTCATCAGACACTGACTGTTTCAGGGAAATGTCTTAAGAGACTGAGGAGCAGTCAGTCCTGCTGGGCCCTGTGACCACTGCAGGGGTATTCCTAATCTAATTTTTTTGATGATACCACGTAAAACCCCTTTGGAGACGGGTAAGAACATAGCGACTTCCAAAGTGAATAGTCTATGGAAATTCTATTGTACCAAACAGTAGATTACTGATCAAGAAATCAATCGATGAATCATTCTGACCAATAGACATCTATGTTAGTATTTTCTCTGTGTTAATGTTATAAATAAATGTATATTGTGTCTCTCCTGGTTTCAGTCAGCTTGTGTTTGCAATGGGAGCACAATAAAGATGTGTGGGAGTTGGGGTTTGTGTAGGACATCTGAAAGACACTTCAAAATGCAAAGTTCTTCAGCTTCTCTTCCTGAAGCCAGTTGTGTAGAAACATCATGGAAACTTTTTATAAATAAACCATACTTATTTGCTTTCATTCTTCAGTACAGGAGCAGGTGGTCTCCTTCCATCTTCACTGCCTGAAATGTAATAAAACAGCATGGATGGATGGAGCTGAGAGCATCACTAAAAGGCTTTTTGTAGAGGTAAGTTTTGGAAGCTGCTGCTAGCCCAAGTTTGTTGGGTTTTGGTTGAGTTTTTTGGGTTTTATTTTTTTAGAGAAGAATGTTCATAAGGAGTGAGTATGTGGAAAAGGAAATTTCCACAAAGAATAAAGAACCCCAAATCTAGGAGCGTAATGATTGTGACTTGAAATATAAAATAACCTTCCCTGAAAATGGGAACTGACACTTCAAGCTGCAGATTTGCTAATGAAGACTTAATCCCACTAGCAAATAAACTGTTAGTGCTAATGTGATATGTGGAGAAGAGCGCAAAAGATCTCTGAGATGCTAAGAAATGGCAAAGATCCTCTGGACAACTTGTTAGAGTATTTCGTCTTTGTTTCTGTGAAAGCAGAACAGGGCTGATGAGAAACTGAGGCAAACGTTGACTTAAATATATTGTATGTATTGTAATGCCTAACCTGCTGTTTTGGCAAGAACTGGTTGCTAATGCGAGTAACAGGGTTCAGGCTGCTGGTCCCTTCTACTTACTCGGGCTGGGACCAATAGGTGGCGCTGTGTGCAAACGTTTGGGCACCTTGTAGCGCGGCGCGTTGAAGATTCACCCTGGGAAGGGATGGCTTTCATAAGCGTAGAGGCAGAACTGCCGTGTGCTGACTGAACGGCAGTCTGTTCTCCAGACCCTTAACGAACCATGCTGCCCTTTTTTGGACTCGCTTCAGCACCTCAGTGTTCTCCTCGTTTTGAGGTGCCCACCCAAAACTGAACTCAGTCCTCAAGGTGTAACCTCACCAGTGCTGAGTACAGGGCTTCAGTCACTTGCCTACTTCTGCTGGCCACACAGTTTCTGATACAAGCCAGGATGCTGTTGGCCTTCTTGGCCACCTGGGCACACTGCTGGCTCGTGTTTAGTTGATGCATCTGTGGAAACATCCAAACATACAGTAATATTTTGCAGAGCAGTGCTAGGATGGGGTCTTTTTAGCTTGGAAGACTCTGAAATGCCCAGACAGTGTGCTTTCTGCCTTCAGGGACTCCTGAGAGGAGAGGGGGACCATGGAGAGGAAGGGGAGGTATCTGAGATGATGAGGGCTATAATCCTTTAGGCACGAGCACTGTTAAAATTACCAAGGTGTTCCCTATGCTCTTCAATCTTAACCATCCCTTTGGTGCACAGGAGGTAGAGTTCAGCAGGGTCTTCCTAAAGATGCACTATGAAAAATATTGCAGGGAGCATTAACTTTTTCAGCATTGTTTAAGCAAGTTGTTGTCAGTATTTACTTCTCAATTAGTTACTCCTTATATCTTTCTAGATAAACATTGAATTTGGAAGGGCGAAAAAAGCTTTCTCCCCTTCTTTGCATTTTGCAGGTGAGAGGTGGTTTGTTTTTAAATAAGTCCCCATGGAATCCTGGAGCTGAGTGTTGCTCACCTGGAAATAAACTTCAAATTGGCTCACGTGTAAGATTTTTTTTTTGCCTCTTTCAATGGATTGAGATTTTTCTGCTGTCAGTAAGGTAAAACAGATGTGCTGTTTGCCCTGGCCACAGGGAGGGAGCACTCTGGTACTGCTCCTGTGTCAGTCCAGCACAACCAGCTCACCCAGTCCTGGTCTAGGATGGAGAAAACATCCTCTGAGGTGCAGGGGACACTTGTTTGTGGTATGTGATGGCTCACTGACCAGGGTAGTGACTTTTCTGCCAGAATTGTACTTGAGAAACCCCAGCTTGGATCTGTCCTCTGCTGCCCTATCATCAGCCTAAGGTTTCATACCTCCAGGTACTCAACTGTTGTTTCTGTCATAGAATCATAGAATCATTAAGGATTAGAAAAGACCCCAAAAGATCTAGTCCAATCCCCCTGCCACAGCAGGATCACCTAGACCAAGTCACTCACAGGAACACATCCAGGCAGGCTTTAAATGTCTCCAGTGAAGGAGACTCCACAACCTGCCCTAGGCAGCCTGTTCCAGTGCTCTGTCACCTTTACTGTGAAGTTCCTTCTCATATTTATATGGAACACCCTATGTTCCAGCTTACACCCACTGCCCCTTTCCTAGGGCTCAGTCCCTTATCTGCACATCTCCAGCTCAAGTGCATGAGCTCCTAGTTGTTTTAGCATGCAGAAGAGATTTATTTTTATTCCTAAGTGATCTCAGAAGTGGAACTGGGACACTGTCAGTTTCTCTATAGATACCCTGAAACGGCCTTTTTATTTCATTTTGCCTCCCTTTGAGGTTATAAAATGTGAGCTGAAAATAGAGTGCAATCAGCATGGATATAGAAGACATGCTTGAAAATAGCTTCATCCATCACCCAGATACTTTGATTTGTGCAAAGAGGTACTGATGTTCCTCGTGTCACCCAGCTTTAGTGCAGTGGCCAATCTGTCATTAATACTGTTTCCTAAAAGTTAGAGTTGATGGAGTCACAGGATGTGCCCAACCCCTCTACAACAAGCATGGACATCACTAACTGGAACAGATTTCCCAGAGCACCATCCAGCCTGACCTTGAATGTCTCCAGGGATGAAGTCTTCAGCCAGTAACATAACGTTAGCAATCACTGCAGCAGATCAGTTTGTGTTCACTAAATGTGCATGGGGAAGATTAAACTGGAACAGGACTTGTAACACAGACCAAATAAACGTGCAAGCCAGGACTTCATTCAGTTTTTCTGTGCGGTCCTGCCTGTGTGCAAAGAGTTTGTGTCACCGTCAGTTTAAGGGTTAACTTTGCGCTTGCAAAAAAGAGGCTGAATCAGTAGCCTTTGTATTTAAACAGGCTTTTATATTTAATCCAAGAACTTCTATACACAGCACTGTTCAAGATACAATCTTTACTTGCCCCAGGATTTATTTTTCTCTGAGCTTGAGTGTTTGGTTTATGTTTGGAATTTTTTTTCCTTTTCCCCAGCTTTTTTTTCCTGTCTTCCCATTACACCCAGGCAGTTACTGGGGATAAGGGTACTGACATCTTTGTCTCATCTTGTGCCATTTGGACTAATATTCAGTGAGAGCATTGATGACTTTCATTGTCTTGTGTTTGTGCTGAGCCTGTGAGAAATGTGTGGGTTTAGAGAGCTACTTGATTTCACTCTCACAAGGAAGCTACTGCAGCAGGAGGCTCTTGAATTTTCTTCCAAAAGGAGATCTTTCCTAAAGCCTACTCTTCTAGCTACTTCCTGGGCTATGTATTGAGTAGTCCCTCAGAAAAAAAATCATGGTTCATCACTACTGTGTATCAAAAACTGTGTTTTACCAAACCTTTCTCTACTGGCTGTTTATTAAATATTTTAAATTCCTGGTTTGATACTCTATTTCCTACTTTGAACTCAAGATATGTTTAAAAAATGAATCGTTCAGCCCATATGCTTTGTTTTTACATGTAAGTTGCTTCCCCATAGTCCTTATTCATGACAAGCATGCATCAGTGTGGACTAATGGAAGAATCTGAGCCATCCATTCCAAGTGTGGCCAGATTCAGAGGGGCAGAGAAGAACGTGTTAACTCTCAATGTGATTTGTAGAGTTTCCATACGAGACTACATAGAATACATGGATCAGAGCTTTTTCACCTTTGACAAAACATAAGTGAAGATGGGTTTGACAAATATTGTCTATTTGAATAACAGTCAAACAGCATCTGAACAGCATCAAACAAATCCTGTAGGTGCAGATTGAAAAGTGCAAAGGGAAGGATTTTTGAAACTCCTGCTTTAGCTGCAGAATTTCTTCCTGAGATATTTTGTATGTGAAATCTTATTTGAATTTGAAAAGTGGCTGGACAAATCTAAAAAGAAACGTGTTCAGGACTACTAAGTGCAACAAACAAGCCTGCAAAGGTGTTTGTTAGGAAAAGGTGAGCTGTGTGCTCCAGGCAAAGGCATCACTCTCCTCTATATCTGTTTGCTCCCATTCAGAGGTGGAAAGCAGTTTCTAGAGCTTTTGCTGGCTTCAGGGTGAAGTAAACCCTCTCCAGATAAGCTGAGAGTAGTTTGTATGGAGGAGAGAAGGGACAGAAGAGGACATTCTGCAATGAAAAGGATCATGGAAAAGGTATAATAAGATGGAATTAAAGAAAATTGCATGAGAAGAGGCTGATGATGAGAGACCTGTGGCAGCTGAGGGAAAGGAGGAGGAATGAAATAAGAAAATGTGCAGCTATTTATGGAGCCTTAGTACTTTCCTTGTCCATTATGCCCTGCTTACCCACCTGCCACATAACAGTGTGGTATTAGAGGCTCAAGTTATTGTTGTCTTTTCTGCTATTGTCATGGATGGGACTATGTGCTTCACTGGCGAGAGAGAAGTGACACTGTATTTGTTAAATCCCCAGCTTATATCAATACGGTTTGACCAGTAGACGTGACTTTTCAACACGATGAGATGGTGAGGTGCACCACTGTACTGCATGGAAGACAGGGTGAGACTAAGTTTTCAGAAGATCTTCCCATTTAAAACAGACTGTGCGTAATCTTCTGTATTACCTTAACGACACTTCAATGTTTTGCGTGCTGTCAGTGACTGGCTTTGCATGCTGTTGGTCACTTGCAGAGGACCTGTCGCGGCAGGGAATCTCGCAACCTCCTTGACAGTGGTCCCTGTCCAAGGGAAGATACTATTGTGCAGGGGAGCTCCAAGGGCACCTGGGTTGCCCACTGTTGATAGGGATGAGGTGATTGACTCATGGTCAGAGCTACTGACCAGACTTCTGCTTGAGCTCATTTCTTACAGCTACAATAGCTTATGGCTATCGTGCTGTCATCTGTTTGCCCTAAATCCATACTAAGCAGGAGCAATCATCACACCCAGAGGCATCATTTTTGCATTGTTAGTTCAGAAGCAAAGTACAGGAGACAAGGGTCATGCCAATGAGGCTTGAAGCACACTGTCACAGCTCTCCTCCACTTTTCTGGTTTATCTCAGCCTGTCCCCGCCACCACTCTGTTGCCTGTTGGATGCTACTTTTGTACAGCTCTTCTATCCGCGTGTGGGGTACAGGCCAGTGGTGTATGTGGTAAATCTTACTGTGGTACTTGCATATGAAATCAAGATTTTTCTACTGCATAAAAGCCTTATTATCATAGAATCATTACGGATTGGAAGGGACCTCGAAAGATCATCTAGTCCAATCCGCCTGCAACAGCAGGATCACCTAAACCAAGTCACACAGGAACCCGTCCAGTCGGGTCTTGAACATCTCCAGGGAGGGAGACTCCACAACCCCCCTGGGCAGCCTGTTCCAGGGCTCAATCACCCTCACTGTGAAGAAGTTCCTTCTCAGGTTGATGTGGAACCTCTTATGTTCCAGCTTACAACCATTGCCCCTTGTCCTATCACTACATGACACCGAGAACAGCCCAGTTCCATCCTCCTGACACCTACCCCTCAAATATTTGTAGACATTAATGAGGTCACCCCTCAGTCTCCTCTTCTCCAAGCTAAAGAGACCCAGCTCCCTCAGCCTCTCCTTGTAAGAGAGGTGTTCCACCTCTCTTATCATCTTTGTTGCCCTACGCTGAACTGTCTCCAGCAGCTCCACATCCCTCTTGAACTGAGGAGCCCAGAACTGGACACAATACTCCAGGTGTGGTCTCACCAGTGCAGAGTAGAGGGGGAGAAGAACCTCTCTTGATCTGCTAACCACCCCTCTTCTAATCCACCCCAGGATGCTGTTGGCCCTCTTGGCCACAAGAGCACATTGCTGGCTCATAGTCATCTTGTTGTCCACCAGGACCCCCAAGTCCCTTTCCCCTACACTACACTCCAACAGGTCAGTCCCCAGCCTATACTGGTACCTGGGGTTGTTCTTGCCCAGATGCAAGACTCTGCACTTACTCTTTTTATAGCTCATTAAATTTTTCTCAGCCCAGCTCCCTAGCCTGTCCAGATCTCGCTGAATGGCAGCACAGTCTGCAGGGTTGTCGACTGATTTTTATCACACCAGATTTCTGAGTGTTGCCTCCCGGTCTGTCCTCTGGCTCAGGCTGCTGGCAGTTCTGGTTGGGTATAGGTTAGGGCAGCCTGATAGATTTATAGGAATCTTTTGGTTAGGCTTTTAAAGAGGTTTTCCAAACTAGGATATGTGCTCTCTCTTTGTGTATTTAGTTCATATTGTTTGCTAGAGGTGTGCAGAAATCCTGATCCTTGTGCTTAATGAAGCCTCACGTTAAAACACTTTCTTTTCTGAAAATACAATGGTTTCACATGCAGGAAATGGCTCCGTTTTTATTCCATAGTTACTCCATTTCTACATGGATGTAGGGATATGAAATCTAGATGACTTATTACTTCATTATAAAAACATTTATTATGCCTCCATATGGAAAGAAAAACATTGTGCAGACTGTATTATGCATCAGGATAACTCTTTTCTCCTTAGCTGCAACTCTGTGTTTGTTCATTTTCTGTGGGACTGTTTCCTCTGGTGCATGTCAGAACACTGCTGTGGAATTAAGTGATTTGCAGCAGCTTAGAAAGTGCTCTCAAGAGTTTGAACATAAGGCAGGATTTAATGTTTGTAAAATGTCTTGAAGTGTAAAATACTGACGTAGTTAATAAGTGATTATTCATATCTGAGAGAATGATTATTAAGATTCAAATGTCACCATCTTCTGTGGTTGATAGTGTGTAGAAACTAAATTCTGCAACTTCCCCATCTCACTTGTGCTGTTGTCGTTTGGTGTCCTCTAGCAAGCCAATAATGTTCATGTGACTTAAAGCATCTCAGCCATCTCCCTGATATACACTCCACAGAATCACAGAATTATTGAGGCTGGAAAAGCCCTGAGATCAAGCCCAGCCTATGACCTGTTATTACAACATCAGCTAGACCATGGCACTAAATGCCACATACAATCTGTCCTTCAACACCTTCAGGGATGGGGACTCCACCACTGCCCTGGGCAGTCCATTTTTAGTATCTAATCACCCTTTCCATGAGGAAGGGCTTCCTAACATCCGACCTAACCCTCCCCAGGCAGCTTCGGGCCCTGCCCTCTTGTCCTATAGCTAATTGCCTGGGAGAAGAGCCCAAACCCCCTCCTGACTACACCCTCTCTTCAGGTAGTTGTATAGAGAGAGAAGGTCCCCCCTAAGTCTACCAAAAAGCTGGAGAGGGACTTTTTAGGATATCAGGTAGTGACAGGACTAGGGGGAATGGAGCAAAGCTGGAGATGGGTAGATTTAGACTGTATGTGAGGAGGAAGTTCTTCACGGTGAGAGTGGTGAAAGCCTGGAATCGGTTGCCCAGGAAGGTGGTGGAGGCCCTGTCCTTGGAGGTGTTTAAGGCCAGGCTAGATGAGGCTCTGGCCAGCCTGACCTAGGGTGGGGTGTCCCTGCCCATGGCAGGGGCGTTGAACTGGATGATCCTGTGGTCCCTTCTAACCCTGATTGACTCTATGGCTTGGTCTGGGTGATCCTGCTGTGACAAGGGGGTTTGACTAGATGATCTTTTGAGGTCGCTTGCAATCCCTAATTATTCTGTGATTCTGTGGTTATTCTTGATGCAAAAGAGTTGATGGGGTTTTATTTTTAGGGCAGTTTCTGAGGACAGCTTGCTACAGCTGTGATATGACTGGAATATTTGTTTCATGATTAAACAATGAAATTCTTTTACCCCTGAGCTACGATAGGAAATCAACGGTTTAAACAGCTTCAGTAAACAACAGGTTCTCTACTATTGCTAAAAACCTTGGACTATAGTGTTACATGAGGCAGAAAGAATGAAAAAGGCAAAAAAGGAAGATTGTCCGTTTGGACACTGGGCATCAAGAGTTTCAGGGAAAAGAGGTGGGAGAAGGAAACAGCCCATTTTATCTTTGAAGTTTAGGCTAAATTAAATGTTTGCTTGTTACAAATAAAAAATTTAATCTGACTTAAATGAGAGAATATACTAAAAGATCAGCTTTAACTGCTTATAATTTAACTACCCAGAATGTTTACAGAAGGTATGGAATAGTTGAAAAATACATTTTTTCTGTCTGAGAGGAACAATTTATAAACAAGAAGCTAATTAAATAATGTCAGCACCATTCAGGGGTAGTTTTAGAGGCTATTAAGAAAGAAGAGGAAAAAACCACCTATAGTTTGGATGATATCAGCAAGGAGGTTTTTCCTCCTTTTCCCCTTCCATTTTGCCTGTTAGTTTACCGTGGGGGATAAATCATTGCCTGTGCCTCTGCTCTAGATTTTAAACAATGCTAGACGTGTGTTTTGCCTGAGGAGGTGTGCCATCCAGTTGAAGAGCTGTGGGATGTGATTGGTACATAGCACTTCACTAGGGATGATGAGGAACTGTTTGGCTGGGTGCAAATAGGACCCAGTCACTGCAGTGATAGGAGCCTGGGCTCTGAGTTGCATGCAGGAACACTCTGTAAGCATCAGGGTAGCAAATGGAGGCTGCCATGATAGTGAAGGCTGGAGTCTTGTGACTTCAAGCAGCAGGAGGATAATTCCTTCTCCACATGCAGATCTGCACCTACATAGGTTTATATTAGGTTTAGTGGCCTGGTGGCAGGCAAGGGGCTTGGCAACAGGTATCAGAGCTAACCAAGCCTGAACCTTGAGACAGCATGAAGAGGAAGCCACTCACGATGATTGCATGAGCGTTCCTCATGCAGGAAACAGAAGTCCTCCCTTGCTGTTTAGAGAGGTTTGCTGCTTACTGAGGGCTTGGATCCAGGGTGTTGCAGAAAGGCACACTGTTCTCAGAGTCTGCTGTTCCCTGTGGGTATTAGTGGTAGTGCTGGGGAGACCTTGCATGACTGCATGTCTTGGGTGTTCAGGCTCAAGTACATAGAGACCCAGATGGTTTTTCTTTTCAATACAGCCTGTGACAGGAAGGGGCTTGAGGGAGAATTAGATAGCTCCTAAATTTCCTCTTGCTGAACTTTGTAAGAGGTTCCTGTCAGTCTGTTTCTCCAGCCTGTCAATATCCTACTGATGTATCAGTCTCTTCTCCCAGCAAACGTGCTGAGGAAACAGTCTGCTCCATCACCCCAATCATTAATTATTTCCTGACATTATGCTCACACTTTCCCTTCTCCTACTGTATGTGGCTTCATTCTGGTGGTAGTGTCACAGTGCATTAGGGATTGGAAGGAACCTCGAAAGATCATCTAGTCCAATCCCCCTGACACAGCAGGATCACCTAGACCAGGGGTCCTCAAACTTTTTAAACAAGGGGCCGGTTCACTGTCCCTCAGACACTGTCGGCAGCTGGGCTACAGTTTGGAAAAAAATGAACAAATTCCTATGCACACTGCACATATTTTATTTGTAGTAGTGCCCAAAAAACGGGAAAAAGAACGTAATATTTAAAATGAAGAACAATTGTAACTAACAAAAACAAGTAATATTTCAATATGGACTATGGGCCTGCTTTTGGCTAATGAGACGGTCAATGTTACGTTCCATATTTGTCACTGCTAGTCATAGCAAGTGATGTAAGTGTTCATCAGTTAGTCTGGGTCTGACTGGAGATTTCAGATGTTTCATTTGGGAAAATGTCTGCTCACAGACATAGGTGCTGCCAAAGATGGTTGCAATTTTGAGTGCATGGTTCCTGAGATTATGATACGTCTCTGAGGGGAGAGATGCATAGAAATTAGTAAGGCTGCTTGATTTGAATGCATCTTTCAGCGAGTCACAAGTCTGTGGTCGGCCAATTCCATTTGGTAAATCGGATCAACAGTTTCAGTGTCAACAGAAAATGGGTTCTGGAAAAGCTGTCTGTCCTGTTCATGGAGACGAAGCTCTTTAAATCTAATTTGAAACTCCTTCTGCAACATTTCTAGTACATCCATACATGTTTTGTTTGGGAATGCAACTGCTGGTTTGTGCTGCCTGGCTTGTCATGCCTGGGAG
>VXBP01007500.1:128245-173428 GCA_013400115.1 Rhinopomastus cyanomelas
GCATTCTTTAACAACTTGTCGCTCTATGAATGCTCTGCTGGTGCGACCTATGAGCTTGGCAACTTGATAGCTTGCTCGAAGTGATGATATATTGAGCTGCTTTTGCTTCACAAAAGTATTTTGCTGAGTTGCCAATCCATGTTTCAGTCTTAATATTTTATCTTTTCTCACTTGTCCAACCAAGGAATCATATTTATCTTTATGTTGAGTTTCATAGTGTCGACGCAAATTGTATTCCTTGAACACAGACACTGAATTCTGGCATATCAGACAAACAGCTTTTTCTTTGTACTCCGTGAAAACATAATCAGAAGTCCACTTTTCTTGGAATACCCTGCACGCAGTCAATTGTTCTTTTTTTTTGACATGATGGTGCGTGCGCTTCCCACTGGTGCTGGCTGGTTTGTGCTGCCTGGCTTGTCCTGCCTGGGAGCTGGAGGGAGGGAGGGAGAGATGAGGGAGCCGCCCACCTTGCTGATGCCGCTATCTCCCTCTTCAGCCTGGCCGTGCAGTCAGCAGGAAGTCATCTGCGGCTGCTCGGTTTCCCCACCTCCCCAAACCCTGGCGGGGGGTTTCTGTAAATACCGGCGGGCCACATTGGTGACCGTGGGGGGCTGTATCTGGCCCATGGGCCAGGGTTTGAGGACTCCTGACCTAGACCAAGTCACACAGAAACATATCTACGTGGGTTTTAAAGTTCTCTGGCAAAGGAGAGTTCACAAACCTCCTGGGCATCCATTCCAGTGCTCTGTCACCCTCACTGGGAAGAAGATTTTTCTCATATTGATGTGGATGTCCGGTGCCTCTACAACTCATTGCAAAGCTTACAGCCTGACACTAATCAGTGCAAAACTGTGTGGCAGGGCTGCAGGCCGGCAGCTTGATCCCAAATTTTCTAGATTTGTAACATTAAGATAGGTTTTTGTTAATTGTCTTCCGATCTGTTGTTGCTCCAACAAGAGTTATATGAATAAGAAATGAGAGCACCAAAGTGTAGTAACTGCTTGGTTTCTAATGTGATCATGTATCGGGTGCTGTGCTATTTCTGTCACAACAAATGAGCATGTTTGTTCTAATGGCCATGATGTCAGGCTCTAGGAAATGCTTTTTAAGAAGTAGATTGTAGAATCATAGACTCATTAGGGATTGGAAGGTACCTCAAAAGATCATCAAGTCACACAGGAACACATCCAGGTGGGTCTTAAACATCTCCTTTGAAGGAGACTCCACAGCTCCCCTTGGCAGCCTNGTCAGTCCCCAGCCTATAGTGGTATCTGAGGTTGTATTTCCCAGATACAAGACTCTACACTTATCCATGTTATACTTCATTAAATTTCTTTCTGCCCAGCTCTCCAGACTGTCCAGGTCTCACTGAATGGCAGCACAGTCTGACACCCAGCTTTGTGTCATCAGCAAACTTGCTGACAGTGCATGCTAATCCCTCATCCAAGTCATTAATGACTAGATTGAACAGGACTGGTCCCAGCACCGACCCCTGGGGGACTCCACTAGACACAAGCCTCCAACTAGCCTCTGCCTCATTGAACACTACTCTCTGGCTTCTATCCTGCAGCCAGTTCATGATCCACCTCACTACCCGATTGTCCAGACCACACTGACTCAGTTTGACTGCAAGGATGCTGTGGGAAACTGTGTCAAATGCTTTGCTGAAGTCAAGACAGACCACATCCAAGGTAGTACTGGTGCTGTAGCGGTGTTTCCTCTACTTTAACTGTATAACCATCCTGAAGGGCTTTTCTTTCAGCCTTTTCTTCACTGTAGGTTGAAGAATGACTCACCTAGAATCATAGAATCATTAGGGGTTGAAGGGACCTCGAAAGATCATCCAGTCTAATCTCCCTGTGTTGCAGTTTGAAAATTACCAGAATTTTCAAGTGTGCAGAAGTTGTGCTTTCATAAAGAACAAAAAGTTACTCTCAAGAGGAACCCTTCCCCAAGATGCCTGTCCTGGGGAGGTGACGGTGTCCCGGGGTACCTGCCCCGAGTTATACTGTCCCAGGACCTGCCCCAGAAGGACCTGGCTACGTCAGCCTATGAAAAGTGGAGCACGGTCTTTGTTCTCTCTCGAGGGCTGCAGCCCGGAATTGAGCACCCCCCCACCGCCTGTTCTGTGGGGAGTGGGAAATGCGGCTCGGCCGTGACTTGCCGTGGCTCTGGGAGGACCGTGGTCCCGACCTCACTGCTTTGCTTTCTTTTCCTTTATCTTAAATTGTGGTCTTGAACCCAACAAACCCTGCCACAGCAGGATCACCTAGACCAAGTCATAGACCTTGCACATGTGGAAGGAATCTTTCTGCGTTACTGTTTCTGAGACCATGGGTTTATAGTGCTAGGTGTGTCAGTGTTCCAATTGCTTGTGTTACCTGAGTCTCTTGCATCTCTTTGCCCTTCTTATACTCCAGGTTAAGGTGAGTGCTCCAGTGTTTTGTGTTTTCATTGCCTTTCAGATTATTGGCACTTTGCAGCCACTGTGTATTTACTCTATATTTTGTCTCTGATAAGAACTATTCCCACAGGGATTCTTCACCAGACTTTGAATGTTTCAGTATCATGTCAGTCAATTAATTTTTGTTTAAGACCTAACCTTCAGGAGATTCTACTAGGAAGGTCTGAGACTGATGGCTGCACCTAGCTGTGGACCTGAATAAAAATCTGGTAGTTAATTATAAGGATAAAGCTGGCTAGGGATTGAAAATTATCGCTAGCAGTTATTTAAGATGTGGTTTTAATGTGATTTTAGATGTAGATCCTATAAATAGGGTAAAACTTTGAATATAAAGGTAGTCAAATAGGTTTTAATTACAAGTAGAAGACTCCATTTTCTAAGAGTTTTCTTTAGGTACAGTTATTTCATTTCCTGTTTGACAATGGCCATTCTCATGGGTTTCAATTATTTCGTTTTTGACTTCACAGTAATTTAGAGATAGGGAAACAGCCGTGCCTTATGCTTGTGGTCCAGCCCAAAATCTGAAGGCCACTGTTCAAGGAAGCTTGCAAACACTCCTGGGTGGCCAAACCAGTCCTGATATGTGGCAAGTGTGAACCTAACAAGACCTATTTTTAAACTTTTTAGGTTTTCAGTCACTGTTCTCAAATCCCGTTTCAGAACACCATTGTGTTAATGGTCTACATAGCCTTCAATTTCAAATGGATATTTATTCAAGGGTCATTAACAGTAACTTGTTCTCATGCATAATAGTTCATTATTTTCTTCCCTGATGTTAACTCTCATGACTGCTATTCTGCACGCAGGTATATGTGTTAGAAGAATTTTTGCCGCTTAGAGGAGGATTGCCTGGAACCAAAGAGAACATTTTCCCTCACAGTTTCCCTAAAAACAGGTTCCCCACTCTTTTAATCTCTCAGGTGGGACTTCACATACCTTTCAAGACTAATCTTTCTTGAGTATAGGTCATCAAACTTGGATCCACTTCTGAGGTGTTGGCTCACAAGGGCAATTTTTCATCTACTGGGAACATCTCTGCTGACAGTTTTTTATGGTTTTGTTCTTGGGTTATTTTTAGTTCTGTGTCACACCAGCAATTTATGTGGGCACACCTGAGCAGAGTCTCCCAGCACAGTCCACAGAAAGATAAGCCAACACAACACTGGCTCTCTGGTTATAAAATCAGACAAACCTCTGCATCGCTCAGTGTCCTATGATGCACACGGAACACACTGAAAGCAAATCTTTACTTATTGCTTCTTCACGGTGTTGCTAATGACAGCAAAGATCTTCCAAAATCATCTTCTGCCTTTCATTGAAGAAGGTGGAAGAGGAATGAAAAGTCTTGTACAAAGTATTTTGCTAACATTATTCCGCTACAGTCTGTGTATTGCTGTACTCTAGCAAAGTAGATCTGAAATGTAGTTTGCAAAGTGCTAGTTGAAGGAAAATTTACCTCCAGATTCTTTTTTAGAAAAAACATGTGATTTGAACTGCACGGCTAAACCAATTAATTTCATTACTTTTCTTTCAACTAATCCGATTGTATTATAAAATTTGTGAGCTGGGTAATCCCCCACAGCAAAATGTCTCTCTTCGGGTACTTTCAGATTGCCCTGAATTTCTAAATCCACGACCTTTAAGGCTCTTGTATTAGGAAGGACAACAACCTCTTGGGATTTCAGATTCAGTCAGATCTGAAAAGCAGCTCTGGTTATAGATTTTCTTCATACACTGGCAACAGTAATATTTGTATCATAAAACCATACTGAGTTGGAAGGGACATTCAAAGGTCATCCAATCCTACCCTGCTGCAACAAGCAGGGACATCTCTACCTAGAACAGATTGCTCAGAGCCCCACCAAGCCTGACCTTGATGTCTCCAGGGACGGGGCCTCCATCACGTGTCTAGATAACATGTTCCAGGGGTCTACCACCCTCAGATTAAAGAACTTTTTCCTCACGTCCAATCTACCTTTTTCCAGCTTCAAACTTTGAGCCCTTGTTCTGTCATTCCCTGTGCTTTTGCACACTCTTCCCCAGTCTTCTGGTAGGCCCCTTTCAGGCATTGGAAGGTCAATAGAAGGTCCCCAATCCACAACTGCGGTCTACAGCAGATTCTTACACCGATCTGCTGCTCTTTAGTCAGGCTTCTGTGAGCTCAAGTTGCTCGCCACAGCCTGTATTTTTTCTGGGCTGTTCATGTACTTGAGGCAGCGAGCAGTGCTTATCCCATCCAAAATAAAGTTTGGCCACTTGCTCTGTCCCCTGCCTGAGGCTACTGTTGAACCCCAGTGACTTGCTCACAGACTGGGTGGTTACTGAAGAAGAGCTGCAAATTTTCTAGAGTTGGGTGGGGAGTTGGGAGCAGAAGGGGTAGGGAAAAGAGCGTTGGATTACTGATGCACCTCTCTTAGCTCCACATATACATAAGTCCACCTGAAGTAGTGCTGTGCATGCTGTTCACTTCTGTGCGTGCAGCCAGCTTCTTGCAATTTCAAATCACCGTTAGTTTTGTACAAGTTTCTCTCTTGTCTGAGTCTTGGGAGAGCTTCAGACAGACAGCTACTTCCTTGGAGTGACAGTGCTGCCCTCTCTGAGTTTGTTCCCACTGTATGATGCCAAGGATATGAGCTCCTTGTGGGAGGGGAGAGGAGGTATCTTTGGAGACAGGCCGTCTGAAAGTGTTGGAAAACAAACTTCCTGCCATTCTCTGAACTGCTTGGGCAGAGCAGACCATGGGGTGGACTTTGAGGCAGAGGCACTGTCTTCCCATGCGTATGGAGTGTCCTCCATAACAAACCTCTGCTATCAAATGAGACCTCTGTGTGGTGCACTGTGAGTAACAAACAGGCAAAGATCCCGAGGCAGACAACACACAGAGCATGGTTTTCACATGCATCAGTAGTTCTGGCAATTTAATTCTGGGTTAAGCTATTATGAAATGTTTGTCTCTTTAGGAATTATCAGCTTGACAAATCATGGTTATAAAATGAAGACTTGTGAATTGCTGACCTTAGGAAACCTGAGGAGGAGAAGGAGGTAGCTTTAGTAGCTCTCAAGACTGAAGACATATTAAAATAGTCACAAATCATATTTGCCATGATGAAGGTTAATTCATCAGGAAGTAAAATAGAAGTCACCTTTTTTCCCCTCCTAAAATTCAATACATATGAAAAATTTGATGCTATATTTAGGAAAATAAGAAAGGCATCATTGATATTTCTCTATGGATTGTCTGTCACAAGACAGCAAAGCTGGTAAAATAAACCCTGCGGTGAATTAACGTGAAACCTCAGACTAAGCTTGAAGTTTAATATGAATGCAAAACTGAAAACAAACTTGTTGCACATTTGTCACAATTCAAAAGAGATCATGGTTGAGGAGTTCAAACGTAGAATACATTTCCATTACTGCTCCATTGTCTGCCTTTGGTATCTCTAATGTACTGCAGCTGGTATGACTTTATTAAACAATGACTTTATGAAGTCAAAGTGGTCCAACCGTTCAGCTCACAAGCAGAAAGTGCTCAGGAGTTGACTTAGCCCATCTTTCTTTACTCCTTGTCCCCAGGGGATGCATTTTTCCTCAAGTCTGATGAAAAAGGTTTGTCTCGTTCTGCGGGCAGTGTTTAACAGTGTCTGCTCTGACATGCCGTAGGTTTCCTGAAGGACTCCAGATGTAGGCTATTAGTTATGAAAGTGACATAGATGGAAGAGGTTATATATAATCCTCTGGCAGAGAAGTAAGCCTGTAACAGTCAGCTGAGGGATTGTACTTTTAAATTCAGATGGAGATATAAAATGAGATATTGATAAACATCTAAAACAGCAGGCAAATGAGGAGCTGTGCTATTCGATTTTAAAACAAGATGTTCCACTTCTCATTAAGGCCCATGAAAATCTTTTGGTTTTGGTCTTCAGTGAGGAAAGATGGCTAGGAGCAGCATATAAAGGAGCCATTCTTTTTCTTCAGTCCTTCTCCAGTGTACGTGCCAGCTATCCACAACCAATTTTCAACTTCCATGGCTACAGGTGACCTGACAAGTTCATTTGTTATGACAGGATGGAGACTCAAATTAACCGGAGTAAAGCTTGAATTGATGGAACTATTGCAAAGTTCAAAAGAGATTTGTGTAATGTTATGCTGTAATTTCTTACTCCTGTATGTGTTCTGGCCTAAATCTTTGTACACACAGAAAATCTACATGTTACTGGTAACATGTAAAGCCTTGAGACTTAGCATTTCATTCAGAGATTTACTAACTGCATGTCTGGAAGAACATCTCTTCCTAGGAGCCATAACTAATTTTTTCCTGTCTCATTAAGTGTCCTACTGTGGAATTCCAGGTTTATTGCCCACAGCAAAGTTGAGTTTGCCAGAATCAAACATGACATCCTTAATGTTACTGTCACTTCCTATAAGAGACTGTGCCCTCAAGAAACAAGTGCAGTGATCACACCTTCCTCCTTAGCAGGGACAAAAGATAATCAGGCAATGAACTCCACTGTGTGAGTTAAATCCTAGTGCCTCTTCTGGCTGGCACAAGTAACACGAAAAGTTAAGTTCAGTTATTGAGGAGGTATCCTCCTTAAAAATAATGAGCAGAGCAGCAAGCTAGAGGAATTGAATTCCATCATCTAGGTTCCTAAAATGACTAACACCCCAGGCAAAACCAAGGGAACTGCACTGAGAGGCCGATGCATCTTCACTGGGACAACATAGTGCATCAGGGGAAGCCAGCAGTGAGTAAACAGACAACACCGAGGCAATCGTTATGGCATCCTTGCCTTGCCTTGCCTCATTACACATTTGGGACTTCCTCTCTGCTCACTGTGGATCTGAAATACAGTGAACATGCATGAGTCTATTGCCTGTTTGACACCGAATAAAGAAGCCTAGTTCAGAGGTCTGTACAACAGCAGTCTTAATTGTGCTATTGCTAGGCAGCTATCTGAACTTGACTCTGATCAGTTCCACCTGTGGTGACAGGTTGGACTTGATGATCTATGAGGTCTCTTCCAACCTTGATAATACTGTGATCCTGTGATACTGTGATACCTTGGCATTCTATGTTGTGGCTGTCACTCCATTGTTTTTGCCTCCAAAGGGCATCCAAGCCTAGATAGCTTTTTGCACCAGCATGGCAAAACACATTCTGTTTTTGCAGTAAAAGTCTTCATACCATTTAGTGTAGCCTTACTTGTTGTGATGCCTCTGATGCCATCTAAAGGATCTGTGCGTGGTTGGGTTTATCAGAAGCAGCCTTTGTGGCTCATTGAAAAGATTTCCTTAGTGAGTACATAGAACCTCTTCTAAAAACAAACTTGAAGTGCAAGGTAAGTAGAGCCACTCACTAACATCTTTTAGCTTCTAAAGAGCTGCAGTCAAATTTCTTTGGATTAAAACGAAATAATTTTGTGGTAACTGTAGCATCATCAAAAGATTCTGCCTGTATTTAGGGCTGAACTCAGTTCACTTGCTAAAACATGTTTGAAAGACCTAAATACAACCAAAAATTTGTGTAGAATAATTTTGTCTGAAAATCTTACCTAAAGCTACGAGAAGATCTGACCCCTTAGATGTTCAAGGCTCTGAGGGTATCAGTTAGCCTTAATGGCCTTCACCAGCCTCACCTGGGAACTCTACTCATCCTGTCTGCCATTGTACCCCAGGGTCGAGACCCAGCTTAAGCTGTGGTCTTTAGTGAGCATAACGGTGTCCAGTTCCTCCTTGCAGGAGACCTTGGATGCATGCAGCAGGTAACATTATTTCCTCTTCTGCCTCTAGCCCTGTCTCTTACCAGTTCCTGTGTTCCAATGTAGCATGGGGCAGTTCATACAGAACACATGGAAGTGTGTTCTCCGTCCCTCAGTGTGTGTAACCTGCTGCATTTAAATGAAGTGTGGCACAGAGCAGGACACTGCTTTTTGTATGTACCTGAAGTGCTGAGAATTAAAGCTGGCACGTGGGTGAATGTCACGAACACATGAAGGGCCTAAGGCTGGTCAGGTATCTCCTACCATAGTCAAGGACAAGAATGAATTGGCCTCTGTGTTGGCCACCAAGAAGAACTTTTAGCTCCCCTGCTGGCTGCAAGCCAGGAGGTGCTGAGTGGTAGGGATACAATCCATCCCTCAACATGGATGTTTTGTATGTCAAGGAACACAAATGCTTCACTGATTCCTTTAGGAGGATTTGCTGAACAGGATAACAGCCAGGAGTGCTGATTCCTTGCTGTCCAGATCACTGTCCTGCACTACGATCAGGGCAGGCCTGGAGACAGGAGCCAGGTTGAACTGAGAGTCCAAATCATAAGGCAAGTCAGGTCTAGGGGTTGAGTCAAATGAGTGAGATCCATGTCAAGATGGGAAGCCAGTCTGCAGGTCAGGGTCAGGTTTCATGAGGGTGCATCTGGACTATTGTTTCCACTTCTGGGTCCCTCAGTTCCAGTAGGACACAGAACTGCTGGAGAGAGTCCAGCACAGAGCCATGAGGATGAAGGGAGTAGAACACCTTATGAGCAAAGGCTGAGGAAGCTGGGTCTCTTTAGACTGGAGAAAAGGAGACTGAGGGATGACCTCATTAATGTTTATAAATATGTGAAGGGTGGGTGTCAGGAGGATGGATCTTTTAAGATCCCTTTCAATCCCTAATGTTCTGTGAATCAGGTTCAGATGCAGCACAACAATTTTTTAAGGAGAAAATACAGTTCTTGCAATGGCACAGATCAGTGAAGGATAAAGAGAGAGGACTGCTCAGCCAGGAAAGGAATAAGCTCAAAGGCATCTTATCTGTGTGCGTAAATACCTGATAGGGAGGTGCAAAGAAGATGGAGCCAGGTTCTTCTTGGTGTTTTACCATGGGTGAACAAGAGACAATGGGCACACTGAGTTATGTGAAAAGAACTACACTTTCATCCTCAGCTCAGAATAATTGATACTGTTTAAGAAGCCCCGAGGCTGTGACGTAGCCAGGCAAATATATGCCAATGAGGCCCATGTGTTTTAGAAGCATTTGAAACTGCACCTAATGGATACCTGATTGTCAGTTTAAATGCTTCCAGATACTTTAGGGTAAGAAATGAGTTCTTTCTGGCAATGCAGCTGGTTATTTACATGATGGAAGAAAACTATCAGTATTCAGTGCTAAATAGGTGGGAACTCAGACCAAGACTATCAGAGCAGGGTAGAAGCATGATGTCCCTCCACCTGACAAGTGATCTGTACCTTCTGCAGCTCTTGATTTGTTAGTGCACTCAGGACTAATGCATCAATCACTCATGTCCCTACCTAGGAATATTTCTCTGGCACAGACGTTTGCTGGGAAGAAGAGCTGTTTGTTGTTCATCTTCACATTTAGTCTATAGGCACAAAAGTCTGGTTTATTTCTGTCGTGTTGCTAGTTGTTCTTTATTAACAGTGGTGGTCCAAGCCCCTGCAAAGTGTTTCTGCTCTCATGTTTTCTGATTCAGTCGAAGAATAGTGATCAGAGCATCGCTGATGGGGAAACAGGCTGAAGCCAAACAGCTTATAGCCAGGAGAGAATTCTTCCCTGTTGGTTGACAGCAGACATGATTTTTCATGTGGCTGCCAACAATCCGTATGAGCTGCAGATATTCTCTCACACAATGGCCGCTCCTAAAATCAAGCTGCAGTGGTTTCACTTGAGTTGGTTCACCATCCACAAATAGAGTCAGTGCTTAAAGTTGAAAACACTCTAAGCATAATTGCTGCTAAAAGCATCATTGTCTAAGAACATAACAACAAGCAGCTCAGGATCTGTCCCAGAAACAGATTTTCCTGGTTGCAGATGTGGCTGACTGCTTTTTGTACTCAGTGCTCTCAGCCCCCCCCCCCAGGTACTTAGCACTGTCCATGTGTGAAGGCTCAGTGTGTCCCAAACACACCCCATGTGCCACCCACATTCTCCTCACAAACAGTGATCCATAGGTAATGACCGGCTTGCAGGCCTCAGTTGCCAGGGAGCTTATCAGACAAATGCTGGTTTTGCTGCATATCAGCGTAATTTTTACATCCACTCAATTCTACAGAAGCTTTTCTTGAAAGAACAGACCGAGTCAGAGTGGTCCCGAGTGCTAAATCCTCCTACTCTGGGCCATCAGGGCTGAGTGGTACCGCAACTGCTTTCTATTTTCTGCTTTCTGCTTCCTAGCCACGTCTTTGCAGAACAGCCCCGTCGAGAACGGTGTGGACAGCGTCGCTGCTGTAGCTGGGGAGTGACAAAAATCAGTGTGCAGGAGGGGTGGCAGTTGTTGCTCTGAAGTGTGAGTAGGTCTCCCAATGAAACAGATGAAAAACACTGTCAAGGCTCATAGCTTCACTGGCACTGAGGTTTGACCCCTCAGCTTTTATGGTTTTGCAGCGAAGGTGCAACAGATTGCTGTTTGGATCTCTAATCTTCCCCTTTTCTGGCTATGAAACAGTCCAGAGGTGCTGACTGCCATGCTGGAAAGTAGAGATGCTTCCACCAGCAGGGTCTTCTCAATGCCAGTCTGTGCTGGGCATATGTCAAACCAATCCAGCTTCGATTTGCTGTTTGATGTCTGAAATGTAAGCCATCCCTTAAAAAAATTACATCTCCTTTCCACCGGGTTGACTGGTGCCTCCTGTCCTTTTCAAGTTGCCAGGAGGCCAGGAAGCATTGCAAGTCTCTCTTTTAAATCTATTTCTTTGAATGTGAACAAGTCACAAGCTGTCCTCAATTTGCTGCTGTTTCCAACTTGCCCAGAATGGCCTCAGTAATGTGTCCAAACACGATTTTTGCAGTCTTAAGTGGTATTTTCAACATACGACTTAACAGCTTCCAAACCCCTTTTCAGAAGTTGTCTGACCTTTCTACAGCTGAAGAAAATGGAAAATACCTCCTACATGCATGGAATATATGGCAGGGTACAGAGTATGCCACCTACGCTTGCGGCATGCACGGCAAGGATGCCTAGAAAACCAAGGAGACCATTGCTAGCCTGGGCTGTGTAATTCACTTGCAAGGCTAAGTCCTTGTAACAAGTGGCTTTGACCACGTTGGCCGGGTTTATTAAAATATCAGAGAACTTCCGGGGCTGCAGACACTACAGTCAACTGTCTAAAACAAAATAAGAGGTTCTTGTTCTCAGCAGCCTTTATTTCAGCACCAACTGTGCCCAGGCACCAGCAGCATACTGGCAGGCAGTGCCGTTTACTGCCCAACATGGAAAGGATCTTGTTACTGCTGCTGTTTGGGACGCAGTGCATTAATGCAACCAAAGTCCCTGGCAAGCTGGTACTCCACCAGATATGTAAGGTGTGTCTTCCCGCCCCAACATGTGGTAAAATCCTGGTTTCAGGAAAACTGTAAGAATGTTCACCTTTTGTAAGCTCTGCTATCCATCTGGTGGGATTCCAGCCCAGAGGGCTTCACAGTGTGCCTGCCACCAGGATGATGCAATGAACATCATCCTTGTGTTTGGAAAACTGTTGTGCATCCACCAGGGTGGTGCTTCTCTCTCTGCCACAATCACCTTGGTGATTTTAAAGTGCTTTCTTGTGGCCTCATGTAAGCTTTAAGCATTTGGGTTTGCCAAAGCCATGCTGCCACTTGGCTTTAGTTTACAGCGCAGGCTTGTCCTTTAGCTATTCAAACACCTGATTTATACCTCCTAAGCCTCCTATTTTCCTGAAAGCATATTCTAACAGGAGCTGTGGCACAGACATGTCTACCAGTACGGAACTGTTATGAAGGAATGAAGCACTGAGCAATCTGTTTAACTCATAGGTAGAGAGATTTTTATTAACTGGGTGGGCAAAGTAATGGTTGCTGGTCAGGTTTCTGCAGTTCCTGATGAAGTTTCTCCTGCATGATCCTCCTCATCTTTTACTGTTAGGGATCTTGTTAGAGTTTATGGTGGGTTTGACTAGAAGACATCAGAGATACTTCCATTTCTTGAAGCTGGTTTACAAAGAAACAACTGTAGTGATCTGGGTTTTTCTCCTTTGCTGTTTGAGTTGAGCGTTCTTCCTTCCTTTTGTGTCCAACAAGGTAGATGCAAGTGAGTCAATGGAGCCTGTGTGTAGCATCGTGATAGCTACAACAATTCAAAGGAGAATCAGTTGGTTGTTTGGTTTGCAGAAAGAAAAAGTAAAACATTCCAAATTTAAAAGCAACAGCAGACAATGTGATCCCTGAACAATGTGATCAGGAGGGAAGTTAAACATGTGAGTGGAAGTCCAATACCATCCTTCTTTTCAGTTTCCACCACAGCCAAACCCAATCTGAAGGCTCTACAGTTGATACTGTAGTTAAGAGATATTTTCTGTTAGTCAGAGGAGGAGACTGGAAAAATGTCACCCACTCTGAACCTATATTTCTCTTCAGCCTTGTACATATTTCCCTCTGGGGAGACAGACGTTTTATTGCAGCAGAAGTCTGTTTGCTTTCTAAAAGAGCAGCTTTGTGCTGATGCAAATACAAGTTGTGTTGACAATTGCACGTATTTATTTTCACAGCCAAATGCAATTGTTGCTTTTTCTTTGGATGACCTGGATGAATTGTAGTAAAATAAAAATTGAAAGCAAGTTTTAATGGCAGAAATCTTTGTGACTTAAAATACATTTTTTCCCCTTTTCACTTAATCTGCTTCTCTTCTGCAGCTTTTTTTGTTCAGGATGACAAAAAAACCTGCAGTGTACTTGAATGTTAATGAATTTTCAACAGGGAATTAAGCATTTCAAAACTGAAGAATGTGAGTCAGTAGAGTACAATTAATCCATGATAGAATGTACTTCTTTTAGTGTCTCTACTAGGACATCCTGGTATGAACAATGTTTTTATGACCTAAAATTGCCAAGTTCCTGTATTTGACAGTAAAGGCTTTCACTAGATTTGATGTGAGTTTTCTGGCTAATTCCTTCAGATGGTTCTTCCCTCCTCATCAGTATTGCCACAAATGAATTTCTGTTTTCTGTGATATCATAGTTAATTCAGTGACTAAACTGATTTAATCTTTTTCCTCTAAGGCAATTTCATTACTACAACATTTTTTTTACCATCTCCCCATTCCTCAGCAGTATCTTCATTCATTTAAATGAATAAGAATAGGGAATTAGCACATGGAGAACTGCAAAGCAGCTGCCTATGGTATCTTCTATTCATATAGATCTGTGTGGAGTATCTGCTACCTTGTGGTCGTGATGATTGCTCAGTGCAGCTGCATGTAGATGATTGATCCCACTCACAGATTTAAAGGACCTATGGCAAGAAGAGCTGATTTTGTGTCCAACTCGGGCAATGTTTCAAAGGTTTCAAGAGAAAATTAACCTTTCAAGAAAATAGATCCCACCCTAAAATGAAATGGAAGAGCTTGTGCCACAAAATATGTAGGACAGGAACTGACCCAATGGTAACAAGAAATCTGTTCAATCATGGAAATGTGTTGGCAGTTTCATCTCCATTTTTCTCAGAAAACGAGCATGCATCACTTGTATTTTTCTAGCTGCTCTACACCCAGCAGGAGTGTTCTTTGTTTACACAAGCCCATGTGTACAGCTGTGTATTGGTAGTGTTTGGCTGATCCCTATGTATAAGAAATGTTTATGAAAACAGTGCCTTTTCTTAAATAAATACTAAATTATTTCTGAAATACTCAGCTGTTCTCCAGCTATATTTGGAGTTCAGCTGTTTCTGAAGTTATTTGTGAGCCAAATTACTTCTATTTTATATTTAGAAATGTTAATTTAAGTCTACTGTTAACAGAACAATCATCTTGAAAGCAAAGCCTTTATCATAGTCCCTTTATTATCCTTTAATGCTTTTCTGTAAGTTGTTATCAGCCTAATGAACATACTGCTACAGCTATATGGCAACCTAGACACAACTTTTAAAACAGATTTCAGGGACATCATGTTAAGGGCAAATGAGTAAACTAGTGTGAGTTCACAGATTTAGACTGGATGTGAGGAGGAAGTTCACTGTGAGAGTGGTGAGAGCCTGGAATGGGTTGCCCAGGAAGGCGGTGGAGGCTCCATCCTTGGAGGTGTTTAAGGCCAGGCTGGATGAGGTTCTGGCCAGCCTGATCTAGGGTGGGGTGTCCCTGACCATGGTGAGGGAGTTGGAACTGGATGATTGTATGGTCCCTTCTAACCCAGACTGACTGTATGACTTGGTCTGGGTGATCCTGCTGTGTCAGGGGGATTGGACTGGATGATCTTTCAAGGTCCCTTCCAATCCCTAATGATTCTATTATTTTTCTAGTAACTAACATTATATTTCTTCACCTGAAAACAGAAATGAACCAGTACATTTGTTTTCAAACCTCTCTCTACACCACCTACCAGCATGCTACCTGTCTGTCTACACCTTACCCACACTGATCTCGGCTGCAAAAGCAGACCCCATCACAATGAAATGGTCTCTTTAAGTGCCTTAGTTCTCTCACCTAATGAGGCGGTTTCCCACCTGAGAGGTGAACCTTTCTGAACTGCCAACCATGCCTGCAGACTCTATGTATGAGAGGAATGGAGACATGATAGGTTACAGACCAGTTGCTAGCACAAACCCACTGTCACAAGCAATCTGAGCTGACACTAGACTGGCACCTGAAACACCTGCAGTATGGCATGTTCTGTTCAGCTAACCAGTAGGGAGAAGAGAAGTCAAGCTGAATTCAGGATACAGCCAGGGCAATAATCTTGCAAACTGTTGCAGCAAGATCTCATCAGCCAGAATCATAGAATCATAGAATCATAGAATCATAGAATCATTACGGATCGGAAGGGACCTCGAAAGATCATCTAGTCCAATCCGCCTGCAACAGCAGGATCACCTAAACCAAGTCACACAGGAACCTGTCCAGTCGGGTCTTGAACATCTCCAGAGAAGGAGACTCCACAACCCCCCTGGGCAGCCTGTTCCAGTGCTCCGTCACCCTCACTGTGAAGAAGTTCCTTCTCAGGTTGATGCGGAACCTCCTATGTTCCAGCTTACAACCATTGCCCCTTGTCCTATCACTACATGACACCGAGAACAGCCCAGTGCCATCTTCCTGACACCCACCCCTCAAATATTTGTAGACATTAATGAGGTCGCCCCTCAGTCTCCTCTTATCCAAGCTAAAGAGACCCAGCTCCCTCAACCTCTCCTCATAAGGGAGGTGTTCCACCTCTCTTATCATCTTTGTTGCCCTACGCTGAACTCTCTCCAGCAGCTCCACATCCCTCTTGTACTGAGGAGCCCAGAACTGGACACAATACTCCAGGTGTGGTCTCACCAGGGCAGAGTAGAGGGGGAGAAGAACCTCTCTTGATCTGCTAACCACCCCTCTTCTAATCCACCCCAGGATGCTGTTGGCCTTCTTGGCCACAAGAGCACATTGCTGGCTCATAGTCATCTTGTTGTCCACCAGGACCCCCAAGTCCCTTTCCCCTACACTACACTCCAACCGGTCAGTCCCCAGCCTATGACTGGGGTAATGTAATATAATATGTACCAGCAGAATGACACTTCTGCTGGTACATATTACTCTTGTTCAAGGTAGAAGAATGATTCTAGTTTGGGTGCACCTGTCCACATGGCAAATGTATTCAGGATGTTGTCACATCTAACGGTTGCTTGCTGGGATTAACTGTTAGAGGGTGCCAGCGTTGAGCAATGAAATGTTCCCTACCAAGTCATTAGGTCTTTTTTTGTAATTCTCATTATTCTTTCATTATTTTGCCTGCTGTCCTATTGGCTACAAAGTCATGAGGCAGCAGATTTGGAGAGGGTTAACCTGGGGACCTGAAGAGGCTGGGTCTCCAGCTGTGAAAATCTTGATTGGAGGTGTAAATGGAAGTTCAAGTGCACAGATGAGAGCAAACAATGTGACAGTAGCTAACAAAAATCTAGAAGATCATTATATGGAGGCAGGACTGATGGTTTCTTCAGAGGCTGTTCAGATGCCCATCTGCACCAGATCTTCCCTGTGCAACCCCCTCAGAGACTAGGGTTCCCTCACCAGTGCAAACCAGCAGAACATGTATTTCCTTTGTATGTGCAGGTACCCATAAGATAAACATTCAGACCAAGCTCTTAATGCCTACAGGCCACATCTTCTGCACTTAGGAAAACACACAGACCATCTTCTGCCTGCCACTTCATCACAGAAGAGTCAGTGAGGTAGGTGGGGGCTGACTGACTGCAGCTGGCTGTTGCCTTCAGAGTTGTAAATCCCAGTTGCATGAACTCCCCGGCCTCTACCTGACTCAGAAATCTGAGCAGGGGTCTCTAGATTCAGTCCTGGTATTGCTCCCACCTGTAAGTAACGGAGAATAGAAGCTGGTTTAGTCTGTAAATCATATTCTAAAGGAGTTCAGATGAACCCACAATGCTTGTTTTTCCAGCTTCCTGCTGTGAAATTGCATTAAAAAACCTAAAAATACAGTGCTTATTACTGCTTTTTCATGCAGTCAGATCCATGTACTACTGGGATGTTATTTACCTGTCCAGATACAGACAAGTTAAGGATTGTAATGGGAAGTTCTGGAGACATTCCTTCTACTTCTCTGAATTGCATGTGATGGTGTTTAGGGGCTCCCAACTTCATTGTGACAATCTAGCTGCTAAACAGCAGAAGGCGAGCAAGGGTAATCTCAGTAGTTGGTTGTATCTAGGACTAGAACAGAAAACATACTAAAAAGGAATCCAGGAAGAAGCCATCCATCCTGTCCTTTCATCATTTCTTCAGATATTTGCAGTCTAAAAAAAGCCTCTTTCCCCCCAGTTACATAAATAGAGGAATTCATACATTTGCATTCGGGAAAGCAGTCACTTTCAAATGTGTTCTGCAAAGCCATTTTATGAAAAGAGCCTTTTCCAAATCATGCAGTTCTTCTAAGCGTGCTAAAGTGTAATTAGACTTCTTGCCTTGGAATGTAGTGGGAAATGTTTAAAAGGAATTCAGCCCTCCTTAAGGCATGAGTCACCGGCTGGCTGGGGGCCTGAAGAGCCACAGCATGGTCCTCTATCCTTGTGTTGGAATAAGGCTTGCATGTGAATTTGCCATTACAGAGGAGAGACATATGTTTTGCCAGTGGTATTCCTATATGCCTGCAGAGAGATGCTGAAAATCTGCTTCTGTTTCTAGGACTTGTATTGAAGAAGGACTAGTAGCAGAATCACAGAAAGTTAAGGATTTGAAGAGCACCTTGAAACATCATCTATTCCAACCCCTCTGCCACAGCAGGATCACCTACAGTAGGTCACCCAGGAATGTGTCCAGGTGGGTTTTCAATGTCTCCAGAAAAGGAGACTCCACCGCCTCTCTGAGCAGCCCCTTCCAGGGCTCTGTCACTTCACAGGGAAAATGCTTTTTCTTATTTTTACATGGAACCTCTTCTGCTCCAGCTTGTACCCATTGCTCCTTGTCCTATCATTGGATGTCACTGAGAAGAGGCTGGCTTCATCTTCCTGACACTTGCCTTTGCATATCTGTAAACATTAATAAGGTCACCCCTCAGTCTCCTCCAGGCTGAAGAGATCCATCTCCCTCAGCCTTTTGTTATCAGGGAGGAAAGAACAGTCTACCTCTCCTTGTGCTCTTTGCCAGAGGAAGCACCAAGAATCCCAAAAGTTTCTGTACTGTCTGTCAGCAGGACGATCAGCAAGCACAGTCCCGTCAGTGTGGCACTCAAGTAAGAGACAAACGATCTGCTCTGTGGATCGTTGAGCGGATGCTGTTTGTCTGATGTGTACAGCAGCAAAGGAGTGGGCCATATTCTGTGAAGGCCACATCGTTTGACAACTTTGCAGTCTTTGAATGTATGAGAACGTCTCAGTTACAAAAGATTGTCATTTGAATATAACTGGGCTGACCTGAGAGAGAGAAAACTTTTCTTGTTATGTAGACAGTGACTGTAGAAACTCTTTGGTCTGCAGTACTAAAGCTTTCAAAGGAAACATTTATAAGAACTGCTGGAGAGAGTCCAGTGCAGAGCCACAAAGGTGATGGAGTAGAACACCTCCCTGATGAGGAAAGGCTGAGGGAGCTGGGTGTCTTTAGCTTGGAGAAAAGAAGACTGAGGGTTGACCTCATTAATGTTGATAAATATGTGAAGGGTGGGTGTCAGGAAGATGGAGCCAGGCTCTTCTCATTGTCATCTAGGGATAGGACATGGGGTAATGGGTGTGAGCTGGAACATAGGAGGGTCCACATCAATATGAGGAGGATCTTCTTCACAGTGAGGATGACGGAACATTGGAAGCAGCTGTCTAGGAGGGCTGTGGAATCTCCTTCTCTGGAGACATTTAAAACCCGCCTGGATATGTTCCTATGTGACTTGATCCTGCTGTGTCAGGGGGATTGAACCAGATGATCTTTCAAGGTCCCTAATATTCTGTGATTCTGTGATAAGAAGGGTAAGAAGGAATTTTTCTTCTAGCTTTTTCTTTTTTTCTTACTATTTTCAGACCAGGGGAAATAGTGTTTTGGAAAGGACTGTATTCCATGACCTAAAAATTAAAAATCAACTGCAGCAAGGGTGCACATGAGAAAATTAAAGCACAAACACCTTAAGTGTCACTGTCATTAGGGGAAAACATAACAAAAACCATTAGTCATTCTTAATGCTGTCCTAAATATCCAATGGTTACTTTTTTGTGAGCATGAAAAATTTAAGTCAGCCTGCCCCCATTTCTGATGAATCGTTAGTGGATGCATTCAGTGTGCAATGGGGGAGTTGCAAATTCTTCAGGAGCCCCAGTTTTCAGTTGTGTTGTTCAGTGGGGCCTCTAGACAACCCGTCATTATCATTTAAAATAAAATTCAAAGTCGTGTTTGCCAGCTAGAGTAAACTCACTTGGAAAACTGTTGGATTATGTATCAGAGCATGAGATACACAATACCAGCCATCCTTGGTTCATGGTGGCATGAGAATTTAAAGCACAAAAGAGGAGTGTATTCCCTATATTTCAGCCGAACACCCCAGTTTTCTCTGAGGTATTTTCAAACCTCGGTGCAACTTTCTATCCAGGTTCAATTACACAGAATCACAGAACATTAGAGACTGGAAGGGACCTTAAAAGATCATCTAGTCCAATCCCCTTGACACAGCAGGACCAAGTCACACAGGAACATATGCAGGCAGGTTTTAAATATCTCCAATGAAAGAGACTCCACAAGCCCCCTGGGCAGCCTGTTCCCATGCTCTGTCACCCTCACCGGGAAGAAGTTCCTTCCCATATTGATGTGGAACCTCCTATGTTCGGGCTTACACCCATTGCCCCTTGTTCTATCATTAGATAACTCTGAGAAGAGCCAGCTCCATCCTCCTGACACCCACCCTTCACACACTTATCAATATTAATGAGGTCTCCCCTCAGCCTCCTTTTCTCCAAGCTAAAGAGACCCAGATCCCTCAGCCCTTTCTCATCAGGGAGGTGTTCTACTTCCTTCATCATCTTTGAGACTCTGTGCTGGACTGAGGCCATTTTCCTAGAGGACAACGACAGAAGCATCGCACAGAAGAAAAACAATGTCAAGTAGACAGGAGTTACAAACCAAGTTTATGGTAACAGCTTCTTAAAATTTTGGAGGTTTAGGTGAGATTTGGGCTTGTTTGTTTCTGGGAGAAGTAACAGCAGAGTGCATAAATATGACTTATATTTAACTGAACCTCAAAAAGCATTTTGTAATCCCATTTCTGTTTTCTCAGAAAAGGTAAGCTCTTGAGCATTTTCATGGATTGGAACACGCACTAACCAACTGCACCGTAAATTTTGTACCGAAGATATACAATCCCCACGCTGCTCTTGAGTTCTAATAAAGTGCTTCTTGCACCATTAAGGTTGAATTCTACTGAATGCTTATTTATTTAAAGTAATCTGTGAGTGTTTTCTGTAGCTGCCTGGGCATGGTTTTAATAGTCTTTTGCCAGACAGTATAAATGGAAGCTGCAGGATATATAGAAGAGAGGCATGTTGTGGGAAGATAACGGAGTCGGTATGTGCATTCAGTATCTCAATTCTATCCAGCTGTTAGCTTTATTTTCTGTGCTGAGCCTGTGTTTTTGTGGTATTTATCATTGAAAACATTATAATTTTTTAGTGTCCTGCCATTTAATGAGTGACTTAGATTGACTCTCCAGCATAAAGACAAACTATCAGCTGTTTCTGGCAACTGCTTGTGTTCCTGCTTACTACAGTTTTAGTGCGTGCAGCAGGTACCAACCACAGCATTGCTCAGCTTTGGAATCGGTCTAGTAAGCTTAATGCCATTGTTTTGCCTCGTGTCAGATCACATTTTACAGTTATTTTACTAGGAGAATCAGAGTTTCTGAAGCAGAGGATTGGTGAAATTTTGATCTTCTTTCAGTCATTTGGAGATTTCCCTGATGATGGTCAGCTTTCTATGTGTTTCTCATTCTTAAAGGAATTTAATCTAAAATGAAAGGGCTTGGACATTTCAAACTTGGTGTTGACACTTTAAAAAAACAGGGATCTGGTTGAACTTGTGGGAACTAAGAAAAGGAGAGGCATCCTGGGTGAGGAGACAAAAGCATCTCCCTAATAATAATCCCTTCCCAAACATTTCCTTATAATGAAACTCCCGAGACACTTGAGCCAAAGCAGTTAATGCTAACTGTTGCTAAGCTTCACCAAGAAGGCCACTTGTACCTTTGTTTTGTGCTAGCCACCAAGCCAAGACCTGACCTTACAGCACAAGGCATCACTAGAATGAAATGCTGTATGCAATGGGTGTAAGTTGCAGCAGAGGAGGTTCCGCCTCAACACAAGGGGGAACTTCTTTACTGTAAGGGTCACAGAGCCCTGGAACAGGCTCCCCAGGGAGGTCGTGGAGTCTCCTTCTCTGGGGACTTTCAAGGCCTGCCTGGATGTATTCCTCTGTGATCTGTGTTAGATAGTTTTGTCCTGCTCCAGCAGAGGGGTTGGACTTGATGATCTCTTGGGTCCCTTCCAACCCTTAACATCCTATGATCCTATGACATCAAGGTACTCAGAGATGCTTGTCACCGATAGCTGTACTTCCTCAGCCACTGTGTCCAGGACTCAAGAAGCCTCTCATCCTATTTTAGGATGGACCTGAGGCAGAGTTGCCTTTGGAAGATGGTCCAAGTCAGGACTACCAAGGCTTTTTCTCTCCTGTGTGTTTGTCATGTTTACAATTATCAACTACCTCCTCTGACCCCAGTGCCTTCAGGCAAAGGGAAAGAGCTGTCATTTCAGTAACACTAGGCATACCACTTGACATAAGAGGAAGTAGATGGCTGTGTATGGCAATGCTTAGATAAAGATGACCTGTAATATATGACCTGAGGAAGCATGTGATGCTGAGAGGCTTTGATGAAAAATGAGACTGACAGATGATCCAGTTGCTTCCTGCCTCTTGGTGGGCATTCACAAAGATGATGCAATTCCTGTTAGTGCCTGCAAAGGAGGCTTCTGCCCAGAAGCTGGGTCCCTGCTCAAGTGCCACCGACATACCAGGCTGATTGCTTGTACTGTCAGCTAACACCATGTGATAGTTTTGCAATGAGCAGGGAAATTTCACAGGGAGCAGTCAGTGCCAACACTGTCATAGAATCATAGATTCATTAGGGATTGGAAGGGACCTCAAAAGATCATCTAGTCCAAACCCCCTGCCACAGCAGGATCACCTAGACCAAGTGACACAGGAACACATCCAGGTGGGTCTTAAACATCTCCAGTGAAGGAGATTCTACAACTCCCCTGGGCAGCCCGTTCCAGTGCTCTGTCAACCTCACTGTGAAGAAGTTCCTTCTGATATTGATGTGGAACGTTCTATGTTGCAGCTTACACCCTTTGCCCCTTGCCCTATCACTAGATGACACTGAGAAGAGCCTGGCTGCATCCTCCTGGCACCCACACTTCAAATGTTTATAGACATTAATGAGGTCACCTCTCAGTCTCCTCTTCTCCACGCTAAAGAGACCCAGCTCCCTCAGCCTGTTTCAGTGCTCCCTCACCTTCACTGGGAAGACGTTCCTTCTCATATTTATGTGGAACCTCCTGTGTTCCAGCTGACCCCCATTGCCCCTTGTTCTATCATTAGATGACACTGAGAAGAGCCTGGGTCCATCCTCCTGACACCCATCCTTCGTATATTTACAGAATCATAGAATCATTAGGAATTGGAAGGGACCTTGAAAGATCATCTAGTCCAATCCCTCTGCCATAGCAGGATCACCTAGACCAAGTTGCACATGAACATATCCAGGTGGGTTTTAAAAGTCTTCAGAGAAGGAAACTCCAGAACTCCCCTGGGCAGCCTCTCTGGGAAGAAGTTCCTTCTCACATTGTTGTGGAACCTCCTATGTTTGACCTTACACCCATTGCCCCTTGTCCTATCACCAGATGACATTGAGAAGATCCTGGATCCATCCTCCTGACACCCACTCCTCACATATTTATAGACATTAATGAGGTCACCCCTCAGTCTCCTCTTCTCCAAGCTAAAGAGACCCAGCTCCCTCAGCCTCTCCTCATCAGGGAGGTGCTCCACCTCCTTCATCATCCTCTTTGCCCTACGCTGGAGACCCTTCAGCAGATCTGTGTCCTTATTGAAATGAAGGGCATAGAACTGGACACAATACTTGAGAGGTGGTCTCACCAGGGCAGAGTAGAGGGGGAGAAGAACCTCTCTTGATCTGCTAACCACCTTCATTCTGATCCATCCCAGGTCCTTTTCTCCTACAGTGCTCTCCAACAGGTCAGTCCCCAACCTATACTGGTACCTGGGGTTGTTCTTGCCAAGCTGCAAGACTCTACACTTACCCTTGTTATACNTGAAGCTGACCGGTCTATAGTTACCAGGGCCCTCCTTCTTACCTTTTTTGAAGGTTGGAGTGACATTAATGCGGTCACCCCTCTCTCTCTATTTCTCTAAACTAGATTTCTCCATGTGTTTGCCTTTTCTTACACTCTTCGGTTAACTTCTTACATGTTATGATAAACTTTGTGTGTATTACTGCTCACATCTTGCTATGATCTTTCAAATCAGTAACTTTTTTTTTTTAACCCGAGTAAACAATCCTTTTGCACCTCAATAAACACATTCTTTTAATATCTTATTACTCATCTCAATTGGATCAGGTTGCTGATTTCGTTTTTGTATCTCATACTTGGTTTTCATTTACGGGATGCATAATGAGCTTCCATTTTTGCAGTTTTCAAAATGCGGGGGTGTTTAAGCATATGCTTTCATACCTGCAGAGCCTCCCATGTTTCCCTTTCAGATTTTGCACATTTTTGTCTGTTTTCTTTTTTAGAGCTATTTCTACAGTTTCTGCAGTGCATGTGATTATGCGGCTCGATTTATTTCTACCGACATAGTCCATGATGTATTTCTGATTTTGAATACTTTTATGCTGCTTCATCTTATGCATTTTTATTCTTTTGCTTTTTCGTATGAATTTTCCCTTTCAGAATGAATTTTCGTTTTAGTCTCTCACCGAGCTCAAATACTTTTTGAGGCTCCACCTTGAGTACTGGGTCCAGTTTTAGGCACCTCAGTACAAAGGAGACTTCAAGGGGCTGGAGTGATTGCAGAGGAAGGCAATGAAGCTGATGAACGGCCTGGATAATAAATCTTATGAGGAGAGATTGAGAGACTTGGGGCAGTTTAGTTTGAGGAAGAGGAGGCTGAGGGGGAGACCTCATAGCTCTCTACAACTATCTGAAAGGACCTTGTAGAGATGTTGGTGCTGGTCTCTTCTCATAGAGAGTTAGAAACAGAGGGAATGGTTTCAAGCTCCAGCAGCGTAGGTTTAGATTGGACATCAAGAAAAAATTCTTAATGGAAAGAGTGGTCAGGCAGTGGACTGGGCTGCCCAGGGTGGTGGTTGAGTTCCCATCCCTGGAGGTGTTTAAAAGATGCTTAGATGTGGTGTTGGGGGATGTGGTTTAGGGGTGAACTTGTAGATTAGGATTGATGGTTGGACTCTGATCCAAAGAGTCTTTTCCAACCTGAATGATTCCATGTTTCTACTTCTTAGAAATTTACCTGAATTAATCATATTGGTTTGATTTTTAAACTCATACACAACCTCCTTTGGTGTATAACAGTAACTATTTTAGATCTTGCAGTCCTCTTTTATTATTTGTATCTGGTCTGCATTTCATTACACAGCTACGTTATTCACGTCTTTTTGGCCATTTGTCTTTAACATGCCATTACACATTTCCATTTCACAAGCCGTTATGCATTGCTTATGTTGCATTTTCTCATGTATTACTCTTTCTTTGTGTTTTTGAGCAGCTTCTTATGCACCAGATGTGAACTTTATTCATCTCATCATCCATTGCTCATCATCTCGTTATTTTTTAATTCTGGTTTCCTTTTTGTTATATATATCTATCTTGTAGGGTTGTCTATTCATGTTTGATTATTAAATCACAAATCTCATCATGCTTTTCACTCCTCATTGAAGAGTATTTACTTTTTAAACACAGTCCACATAAATATAAGAAGGAACTTTTTCACAGTGACGGTGACAGAGCACTGGAAGGGGCTGCCAAGGGGGCTTTTGGAGTCTCCTCTGGAGATGTTTAAAACCCTCTTGGAAACCTTCCTATGTAACTTGGTCTAGGTGGTCCTGCTGTGGCAGGGGGATTGGACTAGATGATCTTTCGAGGGCTTTTCCAATCCCTAGTGTTCTGTGATTCTGTAGGCATGTTCATCTCTAACAGATGTTTTTTCCCTGTAGTTCAACATCTATTTTAACTTTTCTATCATGTGTATCCTCAATTCCCACTTCCCATAACGCTACACTACTTCATGTTCAGTTTCAAAGCACAGATGCCTTTCTCTTGTATCACAGAACAGCTTTCATTTGTATCTCTTTTTTAATTTTTTACTTGTGTCACTTTGCTTTGAATATTCCTTTCCCCAGGCTGTTTTCTATTTGTATAGCATTACATATCTATCTATTTGCATTTCCTCCTGTTTACATATTTTCCTTTATTATGCATCAGTCTGTGGCGTTTTCTATATGTCTTTCACTCTTTTCTCTTCTTACATTCTTGCATTTCATTATGATTTTCCATTTCATCACATCTTTTACTTTACTATGACTTTTAAAGGTTTTACTTCATGCTTTTACAAAGATATTCATTTTTGTGCATGACTTCCTTCTGTATCTCCTCAGAAAATACTTTTTCTCTTTGCTTGTTTGCTTTTCATGGAATGTGTTCCTTTCTGCAGCACAGTAGGTTTTGCTGGCAAATCTTACACACACCTCCCTCTTCACACAGTGCTGAAATTTCTTGCCTGTCATCATATCTGCCTTTTTGCCCCTCCTTATGCAAGTTCTTTCACCCACTGCTGCAGATCTGGCTTTCACATCTCATAATCAGTTTAATTCTTTTCTCTCTCACAACAATTTTGAGGTGGCTAATTGCTCAGAGGTATTTATTTTGCATTTGTCTATAGCACTGTAATGCTGAACCCAAAGTATGGTTCCTCGCATTGTTTACTTAGTCCTTCTTTTATTAATAGTTGCTACTCGTGTGTAAAAAAACCCCTTGTACTGATACTTCTTTCTTCTCTCCCTACTGGATGACCAAGTGCTTTTGGTTCACAGAAGAAACCAAGAGGCAATGCGACAGAAAATATATATGTTAGCTCAGAAAACCCATTGAAAACTCTAGGGGGATACAGAAAGTTGAAGATGAATGTATGCTGAGGCATGTAATTAGGAACCTTTTGTCAGGTTTGTTCATTAAAATCATACATATTTTGAAACGCTGATTGCATTAGCAAGCACTCTCCATTTTCATAATCAGATTTGCTTTATGAAAATCAGATTAGCCATGTTCTCTGCTCTTCCCATTTTGTCATGGGGGAAGGGGAAAAGGTAAGAGAAATTTAATCTCTCGTTTGATCCATGGATCCAATAAAGCAGGTTAGGAAATAGACCATATAGCTTATGTGGCTCCAAAACAGAGCAGGATTCCCAACACCTGAAAAAATGTAAGATTTATTCATTATCTATATTTAGCTTCCTATCTCTACTGCATTGTAGTTATTATTATTTAAGCACTTCTGTTTCACCATTTGCGGTTGAGTGTTTCCTACAGAGATCCAAAAGAGCCCTGCATCCCTTCTGGCACAGAGCTGCTGCACAGCTGAATGCAGAGGAGGGCAGTTAGCAGTTCTTTTGTGAAATATATAAATAGCTCACTCTGCTTGCATTAATTACTTTGGTGAGAAATGTCATCTAAGGCTTTGAGGGGTAGAGTGCCTCCTGTGATAGGTAGTTGTTAAACTATACAGTGAAGGAATGGTGAGAAACTTGTGTTGCCGTACCATCCCCCCATGACACTTCCCATCTCTTTGCATACTGAAGGGAAGAGCAGCAAAACTTTGTGGGGAAGTTGTACCATGCGCCACTTCATGGAACAAAACTGTCAGCACTGTCATCAAAGCTGAGTTTTTTGTGCACCTCATTTAGTAGTTAAAAAATCAACATCAGAGCAAAACATTTTTGCAGCACTGCCTGCCCACTTGTTTTATCCTTCGTATTACTTAGAAAATGCTTTCAGGATGGATAACCTGTTTTTCTACTAGTAGAACATTAAGTCCTACTATTAAGTCAAACTCCTATGAATACAAAGCAAGTCAGACATTTCACTGCAACCCATTGTTCTATTAGCAGGGCTATCATCAGCAGACTTCATTAAATACCTCTTTCAGTTCCAGCAAAGTCTATCTTCAGCTTCTCATCTGGAGAGAATAGTACATTTTTCAGTTTGCCAGATAAAACAAACAGAAAAAAACCCCAGGGAGATTGCATTATTACTTAAAGGAACTTTCTTTGTTTATCTCTCTTTTTTGTCTTACTGCACATTTTAATTTCCTTCCTATGAAGGGCCTAACTTATGTTTCAGCAGCAGTTTCATCTCATGATGAACTCTCATCAGAATCACAGAATCACTCTGGTTGGAAAAGACCCCTGGGATCATCGAGTCCAACCATCTACTCTAACTTACAAGTTCACCCCTAAACCATATCCCTCAACACCACATCCAAACAATGTTTAAACATACCCAGGGATGGCAACTCAGCCACCTCCCTGGGGAGCCCATTCCAGCGCCTCACCATCCTTTCTATGAAAAAATTTTCCTAACATCAAGTCTAAACCTACCCTGTTGTAACTTGAACGCATTCCTTCTTGTTCTATTGCTAATTGCATGTGAGAAGAGACCAGCACCAACCTCTCCACAGTGTCCTTTCAGGTAGTTGTAGAGAGTGATGAGGTCTCCTCTCAGCATCCTCTTCTTCAAACTGAAGAGTTCCAGCTCTTTCAGTCTTTCCTCATAAGATTTATTCATTAGGCCCTTCACCACCTTTGCTGCCCTCCTCTGCACCTGGTCCAGCACCTCCACACCTCTCTTGTATTGAGGTGCCCAAAAGTGGACACAGTACTCAAGATGTGGCCTCGCCAGTGATGACTACAGGGGGATGATAACCTTCCTATTCCTGCTGGCCACACCTATCAGAAGGTATACTAAAACATTTGCTGTCACCAAATCTTGACTGATGATTCTCAGTTGTAGAACATGTGTTCAGATTGTGCCTTCAGATTTGCCAAGAAAGAAAGGAACTCGGGCCCTGAGCAAGCACCCTGGTGCCCTTCTCAGTATAAAAGTAGCCCAGGTGCAGAGGAGGGCAACCTGCAGAGTTTTTTTCTTGTTGGAAGGACTCCTGACCATCTCTTGTGATTGGAGCTCCCAGTAGCCGTGAGACAGGCTGGAATGGAGCAGGGTAGGGAATTGGGTTATGTATTCCTCAGGCAGTTCCTGTGGCACTGCCTGGCTATGGAAGGATGTGGTCTGTGGCTGGTTTCTTTGTTGTTGAGTTTCTGGGTCAGTTTGCTTTCTGCTGCACCTGTGGTGAGTGGGTGAGTTGTTTCGTTTGTTTCCTCCATTGCCAGCTGTGCTGTTTTGTTTTTGTATCATGTAGAGATAGATGATAAAATCTACTTGTGTTTTCTGGTGCCATCCTCTTGGTTAGGTTATGGAACTAGCAAAACACTATCTTTAGGAATTTAACTTTTCACTTTGTTTATCTTCAGTAAAGAAAGGAAATAAATGAGTTTAAACTTTTTAGTTAGTCTTTTCCTAGGTGAAGATGAGCTTTAGTTACCTTGTGAAGCCTCGTGTCTTGTTCTGTAAATCTTTATCTAAGCCGAGTTCAGTGCGGTTGGGAGAATTATAGTGTTTTCATGGTAATGATGGACATTTCATGTTTGTCTTCTGAGTAGGCTCTGGCTCAGTGTTCTGCAGGGCAGGTCTGCGATTCACAGTCCTAAAAACCAAGGAGCTCTAGCACCTTGTATCCAGAAAACCATAAAAACTTCTGGAAAGTAAATGTCAGAACTTGGAAAACACAGCAAAATTTCTTTAGAGTATCTGGACATGTTTTCCTTTGGACAAGCTCAGTATTATAACAATAATAATTTTCTTTTCGGACTACTTGAATAGGCCAATGTTTTGTGTATAGATATGCGTTTGAATTATTTTATCTCTTTGAAAAAATACTATTATATATAATGTCTGTTAATTTATACTTTCTACCTTGTAGTTAGTTTAAGCTACAAAGAAAAGGTCAAAACCAGACAAATATTAAAATTAGATGATTAAAAAAAGTATGTGAAAGCACTATTGCCTTCTGCTGCCACACACGGGTACTGCCAGCTTCTGTGTGAGGAGAACAGGAAGCTGAGCTGACAACCTTAGCAATGAGTAGGTACCATGTCTGTATTTCCATAAAGTATTTCACTGATTTCTGTACTCTGTTAGTATCTAGTTTCTCACTCTTTTGTTCCTTTTGTCCTGTAATTTTTGTATAAGGACTTTGAAATTACAGCATGGGAGAATTTGGGTTGTACTTTCCCTCATTTTGTGGTCCTCAGTCAATATGAGCACTGATTCACCTCTGGCTACCTACCTGTGGGGAGAATGGGTCAGCCTGGAGCAGAAGAGTTATGCTTGCATAGACCAGGGTTACCTACTTTTTAGAATCAATTGGGTTGGAAGGGACCTCCAGCAAGCAGGGACATCTCTAAATAGAACAGATTGCTCAGAGCCCCATCAAGCCTGAATGTCTCTAGGATCAGGCTTCCAGGGATTCGCCACCCTCAGATTCTTGTCATGTCCAGCTTAAATCTACTCTTTTCCAGTTTCAAACTATGACTCCTCTTCCTATCATTTCCTTGCGAACAGTACTTTGTCAGCTCTCTTCAGTGTGCTCTGGGGTCACTTTCATGGCAGGTATTACCTGTTGTAGCAGAAGCACCAGAGCCACGATCTGGAGCTGTAAGAACTGGCTTTCTTGAAGTGAGACCCCAGGCTTAACTCTCCTACTTTTCCCCCTTTTTTGCTGTAAGTCTGACCTGTCCAAGCCAGAAATCCCACCCCAGTTTTACTACCTCCAACTATAAATACTCATATTTACCTTCAAGCTGAGAGCCCACAAAGCTTTTCTCACCCACCTGTCTCTGCTGGTGCCTTCTGCTGGGCCATAAATGCAGATGTTACACAGGATTTGAGCAGGCGCCACAGGCTCCAGGCAAGTTATGCAGCAACATATTGAGAAGTGCCTTCTTGAGACATTTCCAGAGATGCTGTTCTCTACATTGTAGGTCCTATCTCATATCTCACCTGATATTGTTTGTGTCTGGTCTTGGCCATAGTCCGTAAAGGCGCTCAAGTCGAGGCTTCATGCACGGAAGAAACAAAAGCTAAGCAGGTTAGTGAGACGCCTGAGGCACCGTGTCTGTGTCCGACAGCAGAAATTAATGAAAGATAATGCATTAGCAGAGGCTGAAGCGATGTGTCTGTGCCTAGTGAGAAGTTTGCTTCGGTGCTTCTAAGTGTGGATGATACAGAAGTCTTAAGAAAATGAGATTTTCTGGGGGTTATAGCATTTTGCCAGAAGTCAGTGGGCATAATATTCTCTCTTTTTCTTCCAGCTTGTTCAGATGTGTCGTGTTTGAGAGTGATGTCTGAAAGCCTTCTTGTGGTGCCAAGAGACTATTTTTTTCTAATTCTGTGGTAACATTTCTGGAAATAAATTCTGCCAAAGGCAGTAATCAAGAGATCTTCCAACTGTGCACCTTAGGCTGCCTTTCTTATTTGTTTTCTTGCACAAAACTTCTCATGACAGTAAAATATTCTGCTGGCATATCATGAAGGCATATGGTCACCAAAAAGTCTCTCTCAATCTCTCGATTCCCAGCTCAGATAGTTAGCGGTGTTTGTTGTTAAGCTAGGAAAATACGAAATCTGAAATTCCATTTCAGCAGGTTCAGAGGACAGGCCACGGGTCCAAGCTTCCTGTAACACCTTCCCAGGAGATGTCTGTTTTTCCCTGTCTCTGGCAGAGCACTGTAGCTGTCTTCACTGCTTAAGGTGGTATTTCAAGGAATCTTTAGTGCTTCAAGAGTGGGAGCAAGTGCTGCTGTGCGTTTTCTGCAGTCTCTCGGGAAACAAACATCATCTGCTTTCCACTGAATGTCTCATAAATCATAATCCTCACTCTGCCATCTCATGTCTCCTCATTGGTACCCACATTTTTAGCAGCTTTGCTTGGTTCTCCTAATGCTGTCTTGTAGTAGTTCTAAACCCAACTGGAACATTCATTAAGACTGTATTTCAACCTCAAATCCCATGTCCTATATGAGGAACGAACAAGCAACCTGTGTTTGTAGTACTGGAGGTGATGCTTGGACTGGGATGTCATCAATCCTGTTTTAAAGAGGAAATTTGCAAAATTGCTATTTTGAAATGTGCTAAGTTTTCCACACTTTCCAATGATTCCTGTCAATGCGGCAAGAGAGTCCCACAGAGCCCATCACTTTAAGTACATCCTTCCAGTTGTCTGGTCAACTTTGTAAAAAATCTGTGAAGGAGACTTTGATTCTGTGTGATAGTTCCACTGTCCCCTTACACATTGCCTCTGAATTTGTCGGTTTTATTTTTAAATGAGTTTTCATTGATCATTGGCTAAATATGAGCCAGCAGTGTGCCAAGGTGGCCAAGAAGCCCAACAACATTCTGACTTGTATCAGAAATAGTGTGGCCAATAGTAGGAAAGTGATTGTCCTCCTGTACTTGACTCCTCTGATGCCATTCCTCAGTACTGGGTTCAGTTTAGTATCTTTCACACATGAAAGACATTAAGATGTTGGAGTGAGCCTGCAGAAGGGCAACAAGGTTGGTGAAGGGTCTGGAGAACAAACCTTAGCAGGAACAGCTGAAGGAACTGAGACTGTATAGTCCAAAGAGGAGGCGGCTGAGGGGAGTCACTAAATTACATGCATTTCATCAAGATTCGTGTGTCAGAGACCTTATTGCTCTCTACAACTACCTGAAAGAAGGTTGTAGAGAGGTGGAAGTTGGTCTCTCATTCCAAGTAAGGTGATAGGACAAGAGGAAATGGCCTCAAGTTGTACCAGGGGAGGTTAAGGTTAGACATTAGGAAAAAGTTCTTTGTTGAAAGGGTCATCAGGCCTTAGAACAGGCTGCCCAGGGAGATATGGGCATTGTCATCCCTGGCCATGTTTAAAATTAGGTAGCTATGGAATTCAGGACATGGTTTAGTGGTGGGCTTCATATATTTAAGCTAGTTGTTGGAATTAATGAACTTAAAGGCCTTTTCCAACTCATATGCTTCTATGTCTATTTGAAATACAGACTAGATAACTCTCATCACCATGAGGACTAATTCAGAACGCTTTTTTTATTGAGGAGAAGGCATGCAACAGCCAGTGTATTTTTCATCTGAGATGCTCAAAACCAGATTGAGTAGGTTCAGTCAAAAAATTATCATGTTCAGTTCAGAAAAGAACTTTGAGGGCTGAGGTAATCTTTTCAACAGACTTTAATTGAAGCAAAGCAGGAAAACAAGTTCAAATCTGAGTGTTTTTAAATAATCAGGGTTATTTGCATAATGCTTGCATAATTTCTTTAAAATGCAGCAGCAGAAGATATCTAAAAGAGGATGCATGCTGCAAGGTCAGCCCTGATAGCAACTGTTTTCTCTAATAGATTTACAGCTATTTAAATCCATTAGCATTTCTGGGGACAGGCTTACAATAAATAGCAGTATGGTTTCACCTTTATAACATGGGGAAAAATGACTAATGAGGTGTTTGCGAAATACAGTGGCCTTAGAATGGGGGTTTTATGTAATGAACACCAATAAAAGTTTTAAACAAGATGTTCTGATTTTACTCTTCCCTCTGACGGAATGGATTTTGTTATTAAAAAGAGGTGGTAGGGCCATAGGAAAGTTCAGGGTGGAGGGGAGTTAAGAAAGTGATCCAATTGAACTTCCAGCTCAAAGAAGGTTGAAATATGCGAGGTCAGGTTTGGTTACCTGGGGCTTTATTCCATCATCTTAGGGATCCCCTCAGCAGAATGTGTGCCAGCTGTTAATACAACTTTCGTCTCAGTCAGCAACACTTCCTTGCTGGTGAATATCAGAGCCAATTATTAATTCCCCTTGTTTTCCCCCAAAACTACTTTTATGAGTAAGTTGCCCTTGACACACAGCAGTAATTTCCTTAACTGCTTGTATCCCATCATGCTGCTGTTCCAGCTAAGCTCTGCAATCAATAGAATTACTGGAGTTACGACTTTCCAGCCAGTACAGTTTTCCCCCTGGTAGGCTACAGCTTTCCTAGTATTTGTTGTTTGATTATGAGTTCCTTGGAGAGTGTTTTCAACCTTTTAAAATGTAGTTGTTAGACTTGGGAATTTCTTGGTTTCAAAAATGAAAGCTAAAATCTCAGAATTGTATGGAATCAAGAGAAATGAGTTTCTGATGCCTTGTCGAGTATCGTGATATGTTTGAAAGCCTTGAGTTCTGATGTCGCTACCATTGCATGAGTGAAATGTAAGACTTCTCATTCCCCAAATGTGGAAATGAACCTTTAGCACTTTTCTTCTCGTCTCATCATTAAAACATGTTATTCAGACATAATATCTAATAGGTTCACAGCAAAAATTGCATTCTAGAGACTTTTTGATATGATACTTAGACACTGAATTTTATTCACATCTCTTTGAATAGTTTAAAAAGTAATCACATTTTATTGTACTAACTGCTCGCTTTGAGCTCATCTAAATGGAAATAAGAGAGAAAATGAATGGGTTATATAATTATTTTTTCGTGTTTTCCATAAGTACCAAGCCGTTTCCCTTAGAACTCTTCCATCTATAGATTTGTGCACTCATTTCTGTGGGTTATCACTACTCATATATTAAAGTAATTGTCTTTGCAAAGTAGCTATTTCCTTGGAAGGAAAGCTTAAAACTTTCTGGAGTTTTCATATCAGTGAAGAGGAAAAGCTGATTATTAGCTTTTCTTTAAGATCAGCTTCCTCTAAAACAATCTTCCTCAGATTTCTAAGACACAGCATGCACTCTGTCTAATTTTACACGACGTTCCCTGCTAGTGCCAGGATGAGTGATTCTGATTTGTAACATCTTGAAAACCCAGTCCACTTCACAGAATCACAGAACATTAGGGATTGGAAGGGACCTCTAAAGATCATCTAGTTCAATCCCCCTGCCACAGCAGGATCACCTAGACCAAGTCACACAGGAACATATCCAGGTGGCTTTTAAATATCTCCAGAGAAAGACACTCCACAAGTCTCCCTGGGCAGTCCCTTCCAGTGCTCTGTCACACTCACTGGGAAGAAGTTCCTTCTCATATTTATATGGAACCTCCAATGTTCCAGCTTATACCCATTGCCCCTTGTCCTATCATTAGATGACACTGAGAAGAGCCTGGCTCCATCCTCCTGACATCCACCTTTCACATATTTGTACTGACAAATCTCCATTGTATTAAATTCTTTGCTCCCTGAATCAGAATGATGGAAGTCTATGACTGTGTCCCTTAATTTTTGGAAGTCTTATTCAGAAGTGGTCTGAGATGTTATCTTGGAGATGTGAGTGGATCTTTTATCACATGAGCTGGTAACTAGTGTACCAGTTGAATATATCAACTGCTACTTAGAAAGTAATGAGGAGTACCAAGCTTGTCTCACAGACGTCTGTAGAACAACACCCTTCAGCAGCCAGTTCCTGAATTACAGAATCACAGAATTATTGAGACTGGAAAAGACCTCTGAGTTTGTTAAGCCCAGCCTTTGACCTAGCATCATCACAACAGCCAGGTCGTGGCACTAAGTGCTGTGTCCAATATTTTCTTAAACGCTTTCAGGGATGGGGACTTCACTACTGCACTGGGCAGTCCATCTCAGTATCTGATCACCCTTTCCACAAGGAAGGGCTTCCTTAATATCCAGCCTAAACCTTCCCTGGCAACTTCAGGCCCTGCCCTCTCATCCTGTCGCTAGCTGCCTCGGAGAAGAGCCTGGCCCCCACCTAGGTACATCCTCCTTTCAGGTAGTTGTAGAGAAGAAGTTTCTCCCCTGAGTCTCCTCGTCTCCCTGCTGAACACCCACAGCTCCCTCAGCCTACCCTCATCAGACTTCCCCTCCAGCCTGTTTCCCAGTCTCATTGCTCCTCTGAACCTGCTCCAGCACCTCAACCTCTTTCTTGAAGTGAGGGGCCCAGAACTGCCCCAGTACTCAAGGTGAGGCCTCACCAGTGCCCAGTACAGGAGGATTAGCAGAATTCCTGACCCCTCTGACTACAGGGCGTAGCTGTACCTTTTCAAAATGACAAAACTGTATGCAGTAGGGTGTTGCAGACCTGGGTCGGTCTCTGACAAAGTCTTTGCTTTCGCAGAAGGAAAATGGTGAATATTTATTTTTGCAAAATCCCTTTTAGTCACCTTGCAAAGGGACGGTATCAGAGGAAACAGAGAGGCTTGCTTCAAAACCAACTTTTCTGAGGTGAAATATCATAGCTTCTAGGGAAGTGCAGGTGCTTTGGAGACTTAGTGTGGGCTTACAAGAAGTCCTGGGACTCCGACAGGGAGGTGAGAGGCAAAAAAATAACAGTAAGCGTTAATGTAGGCATGTCTGTGATACCAGGAGATGATATGACCCAGATATAAGGAGAGACCTCCGTAGCCAATGAGAGGAAGAAAATCTTTCTGTGAAAGTCTCTTGGATGGACACTGAAACTAACATGACTATATATGGAGCAGTGCAACAGCAGAAGCACATCAAAACAGGATCTTGCAGTTCAGCAAAGCCACTAGAGAGCAACTGGGGGCAGGAATTGGCTGTTCACGTGCACACGCTTCTCTTGTTCTACATTGACTTCACAACCTTAGACACCCACAGTGATTACAACCAATGTGTTGAGCACCACAACTGGAATAAGATAAAAATAGATGTACAGTCTGTTATGATGACAAGTGGTGAATTACCAAGCAAGTGAATTTGATAACTTCCTGGTAGGTGACATGATCTTGAAGTGTCAGGTAAAATTAGTTTAAAGCTAATAATTATTTTCAAAATCTTTAAACCAAAATGGCCTTTTGCAAACATTTCTGTCCTTTGTGGAAGAACATCTTTGCAGACTGTAATTGCACAAAACCCAAAGGATTTATTAACGTAGAAATTGAGTTAGGTAAAAATATTTTAACATATATTTTGGGTTCTTTGCTAGTCTAGGCAATTTGTAACCTGATAGATTAAATTAACAATGGTGAATGGCAGTTAGAATCAACTATTTCACTAAAATAGTGTATCAGTCCCATGAAAATGTGTATGTAGTGGGAGACAGTTATATGTGATTATGGCTGTGATTTAGCTTCTTCGAAACTTCTTTCACATTGAAAATGTTTGTGTGTACAGTTGATCACAGAATCACATAATCACAGAATCAATCTGGTTGGAAAAGACCCCTGGGATCATCGAGTCCAACCATCTACCCTAACTTACAAGTTCGACACCTAAACATAATCCCTCAACACCTCATCCAAACAATGTTTAAACATACCCAGGGATGGCAACCCAACCATCTCCATGGGAAGCCCATTCCAGTACCTGACCACCCTTTCTGTGAAAAATTTTTTCCTAACATCAAGTCTAAACCTACCCTGTTGTAACTTGAACCCGTTCTCTCTTGTTCTATCACTAATAGTGTATGAGAAGACACCAGCACCAGCCTTTCCACAATGTCCTTTCAGGTAATTGTAGAGAGTGATGAGGTTTCCTCTCAGCATCCTCTTCTTCAAACTGAAGAGCCCCAACTCTTCCAGTCTTTTCTTATAAGATTTTATTGTCCAGGCCTTTCACCAGCTTTGCTGCCCTCCTCTGCACCTGGTCCAGCATGTCCACACCTCTCTTGTATTGAGGTGCCCAAAACTGGACACAGTGTAGTCTCACCAGTGCCAAGTACAGGGAGACGATAACCTCCCTACTCCTTCTGGCCACATTATTTCTAATCCAAGCCAGGATGCCATTGGTCTTCTTGGCCACCTGAGTACATTGCTGGCTCATATTCATCTTCCTGTCTATTAGAACCTCCAGGCCCCTCTCTGCCAGACAGTTCTCCAGCCACACCTCCCCAAGGAATTACTTTAAATGTTGTTTAAATTAAGCATTTAGATAAATGTGAAATATCGAGTAATACAATGCTTCAACTACATCTACTTGTTGCACTGGATCTTTGGCATCATGGGGAAGTGTCTTTGTTTCAAGGATCTTAAAGTACTTACCGTCTACAGGGATGGCTACGGGAGTTTTGGTGCTAAAGAGAGAACGAAAAATGATGAAACTGGAACATGACTTGGGTAAAATCAGAATTTCTTTGTTGGAGGAGGTCATGGGCTGCACGTGTTAATAATGTAAGAAATCATACTTTTTAAGATTACCAGTGAAATAAAAAATAACCCATAGATTAACAAGAATAGAAAAACTAATGCTCTCTCTAATGTAAAGAAGCCAAGGACCGACATGATGGCAATTTCCCTTTGTATTTTTCCCAGAATACGGGATGGCATTTGTGATGCAGTTTCTAGTTTGTGTGCACTGACTTGCTTAACTTTTTCTTCTTTTCTGTACACAGTTACAGAGTTAGTAAACCCTTTTCCATTTTCCCTAAGCTATCCATTGTCTGGCAAATTTTATCCGAGATCTTATCGAGACCTGACTGCTTTGTTTTCTTTTCCTTTATCTTTAATTGTGGTCTTGAACCCACCGCATTACTTCATCCTCTGTGTTAGTGTTTAGAAATTATAGAATAAGTTGATATAGAAACTTACGATCTTTCTAAAAAGAAATAATTTCTCTTGATTTTTACATAAACAGAGTATGTTTAATTAGATTACTTCCACATGAAATAGCTCATTGCCAAAATCTTAAACAATGGCGTAACTTTTCTTTATAAGAAGAAATATATGATTGTTCTTTTCACTTTTAATGAACATGAAAGCCAGAGGAAACTCATTCACTTGCTGCAGAAGTAAACTCTGATAATAGACTTTTAAGTTGCTTTATTTGCATGCATGTATTACTTCTCATCTGCAAAAATTCTAAAGTACTGATTAATTTGGGGACTGACTTATTGGAGAGCAGTGTAGGAGAAAGCGATCTGGGGGTCCTGGTGGACAGCAGGATGACCATGAGCTTTTGTGGCCAAAAAGGCCAATGGCATCCTGGAGTGCATCAGAAAGGAGATGGTTAGTAGATCAAGATAGGTTCTCCTCCACCTCTACTCTGCCCTGGTGAGACTGCATCTGGAATATTGTGTCCAGTTCTAGGCTCCTCAGTTCAAGGAGGACACAACTGCTGGAGAGGCCAGCACAGAGCCACAAAGTTGATGAAGGAATTAGAACACCTCCTTTATGAGGAAAGGCTGAGGGAGCTGGGCCTCTGTAGCTTGGAGAAGAGGAGACTGAAGGGTGACCTCATTAATGCCTATAAATATTTGAAGGGTGGGTGTCCGGAGGATGGAGCCAGGCTCTTCTCAATGTCATCTAATAATAGGACAAGGGGCAATGGATGTCAGCTGGAACATAAGAGGTTCCATATCAATATGAGAAGGAACTTCTTCCCAGTGAGGATGACAGAGCACTGGAATGGGCTGCCCATGGAGGTTGAGGAGTCTCCTTCTCTGGGAATGTTTAAAACTCATCTGGATATGTTCTTCTGTTACTTGGTCTAAGTGACTCTGCTGTGGCAGGGAGACTGGACTAGACGATCTTTCAAGGTCCCTTCCAATTCCTAATGTTTTGTGATTATATGAATTTATAATTGAAATCTAACCTAGAATAGTCATAGAAGGAATTAGAAAAGCAAAATGACCTTTACTAGAAGCATTGTGAAGTCAGCACTGCATTAACGCTTTCATGTAACATTAATTACAGCTGAAAGTCACCATTTGCTCCCATTAACATGTAAGAAATTAAGTGAGAAGTCCTTGTTCTGTAGCAACATCTCAAGCTCAGTCATACTTTTCCTCACATGAACTGTCCAAGTTCTTAACTGATTTCTCAAGTGAATTCTAATCATCAGCCTAGCAAATACCTTTTTTCAATTCATGTTTTTTGCATGAAATTAAGTGTATCATAGTATGTGTCAGTACAATAAAGTCAAAAGTGCCCTGCAGGCTTTTCTGGCTAAAAACAAGTAATCTGCAGGGATTTAGGAGTCAGAAAAAAAAGGATTATTCAGTCAATCAAAGACAAAAATGAAAATCTGTAACTACTGAAATCTGTAAGAGGCTAAAGAGTCCAGATAGTAAAGGGCTCTTTAAGAAGCAGGGAAAAACCCTGCAGGAAGATTTAGTGCTATAAAGACAAAGGTAGAGAGATTTGAGCTTGATACTGCAAATTTTAGTGGCAAGATAATTTGTTAATTTCTGGGTCAACTTTTCAAGTATGTAATGCTGCTCTAGAAGTGGAAATCATCACTCTCCAGTAAAAGAAGACTCTTCACAGAAGTTACTGGGTAAAGTTACAAGGCTGGAGTTGTTCTGGAGGTCAAAATAGGCACAATGCTGATGTTTTCCAGATAAAATCCAGCCTGTGAAATGCAATTGCTATTGCAAATGTATAGTTCAAGTCAGCAAACTATTTGTTGACATGTCATATTCTGTCTTTACTTGAGTTTTTGTCAAATTAACAATTTGATCTCATCTGACACCTCTAACTCAGGATGAACTTCCAAACAACTTTTTTAAAAACAGAAATATTCCAGGTGTTTCTGAGGGTGAGAGTGAGGTTTCTGAGGTGAGGGTGAGAGAGTCTGTTTTGGCACAAAAATGGTCTGACAATCTTTCAGAGCCCCTGGTATTTATCATGCAAAAAAACTAGCAGAAGAATATTTTGATCACCAATGTAATTTTTCTTGCGATAGAAATTGGCTAACCGGAGAAGAATCAGGGAAGTATTTAAGTGAAGGGTAAATGTTGCATTGAAGGACATCATTTCATGGTGATGATAGGACTAGGTAAAGGTTGGACTTGATGGTCTTGAAGATCTCTTTCAGCTGAAACTATTCTATGATTCTAAGACTTTTTAAACAAATATGTAATGAATGAAGATTTGCATTTCTGTAGGGAGAAAAGGTACAATTACCTATATTTGCTAAAATTAGATAAGGCAGTAACAGGAAAAAAGTGAAGATAACTAGGAAGTTTTCTCAACTGCAGAGAGTTGTTCATACACTTAATTATAGGTTTTGGTTTGCTGGTGCTTCTAAGAGTTCTAAATTTGAAATAAGTGAGTTCATCAAAGGTCAAATAGCTTTTTCTGTTTATCTGCTTTATTACGAAGTTGAAAAAACAAGGCTGTGATCAACTAACAATTATTTTATGTGCTCACAACTGTAAAATTCATTCTTGAGGAAACCTGTCCTCCCACGTTTTTATGGTTTTTCTCTTTCTTTATGACCTTAATTGCTGGCATACTTGAAAGCTTTATACTAGCCATAAAAGAAGGTCAGCTCGCCAAAATCTGTGTTTGCATGGATAAAGTAGGGAGAATCTAGTATATTTCCCAGTAGAAATATGCTGCTTCTAACACTCTATGTTTTAATTTCAGTCCCACTGTGATAAAATTTCATGTTGCATATTGGGTTTTTTTTTTATTAGCCTTTATTCCCTTTAAAGTTGTTTGGGTTGTGAGCACAAAAATTTATTTTAGTACTATTAGTTAGGTTAAAGGTTGGACTTTTTCAGCTGAAACAACTGTATGATTTTATAAAAGTCAAATCCAAAATGAAATGTTATCATTGGGTACCATTAGGAAGTAGCAGAAATAAGAGTAAATGGAATCACTGGTGCCGTTACACACATCAGGTACATTGTTCACAAGTGGAAACTGATGTTTGAGTGACCGTGTGAGCACTGGGATGGTTGTTTTACCAAGAGTTAATTTTCCCTGCTCAACCAATTTCCATTTCCATTGTAGAGTCAGGCTGGAAAAGTGCTGTCACTGGTTGGCCAGCCCCAGGACAGACTCCCACTGAACACTCTGATGTTCCTCCTGGATCAAACCCCCAAAAGCCTGGTGGTAATTTGTTTCCCCTTATAAAGATGAGCATTTGCAGATGTACTCGTTGGCTGAGCCAGAGGACAGTCCTGACAAGAAATGGGATGAAGGGTTTGGGTTACTTTGGTGTGGATTTTTTTGGGTTGTTTTGCTTCTGTTTTATTGCTTTTCTCTTTAATCTTCTTACATGATAAATGTCAGCCATGTTAGTGCCTTCTCCCACTACCAAAACCCCGCCCAGCTGAAACCAGAATATTACACCTCTTTCCACTGTGAGTCAGGCAATCAAGACTGCAGCAAAGGACATGAACAATTAAATGAACGTAAATCCTACTCTGGGGGAGCATATTCCAACCCTCTTCCTTCTGGTGAAACAACTCCCACGACAAAATTCCCTTATCCTCTCCCAGGTTTGAAGTGGGCAAAGTCCAACCTCATGATGTTCAACAAGACCAAATGTAAGGTCCTGCATCTGGGTCGAGGCAATCCTAGGCACAAGTACAGGCTGGGCAGTGACTGGCTGGAGAGTAGCCCTGGGGAGAAGGACTTGGGGGTGCTTGTGGACGAGAAGCTTAACATGAGCCAGCAGTGTGCACTTGCGGCCCAGAGGGCAAACTGGATCCTGGGTTGCATCAGGAGAAGTGTGGCCAGCAGGTCGAGGGAGGTGATTCTCCCCCTCTACTCCGCTCTTGTGAGACCCCACCTGGAGCACTGCGTCCAGTTCTGGAGCCCTAATTACAAGAAGAATGTGGACATACTGGACTGAATACAGAGGAGGGCCACGAGGATGATGAGAGGGCTGGAGCAGCTCTCCTATGAGGATAGACTGAAAGAATTGGGGCTGTTGAGTCTGGAGAAGAGGAGGCTCTGAGGTGACCTTATTGTGGCCTTTCAGTATCTGAAAGGGGCCTACAAAAAAGACTGGGGAGGGACTTTTTAGGATGTCAGGTAGCAACAGGACTAGGGACAATGGCGCAAAGCTGGAGATGGGTAGATTTAGACTGGCTATGAGGAGGAAGTTGTTCACCGTGAGAGTGGTGAGAGCCTGGAATGAGTTGCCCAGGGAGTTGGTTGGGGCTCTATCCCTGGAGATGTTTAAGGCCGGGCTGCATGGGACTCTGGCCAGCCTAATGTAGGGTGAGGTGTCCCTGCCTGTGCTGGGGGTGTTGGAACTGGATGATGGTTCCTTCCTACCCTGAGTGACTCTGATTCCATGGCTTCTCCAGTCAGATGAGCCTGCTGTGTCAGGGGGATTGGACTAGATGATCTTTTGAGGTCCCTTCCAATCCCTTATGATTCTATGATTCTAGGTTGGCTCCTGTCTTCTGCCCACCATCTCTCCCAGTTTGTCTTGGTCCCATGTTGACTGCCTAAAGTGTTACTGTCTGGCTAAGGCTGGAAAATACCAGAACAGACTCTTCCTATTAAACCCCTTCCTGCTCCTGAGAGGGATAAACAAAAACAATATCTGAGGCTTTTGTTGAGCTTGGAAAGTGAACAGTTTTAATAATATAACAACAATAACAATGATAACAATCATATAAAATAGTAATAAGAATAACAGTAACAACAACGATAGAGGTAGAAAGAGTGTAGGGGAAAAGGGATGGGTGCAAGGAAAGTGGGCATGGGGTGGCAAGGGGAAGGGGCACTAAAGTGGTGAAGGGAGTCGAGAGTGGCTGGGGAGGTTCTGGCATGTTGGAGCAGCAGTCACCTCCTGTGGGTCTCGCAGGAGGCTGTCAAGGAGAAAAGAGCAAAAACTGCACCACGAGAAGTGCCAGGCAAGTGCTCCCAGAGCCTCTCAGTGCTGGCCCACCCTAGTGCTGAGCACATGGGAGAGGTGTCACTTGGGACTCAGGGGCCCTGAGATCTCAGCTCTCCTCTGCTGAAGGGCAATAGGGAAGGACTTGTCCTGCAGAAAGGGCAGCACCTGCCCCAGTGGAGCATGAGTGCTCACCTGCAAGCAACTAGGAGAAATCTCGTGGTCACTTGCTGTTGTTCTTGTGGGGGACTTTAACCTCCCAGGTATCTGCTAGGAAGATAACCCAGTAGAGAGAGAATGATCCAGGAGGTTTCTGGAATGTGTGGAGGGTACCTTCCTTACACAGCTGGTGAGTGAACCAACAGGGAAAGTGCCCTGCTGTACCTTCTGTTTGTGAACAGAGAAGGACTTGTGGAAGATGTGGCAGCTGGAGGCCATCTGGGGAAGAGCAATGATTAAATTATCAAGTTTGCTGTTACTAGAAATGTTAGGAGAGGAGACAGCAAAACTGTCACTTGGGACTTCCGAAGGGCAGACTTTGATTTGTTTGAGAGGTAACTTGGAGGAATCCCTTGGGAGTCAGTATTGAGGCAGACAGGAGTCCAGGAAGACTAGACAGGTCTTAAGAAGGCGGCACAGGAGCAGGCCACCCCAAGATGAGCTGGAAGCATAGAAGACCAGCCTGGCTAAATAGAGACATTTGGCTGAAATTCAAGTAAGAAATGAGAGTTTCTGGCCTCTAGAGGAAGGGGCAGGCAACTCCTAATATGTATAAGGATTATGTTAGGTTATGCAGGGAGAAAATTAGAAGGTATAAAGCCCAGCTAGAAATTAATCTGGCCTCGAAAGTAAAGGACAGCAAGAAAAGTTACTATATATATATTAATAACAGCAGATAGACCAAGGAGAGCCTTCTTCCTCTAGACACAAGAGGAAAGGATGACAAAGGATGCGGGAAGGCTGAGGTATTTGATGCCTTCTTTGCTTCAGTCATTAGTAACAGAAACACTTGTACTGAGGGAAGCCAGCCCTCTGAGCCTAGAGATGAGGGCCTGTTGCAATGTGTCCCATCCACAATCCAGGAGGAGATGGTCAGGGAACTGATGCTCCACACTGATACCCACAAATGTATGGGGCCAGATAGGGTGCATACTAGAGTGCTGGCAGAGTTGGCAGGGGTTTTCACCAAACCACTATACATCATTTATGAGTAGTCCTGGCAGACTGCAAAAGTCTGAGCTTACTGGAAGTCAGCCAATATAACACCAATCTGTAAGAAGGGACGGAAGGATGATTAAGCAATCTACAGGACTGTTATTTTGGATTCAGCTCCAGGAAGACTGATCATATAATCACTAGGGATTGGAAGGGACCGTGAAAGATCATCTAGTCCATTCCCCGTGCCACAGCAGGATCACCTAGACCAATTCACACAGGAACACATCCAGGCAGGTCTTAAAGTGAAGGGGACTCCACAACTCCCCTGGGCAGCCTGTTCTAGTGCTCTGTCACCCTCACTGGGAAGAAGATCCTTCTCATATTTATGTGGAACCTCCTGTATTCCAGCTTACACACATTGCCCCTTGTCCTATCACTAGATGATATTGAGAAGAGCCTGGCTTCAACCTCCTGACACCCACCCTTCAAATATTTGTAGACATTAATGAGGTCACCCCTCAGTCTCCTCTTCTCCAAGCTAAAGAGACCCAGCTCCCTCAGCCTTTCCTCATAAGGGAGGTGCTCCACTTGCTTCATTATCCTCCTTGCTCTATGCTGGGTTCCCTCCATCAGCTCCACATTCCTGATGGAGCAGATTGTCCCGTGTCCCATTATACAACACATACAGGATATCGGATCCAGTCAGCATGAGTTTATGAAGGGCAGGTAAAGGTTGCTTCAAGAGGTGGTGGAGGCGCCATCCCTGGAGACATTCAAGGTCAGGCTCTGGGCAGTGTGTTCTAGTTAGAGATACCCCAATCTTTAAAAAGGGAAAGAAGGAAGACCAAGGTAACTATAGACCTGTCAGCCTCACCTCCATCCCAGGAAAGGTGATGGAACAATTTGTCCTAGATGCTGTCTCCAGGCACATCAAGGACTGGAGGGTCATTAGGGACAGTCAGCACGGCTTCACAAAAGGGAAAGTCATGCTTGACCAACCTGATAGCCTTTTATGAGGGCATAACCAGGTGGATGGATGATGGGAGAGCCATGGATGTCATCTATCTTGACTTAAGAAAGGCATTTGACACAGTCTCTCACAGCATCCTTGCAGACAAACTGAGGCAGTGTGGCCTGGATTTTCAGGTAGTGAGGTGGATTGTAAACTGGCTACAAGGTAGAAGTCAGAGAATGGTGGTCAATGCGACAGAGTCTGTTTGGAGGCCTGTATCTGGTGGAGTGCCCCAGGGGTCGGTGCTGGGACCAGTCCTGCTCAGTCTATTCATTGATGACTTGGATGAGGGATTGGCATGCACTGTCAGCAAGTTTGCTGATGACACAAAGCTGGGTGGTGTC
>VXBP01007500.1:178366-227194 GCA_013400115.1 Rhinopomastus cyanomelas
AGGGGTGGTTAGCAGATCAAGAGAGGTTCTTCTCCCCCTCTACTCTGCCCTGGTGAGACCACACCTGGAGTATTGTGTCTGGTTCTGGGCTCCTCAGTTCAAGAGGGATGTGGAGCTTCTGGAGAGGGTCCAGCGTAGGGCAACAAAGATGATGAAGGAGGTGGAGCACCTCCCTTATGAGGAGAGGCTGAGGGAGCTGGGTCTCTTTAGCTTGGAGAAGAGGAGACTGAGGGGTGACCTCATTAATGTCTACAAATATTTGAGGGGTGGGTGTCAGGAGGATGAAGCTGGGCTGTTTTCAGTGTCATGTAGTGATAGGACGAGGGGCAACGGTTGTAAGCTGGAACACAAGAGGTTCCACATCAACCTGAGAAGGAACTTCTTCACAGTGAGGGTGACGGAGCACTGGAACAGGCTGCCCAGGGTGGTTGTGGAGTCTTCTTCACTGGAGATGTTCAAGGCCCGTCTGGATGTGTTCCTGTGTGACTTGGTCTAGGTGATCCTGCTGTTGCAGGGGGATTGGACTGGATGATCTTTCGAGGTCCCTTCCAGTCCGTAATGTTTCTATGATTCTATGAAGATCTTGTCTATATCTGTGGACCTCTGCTCGGTATTTCTGAAAACTACTAAGCATCTTTAAAGGAATTGACCCCTATTGAACAAAAAAACCCTCTAAAATACTGCACAAACAGTTAGACATCTATTTGAAGCATGTTAGTATGGCAAAAATCCTTAATGGAAATTGTAGAGAAACTGTGTGCTGTAGTGACCATGCCCACCCTTGCTTTGTGGGTTCTGACTGTTGTCCAAAATGTTTATTAGCGCACACTGAAGAATAAAGATTTCAAAGTGAGACTTTTTTTACTCAATGCTAAGTTAGTATTTTATGTTTTCTCTAATGAGAAAGATTCTGGCTTTATTTCCCTTCACTGCCAGCTACTCAATATTTACTCTCAGATTCTGCCAATTCTGCAATTAAAAAAACTATTTACAGATGCAGCCTGCATGAAACGTGGTGATAAAAAGTGAGTTGCACCATAAAACTCAGCAGAAAGAGATCCATTAATATCTTCAAAAAGCATTTGTTGTAATAGAGCACGACAGCAATTGTTTTAGTTGTCGTGTCCTAGTTACCAGGAGTGTGCATGACTTGTCTTATCTACTTAACCTGATGTTCTTTAGATGGCCTTATAATAACCAGTAACAGCATAGAAACCATTCCCACTGGGCTAATGAAAAAAGGATGTGTGTTTGGCTGCAGGAAAAACACTATACGAACAACAAATCACCGAATAGCTTCTGAGTTGAAGTATGTGTGTGGTTGCTATTGTTCTCACATTTTTTGTCTTCTCACTTGGCTCCCTGCTTGAAACATGGATGTTTTCTTAACCCATCAGATCTAGTTATCAGGGGATGGGCAGTATTGTGTCTGATGAAAGTGCTTGTGGCCAAAATCCTTCAGTGAATACACAGAATCATAGAGGGATGCAAGACTCTATGTAACTCTTGGATGTAACTCCAAACATCTTGGGGGTGCTTGTGGATGAGAAGCTCAACATGAGCCAACAGTGTGCACTTGCGGCCCAAAGAGCAAACCGGATCCTGGGTTGCATCAGGAGAAGTGTGGTCAGCAAGTCGAGGGAGGTGATTCTACTCCGCTCTGGTGAGATCCCACCTGGAGTACTGCGTCCAGTTCTGGAGCCCTAATTACAAGAGGGGTTTGGATGTGCTGGAGCAAATGCAGAGGAGGGCCACGAGGATGATCAGAGAGCTGGAGCAGCTCTCCTACGAGACCAGACTGAGAGAGTTGGGGCTGTTGAGTCTGGAGAAGAGGAGGCTCCCAGGTGACCTTATTGTGGCCTTTCAGTATCTGAAGGGGGCCTACAAAAAAGACTGGGGAGGGACTTTTTAGGATGTCAGGTAGCAACAGGACTAGGGACAATGGCGCAAAGCTGGAGATGGGTAGATTTAGAGTGGATGTGAGGAGGAAATACTTCACTGTGAGAGTGGTGAGAGTCTGGAATGGGTTGCCCAGAAAGGTGGTTGAGGCCCCGTCCTTGGAGGTGTTTAAGGCCGGGCTGCATGGGACTCTGGCCAGCCTGATGTAGGGTGGGGTGTCCCTGCCCATGTCAGTGGAGTTGGAACTGGATGATCCTGTGGTCTCTTCTAACCCAGACTGACTGTATGACTTGGTCTGGGTGATCCTGCTGTGTCAGGGGGATTGGACTAGATGATCTTTCAAGGTCCCTTCCAATCTCTAATGATTCTATGATTCTATAACCAAGCCTGTACTCCAGGCAGGGCTGACTTCAAAGCTAGATCAAACTGCTCAGGAGTTTACCCAGGCATATTTTGAAAATTTCAAAGGGAAAAGTTCCTCTCTGGGCAACCTGTGCCAAAGTTTAGACATTGGCAGAGTTGTATCTTTTTTCCTACTCGCTAGGAATTTTTGTTTTTTCCGTGTGAGTGTTGTCTCCGTTTCATACATCTCTCAGATGAGTTTAACTCTTTTTCTCTACCTTTTGGGTAGAGCACATCATTTAGATTACTCTGAATCTTTTCCTTAAGGAAAGAACATTCTAAGCTTCTGAGACATCTCAGTGGCCCCCTGCTAGACTCACTGCAATGGTTCTGTTGTGTTGTAAAGTCTATAGCAGTCATCATATTTTGGTCTATTCCTGCTCCTTCCACAACCCCGATCTGTAATTCTGAGTGGAACAAACCACGGTAGTTTCTTCTCTTTTCCCACTGGGTTTACAGTACCCCTTCAGGATGTAAATGGTTAGAAGTAGGAATTCCTTCTGCCACGTGTACATACAGTTCCAAATATATCGGGATTCTGATCTCTGCTGGCTTCTCGGCATTGCTATATCACAAAGAGAAATCACGTTGTCTACAGTAAGCACACAGGGAGCAAATAGTGGACAGGACCAAAAAAAAAAGACTTAACAAAAGCACTAAAGTGTGAAATAAGGAATGATGATTTGTTACTGTTCCGAGATCATTTATTTCACAGAGCAAAGGTTGAATTTATTTTAAAACAACCTATTTTCCCTCATTTTTGTTTTCTTCTTGGAGCCACTGACCTTGTGTTTTCCACAGTCACAGGAAAAAGGTACAGATTGTGGGATCCTCATCTCCTATTTCCTTTACGCTAGAGTGCTTTCTGCAGGACAGGTTTCACTGGTGCCTTTCTCTTGATTTAAGCCGGTATTTCCTCCCTGAAATATTTGAGTTCTGTTGCTGGCTGTATAATGGATGAAGACAGAATCAGGCTGTAGATATGATGTGTCTTTCAAAAGGTTCCTGGGATGTTAGATTTTTTATCTATCTTCAGTGCCGTTTGATACCTTAAAGGCATCTGCACATGGGTTTCATTGTGATAAATAGGATCTCTTCCGCTTGCCTGACTGAATGCAGAGCAAACCCAACAGTTATTTAGGCTGGACTGGATATCTGTGTAGTTATTTGACTTCTTGTTATGTATTGATAATCTCATTAATGAAACCAGGTGGTCAGCTGAAGAATAAAACATACCATTAAGTGAAGATTAATGTTCTGTACTGTATTATTCAAGAGTAAAAATGCTTTTTCACTTAATAAAACTAGACCTACCTTATTCAAATTCTGTATATGAATAATTCAAAGTCTGATGTAAAAGAAATTCTCAGGTATTAACAGAACATTTTAAGATAAATCTTGGAAGCATTTTTTTTATTTACTGGAGTTTTGAAGGATTAAAAATAAAAAATGTCAAAGAATCACCTGTCAGAGTGCACAAGAATAGGCCATCAGAATTGCTGCTGGTAGAAAAAGTTTCCTTCAGTCTAGTTTTTTTCCTTTGTTTCAGAGATAAAGGGATCAGACAGTCTCAGTCAATCTTCAAAGTTATGGTTCAAAGTATTGAGCTCAGGTTCTTGCCTCCTTTCATAGAGCTGACATATATTTGAGCCAGTAGATTAAAAGACATGGAAAAATAAAAAAGACATGTCCTAGTCCTAGGACAAAATTGCAGATCAAATTACTGAAACCAAACAAACACAAAACCCAAACTCCTGCAACTCAATTTATTATTTCTCTTAGATGAATTCAGAAAACGTGATTCAACTTTTGCCTATTTTAAGTGACACAATTCGATGTAATAGGGCCAAAAATGATCTGTGGGGTTTCTGGATCGTCTGTCTTCCACAAAGCATTTCTTGACCGAAAAGTACAAGGTTCTTGTCTTCTTGCTTTGCAAATAACTTTTACAGAATTTTCCTTATTATCTGAATACAATATTGGAAAATTGCCCTCAAGAAACAAAAGAAATAAAATCATGGAGAAGTTTGGGTTTGTTTTTTTTTGACAACCCTCTGGATTGTTTTAAACAAATTTCATTAACATAAAGCACTCTCTGTTTAATAAAAAAAAGTAATGCTTTTTTTGTTTTGCTGTTTTGTGTATTATATAACTAGCTCTTTCATGAAAATAAATAGTTCCATGGAAACATCAGATAAGAGCTCACAGATTGCCAAAAACCATCATGAGTGCTAGGAAATTATTAGGAAAAGAGCACAGAATAAAAGATAGAGTTATGCCAGTGCCTTGCAATTCTAAATCACTTCTTTCCAGCTTCCTCCTCTACTCCACCACAGAAAGACAATTAGAAAATATATGAAGAGGATCAACAGTGAAGAAAAAAGGTTTAGAAAGCATCTCTAAGAGAACAACTGGACAAGGACACTTCAGTTCAGGATGGAGGTGACTGAAGTCATAGAATCATAGAATGGTTTAAGTTGGAAGGCACCTGAGAGATCATCTAGTTCCAACCCCCTGCCATGGGCAGTGCCACCTCTCACCAGACCAGATTGTCTACAGCCCCATCCAACCTGGCCTTGAAAACTTCCAGGGATGGAGCAGCTACAGCCTCCCTGGGCAACCTGTTCAAGTGCCTCAGCACCCTCACAGGTACGAATTTCTGCCCTGGTTTAGGCTGAAATCCATCTCCCTTGTCTTATCCCTAGAGCCTCTTGTATAAAGTCCCTCTCCAGCTTTTCTGTCCCTCCCTTCAGGTATTGGAAGCTGCTATAAGGTCCACCTGAGCCTTTTCTTCTCTAGAAAGAACAGCCCCAGTTCTCTCAGACTGTCCCCATGGCAGAAGTGCTCCAGCCCTCTGATCATCGCTCTGGCCTCCTCTGGACTCATTCTAACAGTTCCATGTCCTTCTTTTGTTGGGACTGTGGAACTGGGTGCAATACTCCAGGTGAGATCTCACAGGAGCAGGATAGAAGGGCAGAATCACATTCCTTGGCCTGCTGATGCCAATTCTTTTGATCCAGCTCAGGATACAGTTGGCCTTTTGGGCTGTCTTCACACATTTCTGGCTCATGTTGAGCTTCTGTTGGCATTTGGCAGTTTTCTGCAGCACTCAACTAAACTGAACACAACAGATTTAAGCAAAGATCATCTAATTAATTTCTGTTGTGGTATTCAGCTACAACAAATGTGCTTCAGTTCTAGTGCACGTGGAAAGAACAGTCCTAACTCTCTCAGTCTGTACGGGGTCCCAAATGTGAGCAGTACTTGCATACAGTGACAAAAAGAATAAAAATTAAAGATAAGATACCATTAAGTCATGATGGGGTTCGAGGTGGGTCCATTCTGAATAATGCGCAGATACCAGATGTCATTACGCAGAAGACGGTTATTCCACAAAATGACTGGGTTATATACCTGCGTCACCAGCTGTGATCTACCAGTCATCTTTGTCTTACTTCATTTGGAAGTTACATGATTGGTTAGCTCTATTTTTTTCACTACAGGCAATTTGCACAATAGCTCACAGAAGTTTGTACAATAGCTTACTTCAGAATGTACCTACTCTGCTCGCCTGGTTCTATCCTTGCTGTAAGCCAGATTCCACTTTTGCAACATCCTGCTCCTTATCTATATCCAAAGCCTAACAATCCCTTTAGACTCACTGAAAGTATTGACCAGCTTTCTGAGACCACAACATCCACAGGATACCAGAAGTATAGTGGCAAAAATAAAAGGTGGAGTGAGATGACCACTTCTGTAAACCTGTGTTTTCAAAAGCTATTATGACTGTAACAGTAAAAACTTACAGGGTTAAAAATGAAATGAGAATACTAATAAGCAATCTTTGCTGGTGATTGGAGATCCCTGTTGGGAAGAACTGACACATGAGGATAGAGTAGAACAAAGGCTCTATGCTCCTGTGTGTGATTGAAAGGATGGGAAAGAACTGAGTTCTCAGTTTGTTACTCAAAGGACTGCGAATGAGGTCTGAGTGATTGAGACTATATAAAAAGGCAAGTCATGGCATCACCAGCACAATTAGCATAATTTTTTTTTGAGAATGGCAAGTATCTTAGGTGTTTATATCATAGCAAGGGTTGCTTATGTCTTACTGACCACAGATTTTCTTTCCAAATTTGTTTTCCTTCCAGGAGAAAAGACAAACACTATTGAGATACTGTAAGCTAAACTTATCTTTTACTGGTATTTTAATGTATTTTGTCTCAGTTGAGCACCTGCAAGTTTGCAGATTCTCTGGGATGTCAGACTTAAGCAGCAACCATCTAAAGTTCAGATCAAATATTTCTTTATTTATTAATGAATATGTTTGGTATTGCAAAGAAAGCCTATCATAAATCGAAAGCCTACACTAAGCTAAAATTGATGGTTGTTAATTTTCGCCCACTTGTCACTCTGTCCATTCTGTTAGATTGGTACTCTGTTGGCGAGAAAGTCTTCAGAGAAAACTGATCAGTAGACACCATTCGTAGTCTGTTATTTAGTAATTGTCTTCAACCAGTTTGACCCAATTTATGCCATTCCTTTCGTAAGTTTCTTGCCACTTGTTTCTGTCTTACTTGTTTTTTGTCCTGTATCAAACTTCCAGGAATCCTCCAAGGACACAATAGGTTTCAGGTTATACAAACTGGATGCATTTTTCAGTGCGGAAATCTGTAAAACATTAATAAATTTCTCTGAATGTATTACAATAAGTTAAGTTTGTCCTTATCCATAGTAGTATTATTTTAAAAGTACATATATACTTTAAGACATAATGCAAGGAAGTTTCATGAATGATAATTTATATTTTCCCTTTATCTACTCATTCTAATGCTCAATGGGTTCAGGACAAGCAATTTCTTAGTACCCTGTGTTCTGATGGCACAGAAATGAGAACATTAGATATCTCACCTCCTGCCAGTGTTCAGGTGTGAAGGATGAAAATGGTTTGTACAGAGGGCAGTTATCCCACAGGAAAAGCAAGTGGGATTCAGTTCTGCTTGTAACTGAACAATTTCACTTTCTTGGTTTTGCATTCACTTAACACATTTGTTGTGCCAAGAGAAGATGGTCTAACAGCTCACTTCAGCTGAGCATATGTTTGTTGCATGTTTGTAATTTCAAATGCACTGCTTTTTCTTGTTGTTATGACATATTGTTTCCTTTAATTTTATATACTTTCACCACAAATAGCATAGATAGGAAGCAAAACCATTAACTCAGAGGCATAGAGATCTGTACTTGAGAAAGCTAGAAGACTCCAGCATCCTGGACATACTTGAGGGCAGAGCCTATTGGGAGGGACATTGACAGGGATGCCAGGAGGGGCAGGTCAGTACCTTATGAGGTTCAACACGTTCTGTACCTGGAAAGGAAAAATGGGTTTCCACAAAACAAGCTGCTGATGTTCAGGCTGGAGAGCAGATTTGCCAGAATGGGAGCATTGGAATTTTGGTAACAGCAAGCTGAACATGAGCTGCAGTGTGTTCTGCAGCCAGGCAGGCCAGCTGTACATGGAGTGCCTTAACAGGGATATGCCTACTGTAATGAGGAAAACTGCTGTCTCCTTCTACTCAGCATTCATTAGACTGTATCTCAAATTTTGCATTCAGTTTTGGGCCCAGTAATGCAAGAAAGATATTGATAAGCTGAGACTTATTCTGCAGAGGGCCACCAGGAGAGCCAAGGGGCTGGAGCACTTACTCTGGGTGGAGGGACTGAAGGAATAGAGCTTGTTCAGCCTGAAGAGAATAAGGCTTGGGGTGATACAGACATCTAATAGCAACCTTCTAAAACCTATGAGAAGGTCATCAAGAAGATGGAAGCAAGCTTTTCATAGTGGTGTGTGCTGGTAAGGCAAGAGACCAAAGGTATAAGTTGAAACAATAGACATTAAGACTGCATGTAGGAAGACACTTTATAACCATGTAGGCAACCAATCTGTGGATTAGATTTCCCAGAAAGATTGTTCAGTCTTCATCCCTGATCATATTCAAGACAAGTTTGGATAATGTCTTAAATAACCTGGTCAGACTTCGTAGTTGACCCTTTTGCAAGTAGTAGGTTAGATTTGATGACCTCCCAAGGTTACTTCTAACAAAAATATTCCTATATCATCCTCTGATTAACCTAGAAACCTTATTGAACCTGCAAATGTGCAGAGAAGAGATTCATTCCAATACTAGCACTGTTCTAAATCTACTATTAGCACTATGCAAATAAGTAATTTCCTTTTGCACAAAGGCTTTCGCTGTATATAATTATCTTTGGAGACTTTGAACCTCTTGGTCTACATAAAATGAATTATATTCAGTACTTTCTCCACCTGTGTTGAGTAAGAGCATGGCAAAAACTATAAAAAAGAATTCTCATGAGTCTATTTTTATAAATGGCTGTGGCTTCAGTTCTCCCAGAATTTTCCACAAATTTTATTATATCTGCCCAAGAAAGAAAAAGGGTTTTTTATTTACAAGCATTGTGGAGGAAATGAAATTGTAGAATCATAGAATGCTTTGTGCTAGAAGGGACCTTCAAATAATCTGCAAAGAGAAGAGATATCTTCAACAAGATCAGGTTGCTCAGAACCAGGTCCAACCTGATATTGAATGTCTCCAGGGATGGGCATCTATCACCTCTCTGGGCAAACTGGTCAGTGTTTCACGACTGTCATTGTAAAAAATTTCTTCCTTATATCCAGTGTAAATCTCTCCTCTTTTAGTTTAAGATCATCATCCCTTGTCCTGTCAGAACCAGCTCTGCTAAAAAGCCTGTCTCTGTCTTTCTTACAAGCCCCCTTTGAGTACTGAAAGGCTGCAGTAAGGTCTCCCTGGAGTCTTCTCTTCTCCATGGCTGAACAGGAATCATGGACGGTGAGTCTAAGTGAATGTGCTAACTTGTGGCCTGCCAGCAGACACTCGTTTCTCCATTTTGTCTTGCTCTGGTTTTGAGCTTCAGTTACAATTTTTCTTATGAGACACTCTCTGTCTTTTTTTCTCCCATCAGTTTATGGCAGAGTGAAAGCCTGTGAGTGGGCAGGGGGGTATATACTGCTATTGAAGGAGGGATCTGGCCTGAGAACCTCTGCTTGAGAACCAAAGGACCTGTGCAGGTCTTAGCAGAAGCTGTCCTTACCTCACACTGAAAGCACTACTAGCATCGCTGTTTAAAAATGAGTGACTGGCAATGCTTATACACCCTAATTCTGTGCTGAGAACAAAGCCCACTGTGCTGCTGAGACGTGTATGTCTCCACTGGATTCTTGTAAATGCTCCCTAAGGAGTCAGTTTAGGACAATGAAGTTTGGTACTTGCTTGGACGAAAGCACTGCCAAAGCAACTTGGTGGACTATAAAAAGGATTGAGTCCAATCGGAAACCACTTCTCCCTTTGCCCAGGCACATGTACAACTCCCGAGAACTAAACTGGCAAATGTGTCCCAGCCAGCCTCCACTCTGCCTCAGGTTTTATTTAACATTCTTCTGTTCAGCAAAACACTCCAAAATCCTGCATGTGAAGCGACATGACAGAAAAGCCAACACCAAAAGCAAACTTGTTAGCAAAAGCAATCAGCCATTACTTGATAATCACTAAGCAGTGCTGTGCAATTCTCAAGTGGCCACAGTACACACTCCCTTGCTCTAGATGGTGAGACACAATCAAAATTTCCCTGAACAGAGATGCTGGTTGTACAGCAGTACCTGCCTCCAAAACAAGATTGCAAGGAAGGACATGCACGTTCCCTGTTTTGAGTATATGGGTTTTAATAAAGTTTTGAAGCTTCAGATAAGCCAAAAGCTAAATTTCTGCCTCAAACCCCTTGCTGCTGTGTTTCCTCACATCAGTAGTTACGACTAATGACTTCTAATCTACATCTTCTAAAGATGTAGATTGTTACATATGTACATGAAGTATACTTCTTGCTTCATCTGATCCTTTTTACTTGTCATCGGTTAATCAGTTGATCAGGTCTGAGACGAGATTAATTAATTTAGTTACTATGCTAAGGGATTGAAACAAAAAACCCAAACTAACTAAAAACAAGGAGGGTTAAAAATCATGTATAAAAGTTATAGGCAAAAACAGAGACTGGCTTGGTGTGGGGAAAAACAACTCACGTTTAATTCACACCATATAAAAACCCCAGCACAGACATACCCTCTGTCCCCTCAAAGGGGAAGAAACATCCAGCAGTTCTTTTCCTTATGGAAATGCAATGTCCGTCTTCTAGTCCATGAATCCACTCCCACAAAGCCAGGGGGGCCAATTACCTGTTCCTGTGCTTCAAACAGTCCTTCATTTCCAACGTGCTGATTCCTATGACTGTGAACCAGGGAAAGACTCTCCGTTTCAGCAAACAATAGGTTGCAGCTGAAACCTTTTCCCTGCTGATCTCCAAGTTGCAACTTCCACTCTCTGTCTATTCAACATATTCCAAGGTCAAGAGGGCTGCCGTGCCCAGCTCCAGTGACATGTGCTTGCTCCTCTGAGCAAGCAGATGAAAAAAGAAAAGAAGAAGGAAACAGGAAGCTCCAAACCAGTCATAATGGGTTTTGAAGTTAAAAAAAATTCAGCTTGGAATTCCAAGCCAAACATCAGAAGCTACCATAGCAACTTCCAAAGCATCAGACAGGAAACCTGCTCAAATTCAAACCACATTAGTCTACTTTCATTTGGTGCATTTATTTTTTTCCATATTTGTTCCTGTTCCTGGTAGATTAAAAGTAACTAAAATGAAATAGAATTTTCAGAGAAAGAAGCAGCACAAGAATCTAGCAAAGTGTTGTGCATTTTAAAAAAATCTGGCTGAACTATAACATAATGAAAATATAAAAGAGCAAAAGTAAAAATCCCACAAAACCAAAAATATGCCTTCAGCTCTCACATGGGAGAAGGAAGAAGAAATTTATTGTTTTTTCATGTACCAAATAGATTTGTTTCAGCTATTGAAATCAATATCCTCAGGGCTGTCCTTGTCTTTAGAAAATATTATTGGAAGGCATCTTGTCCTTCAAAAGACTTGGCCCCTATCAAGCCACCTGTACCCCTACCTAGCCATGTTTCCATTCATGGCATGAGCATGCATGTAATATGAGGCATTTGTGCATGAGAGCTTCCAGTTAAAAATTAATGTGAGTTGTGTAAGGCAGTACTTGAAAAATAAGTACTCATGGAAATACTTCCTCTCACTCTAGTTTCAAAGTGCACCTTCATATGACAGGAAATAGATTGATAAGATGTTTTGTGAGACTGTCTACCCTCTCATGAACAGAACGATGACACCTGTAAGGACAGACTGAATAATAGATTTCATGTCTGCATAAGCATCCCTTTAGCTGTAAACAGAGAAGAGCATCCCTACCAGCCTCTTCAGGCTGTAACAAAATGCTTCTCCTCAGGTTTTTATGTAATATTGTACAAGGAAGCAAGAAAACAAGGGCATAAAGCTTCCCTTTCTTTCCCCTTTTCTTAAAAAATGCAAAAGCTACAAGCTCCTTTTCAGTAATGTTGTATGTTCTGTTGATATTCTATGACTGACTATCAGAGCAATTTATGTTATGCTGCACTTTTAATGCATATGCCAGTTCTATATAAAACATACACGAACGTATCAAATACACAAGTGCACTAACTTAGGCTGAAGCCATGAATGCTTAGGACTTCTGTAAATGAGAAGATTGCACAAAACACCCAGAAAATCTGGACATACTCCCTGTATGAATAATATGAAACAGTACAATCAGATATTCATCACGGCAGCTGCTGCTTATTCTATGTTGCGTCAAGAATTTTGCTTCAGGATAGATTCTGTCTGGCCTCCAAACTACCTAACCCTACCATACACATGGTTTGATGCAGCCCAAGAAAAATCTGTCTTACAAGACTGGGTTTGCCTCTGTTTTGGCCACCAAGAACTTTTAGCTTTCCTGAGGGCTGCAACCCAGTAGGCATTGAGCAGCGGGGAAGCAGTCCATACCAGACCTTGATATGAGGGATGGTCCCCTCTGTGGTCAGAGGGCCATCCAGGAGGGAAGGCCAGGTTCATGAGATGCTCTGGAGGGGTCTTAACAGCCTTAGGTGGCTGCACCTGGGCCCTAAGTGACCACCCCTGGTGCCCCTCTCAGTATAAAAGCAGCTCGTTTGCAGTAAGACAAGTGAGTGTGTCTGTGTGCACTTTGCAGAGTTTCCCTGTTGTTGGAAGGACTCCTGGTTATCTTTCCTGCAAATGGAGTTCCTGGTGATGGTGGGACAGGATGGATTGGACCAGGGTAAGGAACCAGGTTATGCATTTTAAAAGTACTTTTCTTGGTGGTCTCTGCATAGCTATGGGAGGAGGTGGACTGTGGTTGACTTCTTTGCTGTGGAATTGATGGGTCAGTTTGTTAGTGGGTCTTACTTGCTTCCTTCATTGCTGGCTGTGGTATTTCACTTTGTGTCTTGAAGAGACAGATAATAAAACTTACCTATGTTTTCTGTTGATGGCTGCATCCCTTTTGTTAGGCTATGGAATTGGTAAAACTAACATTTTTTAGTTTTACCAGTCCTAGACTGGTCCTAGACTGCCCAGCTTGTCTCCATCTCTTTATTTAAGCTCAGCCTTGTGGTCCTTGCACTTCTGTAGAGAGTCCTCTGTATTGCACATCTATTTCATTCCTGTTTGATTTCCATTGAATGTGTCTTGCTTTGAGATTAACAACACCCTGACAACTTTGAAAGAACATCCTTTTTTAGTTTAAAGATGAAGAGCAGTACAGACTCTGAGAACTCCTGTAACTTTTCCAAGTGTACAAATAAAAATGTCTGAAATTTCAGTGTTATTAAAGATGAAAGCTTGCAAGTACATCATTGTCTTGTGTTTTGCCATCCTTTATGGGCTCCATTAGTCTGGTGAAAGCTTTCTGACATACTCTAGCCCTTTCTGATATTTTTTCAGTGCTATAGAAAATCAGAGGTTTAAGGAGGAGCGCTATTCCTATTTTATACGCTGAGCACTACATCTCGGAGCTCTTAACCGTGAAATGCACGTGGAAGTATCACAGTATCACAGTATTATAAAGGTTGGAGTGTCTAATTAACTGTGGTGATGATAAACCACCTGAAAGTAGTTGGTTATAAGCACCACTAAAATGTGGTGTTAAAGAAAAGATAAAAAAGATAACTTGTGTTGGTTTGTTATGTTATGCAAAGAGTTTGCTAGGCATGACATCTTGTCATATTCATGATTATAAATATACTTGTGCGTTCCCCTGTTAGTCCTCAATTCATGACCTGAAATTTTAAGTGAAATCTGAAGAAAAATGTGTTTGAATGCTTCAATATTTAGCTGTGATCAGCTGGGGGAAGACATTTGATCTGTAGAACAAAGTTTGGTGCCACTTGTGCAGTCTACTTTATGTATGTCCAATGAATGTAGCTCTTACTATTGGGAAAGCACAAGTAACACTATACGCTGTGCCACGTGGGAAAGCAAACTGTGGAATATAAACCTAATCTGGGTGTCTATGCCTCTGGCACGAAAACCACAGTTCTTGTGCCTGTCGTATTTCTGAACAAAAACTACATTCTTGCGTCCTGCTGCAGGACTAAGAGTGTGAGCACTGGACTCTTAGTTACCTAGTGCAGGCATGCTTCTCACTCAGGGTTGGGAGTGGCAAAAAGAAATGTAGAAGCAAAATCTAGAGTAGAAGAGGTAAATGATCTGCTGCTGGATTGGATCCTGACACACAGTGTGGGTTTTTTTTCCCCCGTGTGGCTCTGCTTCAAAATGCCATTTTGAGGGACATGCAGCAGCAGTTTGTTGGCTTGCAAGGAAAAGTCTACAAGACTACCCTTCTACTGAACTTGTTCCTGAAGATTGGTCATAAACATTGTTGTCTGGATATCTATCTAAGATTTTGTTTCAAAGCACGTTAATGGCTTTCTCAGTCCCTGATCAGCTGCATGTGATCCCTGTATGTGCTGCTGCAATAACTATTGTGCCTCTGTAATACCACTGATAACTAACATCACTGCCTCAGCAAACATCCTTAAGTAAGGAATGATAGCAATATGCCAAATCAATACTTGTACCTTATTCTTTATTGCTATATTTAGATATAGAAAAAACATTTCTTTTCAGAATGCATAGCATGATGATTCAAGTTTCCAAGCTGTACAGTTACTGAAAAGCACATAACCAACTGCATCAACAAAATTCTACAAGATGGAAGCTAGTATTGCATGCCCCTTCTCTGTAATTGCTCTTAATTCCTGGGAAATTTGGCTTGGAGTTCCAGAGGCACAATATATGTCATTGGTCTCACTGGAGGTCTTCTTTCTCCTTTAGAGCAATTCCTCCAAGGCTAAAAGCTGTGGTGTCATCAGAACCCACCTGTCTTCAGTGTTGTGACTAATGGGGCAGCATTACTCTGAACTTAAAAAGAAAAAAATGGTTGCTGATTAAGCAGTGAGCAGAAACCTTGAGCTCATGAAGTAGCTATTCATTAAATCTGACAGCAAGGAGGCAAATAAGCCTTGAAAGAGATAGTGAGCTGGACCAAGTGTTTTGTCCAATAGTGAAGGTTAAAATAAAGATAAAAGAAGCAGATGCACTCCTTATGGAGCAAGGATCTTTCTGAGTTTGTGTGGGACTCCAAGTTCAGAAGATGTTCATGGTGAGGAAGACTCGCTTCCTCATCCCCCAAGCCCACTCCCACAAAAGACTGCGCCTGTGCAGATGGGAGGAGACCTAATTTATGTGAGAAGTGGGGACAGGTTATGGATATGTATAGGTGTGTTGGGAAATCTAATGAATATGTATTGTTGCGCAACATATAGTCATGGTTTTGTAGCCAGTGGGTGCATTTGATTTCTGAGAGGTGTGAGCCTTTTGTGTCTGTCAGCGATAATAAATTACTTCCTCAAAAACTCTAAACAGAGTTCTTGGGTCTTTCCATAGGTCAGTTGGGAGAAGCTGCATCTAAGTACCATGTCAAGGTTTAGAACTTCATACAAATGTACCTCAGGTGCAAGGACAAGAAGACAAGACAAACTGAATTTGCTCTTTTGTTCAGGGGGGGCATGACGGGAGTCATCTTCTAAGGTTATGGAACCTGTGGTTTTCATAACTATATAAATATTCCCCTGGGAAAAGATTAGAGGCTATCAAGTTACTGGGGAAAAGCTAAGATGCAGGCAAAACTCTCACATTAATATAGTACAACTAGCTTGTACTAGGAGTCTAGTGGTGTTGGAGTATCTCTTACTGTAAATTTAATAAGAAAAGCTTACACTAATATCTGTACATCTGGAAGCATCTTTTTTGCTAAAATGTAGGGAGTCGATTATGTGACATCTTGAGAGTCCCTCTGTATATCTGTAACTGTGATACATGAGTCAGTAAGTTTGGATACATGAGTCATTACAATTAATCCAAATATAATGACATTTCAAAACAAATGATATTTTAATTCTGATATTTGGTAAATAAGCTAACATAGGAAAACAAATGTTAAATTTTTTGTTGATAGCTAGGACTGTACCTTTCCTCAGTTTCATAAAATTGTAGAATCATTACGGATTGGAAGGGACCTCGAAAGATCATCTAGTCCAATCTGCCTGCAACAGCAGGATCACCTAAACCAAGTCACACAGTAACCTATCTAGTCAGGTCTTGAATATCTCCAGTGAGGGAGACTCCACAGTCACCCTGGGCAGCCTGTTCCAGTGCTCCATCACCCTCACTGTGAAGAAGTTCCTTCTCAGGTTGATGTGGAACCTTTTATGTTCCAGCTTATAACCATTGCCCCTTGTCCTATCACTACATGACATCGAGAACAGCCCAGCTTCATCCTCCTGACACCCACCCCTCAAATATTTGTAGACATTAATGAGGTCACCCCTCAGTTTCCTCTTCTCCAAGGTAAAGAGACCCAGCTCCCTCAGCCTCTCCTCATAAGAGAGGTGCTCCACGTCCATCATCTTCATTGCCCTTTGCTGGACCCTCTCCAGCAGCTCCACATCCCTCTTGAACTGAGGAGCCCAGAACTGGACACAATACTCCAGGTGTGGTCTCACCAGGGCAGAGTAGAGGGGGAGAAGAACCTCTCTTGATCTGCTACCCACCCCCCTTCTGATCAACCCCAGGATGCTGTTGGCCCTCTTGGCCAAAAGAGCACACTGCTGGCTCATAGTCATCCTGCTGTCCACTAGGACACCCAGATCCCTTTCTCCTAAACTACTCTCCAACAGCTCAGTCAGCTCAGTCCCCAGCCTATACTGGTACCTGGGGTTGTTCTTGCCCACATGCAAGACTCTACACTTACCCTTGTTATATTTCATTAAATTTCTCTCAGCCTAGCTGACCTGTTCAGGTCTTGCCGAATGGCAGCACAGTCTGCAGGGGTGTCGATAATACCACCCAGCTTTGTGTCATCAGCAAACTTGCTGACAGTGCATGCCAATCCCTCATCCAAGTCATCAATGAATAGATTGAACAGGACTGGTCCCAGCACCAACCCCTGGGGCACTCCACTAGATACAGGCCTCCAACTATATTCCATCCCATTGACCACTACTCTCTGACTTCTACCCTGTAGCCAGTTTACGATCCACCTCACTACCTGAAAATGTAGGCTCCACTGCCTCAGTTTGTCTGCAAGGATGCTGTGAGAGACTCTGTCACATGCCTTACTCAAGTCAAGATAGATGATGGCGGAGCGGTGGATGTGGTCTCTCCACCTGGTTATGCCCTCATAAAAGGCTGTCAGGTTTGTCAAGCATGGCTTTCCCTTTGTAAAGCCATTCTGACTATCTCTAATGACCTTCCTGTCCTTGATGTGCCTGGAGACAGTCTCTAGGACAAATTGTTCCATCACCTTTCCTGGGATGGAGGTGAGGCTGACCAGTCTATAGTTACCTTGGTGTTCCTTCTTTCCTTTTTTAAAGGTTGGTGTAACATTCGCTATCCTCCAGTTCCTAGGCACCTCTCCTGTTCCCCGGGACCTAGCAAAGATGATGGAGAGTGGCCTAGCCATGACTTTCGCCATTTCCCTTAGTACGTGTGGGTGCATCCCATCTTGGCCCATTCTTATCTCACCTGGGCAGACTAGAGATTTGGGCTGAGAGAAATGTTATGGTTCAACAAGGACAAGTGTAGGGTGCTGCATGTGGGTAGGAATGACCCCAAGTGTCAGTACATGTTGGGAGCTGACCTGCTGCTAAGCGGATTTATGGAAAAGGACGGGAATCCTGGTGGACAAGAAGTTAGCCTTGAGCCAGCAATGTGCCCTTACCAAGAAGGCCAATGGTATCCTAGGATGAGGAGTGTGAGTAGCAGGTCAGGGGATGTTCTTTCCCTCTACTCTACCTTTAGTGTCTAGTAGCACTGGAGCACTGTGTCAAGTTCTGTGCTCCCCAGTTCAAGAAAGACAGGGAATGGCTCAAGAGAGACCAGAGCATCCCTCTTATGAGGAAAGGGTGGGGGACGTGGGTCACTTTAGCTGGGAGAAGACTGGGGGTGATCTTATCAATGTTTACAGATTTCTAAAGGGTGGATATAAAGAGGATTGAGCCTGTTAGGATTTTGTTTTTTGCCTGAGAGGAAGAAGGTTGCACAGCTTGGTTCAGTCACTTAACAACATGCTATTGATCCCTGTGTTGTTGTGTCCTGAGATTTCTATGTTGTTTGAATTAAACACATTTTGTGGAATTACGTGGTTTTCTTTGAAGCTCAGGTCTGGTTCTTTCTAAGATTAATTTTAAATTATTTTTAAAGTAAATTCCTTTCAGGAAAGCCCTGAGCTTACATTGAAGCTGTGGCCTTGTCTTCTGGAGGAAGCTTGAATGTCTGAGGAAAAGAATTGTTGCAAAAAACATAGTACAAGACTAGAGTTTAATTCTTTGTACCCTTGGCTTGCTGTTGACTACCAACCGTTACTGTCAACTCAGGGCACAGAAAAGGAGGTTTTGTAGCAAAAACTAAAAGCATACAGGGAAGCATAAATCCTACTGAAATATGAGAATGAAGAATAAATGCAAGAAGTTATCAACAGAGTCAGAAAAGCTAAGGCATACCTACAGGAAAAGGTAAAAGTAAGTGAAAAACTAGTAAGAATAATGTTAAGAAAGCCAGGGTCTTTTGTGTTAGTCTTCAACAAAGTGTCATTTGGGTTAGTTAACAAAGGTTCAGGATTTTCCTAGAATAAGAAAGTAAACAGGTTGGAAAATCCTTAAATTATTCAACCAGCTCTTCAGGATTAGGTCCAAGAACATCAGTCCAGTTATGTCTGAGAGCTGTTGAATGGATGAGTGGGGTTCAAGAAGACTAGATAGAGTAATTTTTTATGGGGTGGGGTGGTGTCCACAGGATCTAGCTTAGTTCTCAAAAAGCTTAAGGAAATTATAAACAGTTTTGTAAGCAATTAGAAAGTAACATAGTGACAAACAAACCATGGCACTTTGAATAATTAATTACTTCAGAATAAGCTAGCTGTTCTATATAATAGTACAAGTTATATCTTTATTAAACATGTTCCGTGATGTCAAGATGAAGCTAAGGAAAAATTACAACATAAGGCAAAGACACAGCTCATTGGGAAGCTAAATTCAGGGTCTAACATCACATTGGAAGAGATATGTTGTGCAAGGTATTACAGAAGCTGTTCCTAAGGTAGCAACCTAGTCAGGGCAAATGTCTTGACTGAATAAATGTAATATTTGCAGAGATATTGCAATAGAATCTAGTCTCAAATGGCTTAGAGGAAAAGATCATAATTGAAGATGGCAGCAATGGGGCAAGAAAGTGATCTGATATCAGGTTAAAAAACAGCTGTACAGAGTCCATTGTATCAGAGCAATGCAAGTGAGACTTCCACCTTCCACCTGTCAGGCCAGCTGCTCCCTCAGGGACATGAAAACGTGTTTAGCAAAGGAGGGGCTACTCCAGCCTGTACTCAATCACACAGTACTTAACAGAGTGATCACGAAAACAGATGGCTGTGACGTTAAGCCAAGTATCCATATCCTCAGGCAGCCAAGAGGCTGCCAGTCAAGTCCAAATAACCAAGGCCAGACATAGTCCAGTGATCATCACACAGGACCACAGTGACAAGGTAGGACTGAGTCTATACTGGAAAGTCAGCCTGCAAGTCACTGGCCACAGCTTTGTGGTTCATGGCAAAGCACAACTTTGAGCTGTAGGTCTGCATACCCACAAATGAGATCAGCTATGCACTGACAGCCCAGGACTCCTGGGCTCTGTGGAGATGGTCTGTGGTGGGAGGGCTCACCTGACTTCTTAGTGATCACTATCACTAAGACCTATCAGGGCTCTGGGAGCAGCAAGGCATGACCTCACAGAGGTCTGGACTCATTAAATTGCTCTGTATGAAGATTCTAATCATGGAGAGGTATTAATGGGTTGTTGCAGTGCACACAGAGCTGGGACAGTGAACTGGGGAAGGGATGTAGCAATGTGGCATAGTGTGAGATGAGAAACTTAGGGCTGGATGGAGGGGTTTCGGACTGGCTGTGAGAGTGCAGGTCACCGCCAGTGAGTGTAAGGCAATGAAAGGCCATAGGCACACTTAATGGCCCTGGTCTGTTTTCGGTGTTTTAAGTTACAAGCAGTTTTATCACTCCACATATACTTGATGTGCAAAACAAGGTATAATAAAATACAATTGAGCTTCTGGGTTAAAACAACTCAGATCCAAGTATTTTTAAGCTGTTCTATCGTATGTTCTGCTAAACTACTCTCCAACAGGTCAGTGTGTATGTAGAAATTTAGGATCCTTCTCTGTATCTGTTTTTCCCAAAAAAACTTGAACTTCACTGGTTTCCTTATGGCTTAATTTTCTAGCTGACATGGTCCCTCTGTATGACAATCCTGACTTTGGGAGAAGCACTATTGTTTGCTCTTCCCAAGCCCTTACAGTTTGGTATCTTGTGCAAGCTTGTTGTGTGTTCCATGTCCTAGCAAAAAAGACTGCTTGTTAAAACGTTGCATGAAAGATCAAAGACATTCAGTCATGTCCTCCATTTCTAATATTTTTAAAAGTTTCAGAAGGTATTTTCTTATCATTCTCAAGTATATAGAAAGAAACTGGAAGTTGCTTGCTCTCAGGTGTTTCCACAGTAGAAAGGATATGAAAATATTTCCTTTTCCTGGAAGTTTTCTTATGCTTTAGGCTATTTAGTCATTGGTTAGCAGATCGAGAGAGGTTCTCCTTCCCCTCGACTCCATCCTGGTGAGACTGCATCTGGAATAGTGTGTCCAGTTCTGGGCCCCTCAGTTCAAGAGGGACACAGAACTGCTGGAGAGAGTCCAGCGCAGAAACACGAAGATGGTTAAGGGAGTAGAACACCTCTCTTATGAGGAAAGCCTGAGGGAAGTGTTTCTCTTTTGCTTGGACAAAATGAGACCGACAGGTGACCTCATTAATGTTTATTAATATGTGAAGGGTGGGTGTCATGAGGATGGAGCCAGGCTCTTTTCAGTGTCATCTAATGACAGGACAAGGGGCAATGGGTGTAAGCCCGAACATAGGAGGTTCCACATCAATCTGAGAAGGAACTTCTTCCCAGTGAGGGTGACAGAGCACTGGAAGGGGCTGCCCAGGTGGGTTGTGGAATCTCCTTCTCTGGAAATATTTAAAACCCACCTGGACATGTTCCTGTGCAACTTGGTCTAGGTGATCCTGCTGTGGCAGGGGGATTGCACTAGATGATCTTTCAAGGTCTCTTCCAGTCCTTAATGTTCTATGATTTGAGTGGGTTTTATTTTCTTTCATTGTCAGAGTTGTTGGAAAGACACTCCTGTTGACCAAAGGCATTGATATGGCTTGTCTTTCTGAAGAATGCTTTCTGAGAAATTCAGTAGAATGTAGAAGAATATTTCAGATCCAGTTTTAGACAGTAGACCGATCATCCACAGTAATTATTCTCTGAATTTTAAACCTTACTTTCTTTTTATCACAACCATGTAGCTTTGCTACAGGAAGAAAAATCATCTTTTGCTGCATTAGAGAGAGAAAACTAGAGTTATATTGAGTTAAAATTATCAGATCACTGAATTAAAATAATTGATGTATCTGAAGAAGGAGCTGTGAAAAATATAGGACAAACTGAAAGGTGTGATGCTAATTTAAAATTAACATTATTTAGTCTTCTTGTGCTCATCCATTTGCTTTATATTGTAAAAGGGTGTTGTGACTGCTGGACTAACTGCACTGACTGTGGCTTGATTTCTAAGTGATCTTAGAATCATAGAATCATTAGAGATTGGAAGGGACCTTGAAAGATCATCTAGTCCAATCCCCCTGCCGCATCAGGATCACCCAGACCAAGTCATACAGTCAGTCAGGGTTAGAAGAGACCACAGGATCATCCAGTTCCAACTCCCTCACCATGGTCAGGGACACCCCACCCTAGGTCAGGCTGGCCAGAGCCTCATCCAGCCTGGCCATAAACACCTCCAAGGACGGGGCCTCCACCACCTTTCTGGGCAACCCATTCCAGACTCTCACCGCTCTCACGGTCAAGAACCTCCTCCTCACTCTAAATTTACCCATCTCCAGCTTTGCTCCATTGTCCCTAGTCCTGTCACTACCTGACATCCTAAAAAGCCCCTCCCCGGTCTTTTTGTAGGCCCCCTTCAGATACTGGAAGGCCACAATAAGGTCACCTCGTAGCCTCCTCTTCTCCAGACTCAACAGCCCCAANGTGTCGTCAGCAAACCTCATGAGGGTGCACTCAATGCCTCTGTCCATGTCACTGACAAAGATGTTGAACAAGACTGGTCCCAAGACTGATCCCTGAGGGACTCTACTTGTCACTGGCCTCCACTTGGACATGGATACATTGACAACCACTCTCTGGGTGCAGCCATCAAGCCAGTTGTTTACCCATCTAGTGGTCCACCTATCAAAGCCATGTTCCACCAGCTTGGAGACCAGAATGTGGTGTGGGACAGTGTCAAAGGCTTTGCTCAGGTCCAGGCCAAGCAGGCCTCCTAGCATTCTTCCCCGCTTTCCTCATTGTTGGTATACATTGCTCTTGGACACAGAGGAGATGATCCTTGAATACTAACCAACTGTCCTGGGCCCCTCTTTCCTCAAGCGCCTCATCCCATGATACTTTCACCAACAGAATCAAGTTCTGGCACAAATAACTCCTCCTTTTGTTTACTATACTTACAGGCTGACAGAAAATTCAAGTGTTAGGTTTGAAAAGAGATCCTGTTTCGTTGCTAACTCTGACTCAAAATAGATAAATGAGATGGACTGCCAGAATTTGAGACAATATTTTATATTGAATGCTATTATGTAAGAAAGAACTGAAGTGGAAAACTGCAAGTAGTTTGCCTGGTGCATCTTAACCTTAGTTTTTCCTTTTCTATAACTTAAGACTGGTGGTTCAGTCTTATAAACTGAAAAAGAAGTAACAGATATTTCTTTCACACCTTGTCTAGCAGCAGGTTTAATATGCAATTTTTAGTGTTACTTCACCAATAAATGATGGGAAACTGCTGTGTTTTCACATATTGTTGTATTTCTAGTGCTCTTGAGAGCAGCTCTGGGGAAAATGACCTAGGGGTGCTGGTGGGCCACAGGCTGACAATAAGCCTGCAATGTGCCTTTGTGCCAAGAATGCCACTGGACTCTCAAGGTGCATTAAGAAGAGTGTGGCCAGTGGCTCCCCCTCTATTCAGCCCTGGAGAGGCCACATCTGGAATACTACACCCAGTTCTAGGCTCCTCAGTTCAAGAGAGACAGGGAGCAACTGCCGAGAGAGTCCGAGCCACTGAGATGATCGGGGCAGGAGCATTTTCCTTTATGAGGAGAGATTGAAAGAGCTAAGGCTATTGAAGAGGGGAGTGATGGAATATATGATTGATGCTTATAAATATCTAAACAGTGAATGTCAGGATGACAGGACCAGACTCTTCATTGTGTTGCCTACTGATGGGACAAGGGGCAATGGGCACAAATTGGAACATAGGACATTCCATCTAAACGTAAGGAAAAACATCTTTATGGTGAAGGTAAGGGTACTGAATCAGGTTGCCCAAAATGGTTGTGGAGTGTCTCACTCTGGAGACATTCAAAACTTACCTGGACATGTCCCTGCTCTGCAGGGGTGTTGGACTAGGTGATCTCCTGAGGTCCCTTCCAATTTCTATAATTCTAGGATTCCATGATTATATCATTAAATGATTCCAGCTTGTTTTCTTTCATTACTCCTCTGCTTTGCCAGTGTTCTTTCTGTCTCTTGAGTCTTCTTATAGCCCCTGAGATCTTTGCACACTGCAGCAGAGAATTGTTGAGTCCATTCAACAACAAGCAAGTAGCATTGAATGCTCCATTCTGGTCTGGAAATCTAGGTTCTTCATTTTCATCCCCCTTGATTTACGCCTGTACTTTTTTTCTCCCTAGTTCAGTTGTTCTACTTCATGCCCTCCCCAAATCCGGATTCCAGCAGAACAAGTGCTCCATAATATTTCAGACTTTCTGTGGAGTGTGCCATGTCCAGACATTGCAGAGAATTTATTCTAGCACAGCAGTGTCTCTGATGGTGTGGGCAAGATTTTTGTTCCGAGATGTCATGAAGAAACAGTCAAAGCAGAACTGCTCTATAAGAGAGAAGCAGCAATAGCATAAGCCTGACCTTGCAGGATCTTACTGAGTTTGCTTTGATCTGGTCAGATTCATGGCATTTCCAAATTGGAAGTGATGTAGTTGCAATGCACTGGAAGTAATGGCACAGCAGTACATCTGCAAATGCTCAACTAGTTTGGAATTTATTACGTTTTCTTTTGAAATTATTCCCTCCTCTAGAGTAGAATTTTCAATCTAGTAAATAAAGGCAGACAATTGGCTCATTAAAAGTAATGTACCTTATACCATATGCTGCTCATAAGCATCTGTGAATGTATTGTTATTCCAGTGACAATAATAGATTCTTAGAGGAATTTTTCTGTGAAAATACAGGCTGCATATGCCTGCAAGATTGACAATCACTTCAGTGATTACCATAGAGGAACCCTTATGCTAATCTCTCAGTATCATAGAATCATAACTGATTCAAAGGGACCTCGAAAGATCATCTAGTCCAGTCCTCCTGCAACAGCAGGATCACCTAGACCAAGTCACACAGGAACGCATCCAGGCGGGTCTTGAACATCTCCAGTGAAGGAGACTCCACAACCACCCTGGGCAGCCTGTTCCAGTGCTCCGTCACCCTCACTGTGAAGAAGTTCCTTCTCAGGTTGATGTGGAACCTCCTATGTTCCAGCTTACAACCATTGCCCCTTGTTCTATCACTACATGACACCGAGAACAGCCCAGCTCCATCCTCCTGACACCCACCCCTCAAATATTTGTAGACATTAATGAGGTCACCCCTCAGTCTCCTCCAAGCTAAAGAGACCCAGCTCCCTCAGCCTCTCCTCATAAGGGAGGTGCTCCACCTCCTTCATCATCTTTGTTGCCCTACGCTGAACCCTCTCCAGCAGCTCCACATCCCTCTTGAACTGAGGAGCCCAGAACTGGACACAATACTCCAGGTGTGGTCTCACCAGGGCAGAGTAGAGGGGGAGAAGAACCTCTCTTGATCTGCTAACCACCCCTCTTCTAATCCACCCCAGGATGCTGTTGGCCTTCTTGGCCACAAGAGCACATTGCTGGCTCATAGTCATCTTGTTGTCCACCAGGACCCCCAAGTCCCTTTCCCCTACACTACACTCCAACAGGTCAGTCCCCAGCCTATACTGGTACCTAGGGTTGTTCTTGCCCAGATGCAAGACTCTGCACTTACTCTTGTTATAGCTCATTAGATTTTTCTCTGCCCAGCTCTCCAGCCTGTCCAGATCTCGCTGAATGGCAGCACAGTCTGCAGGGGTGTCGGCGACACCACCCAGCTTTGTGTCATCAGCAAACTTGCTGACAGTGCATGCCAATCCCTCATCCAAGTCATCAATGAATAGATTGAACAGGACCGGTCCCAGCACCGATCCCTGGGGCACTCCACTAGATACAGGCCTCCAACTAGACTCTGTCCCATTGACCACCACTCTCTGACTTCTACCCTGTAGCCAGTTTACAATCCACCTCACTACCCGAAAATCTAGGCCACACTGCCTCAGTTTGTCTGCAAGGATGCTGTGAGAGAATGTGTCAAAAGCCTTACTCAAATCAAGATAGATCACATCCACTGCTCTGCCATCATCCATTAACCAGGTTGAGCCTTCATAAAAGGCTATCAGGTTGGTGAAGCATGACTTTCCCTTTTGTGAAGCCGTGCTGACTGTCCCTAATGACCCTCCTGTCCCTGATGTGCCCGGAAACAGCCTCCAGTACAAACTGTTCCATCACCTTTCCTGGGATGGAGGTGAGGCTGACAGGTCTATAGTTACCTTGGTCTTCCTTCTTTCCCTTTTTAAAGATTGGGGTAACATTTGCTGTCCTCCAGTCCATAGGCACCTCTCCTGATCCCCAGGACCTAGCAAAGATGATGGAGTGTGGCTTAGCAATGAATTTCGCCATCTCCCTTAGTGCACGCGGATGTATCTCATCCGGGCCCATGGATTTGCGTACATCTACTTTGCTCAACTTATCCCTAACCCAGTCCTCATCAGCCAAGGTAGGCTCATCTTGCCTCAACATCCTCTGCAGTCTGGGGCTTAATATCAAGACAGCCCCCAGAAGTACAGACAGAGGCAAAGAAAGTGTTGAGTATCTCTGCCTTCTCTGCATCTTCTGTTTGCAGGGCACTGACTTCATTCAGCAGGGGGCCTACGTTGCCTCTAGTGTTGGTTTTACCCGCTATGTATTTGAAGAAGCCCTTTTTGTTGCCCTTGACCTCTCTTGCAAGTTTAATTCCAAGGAGGCTTTGGTCTATCTAGTTGCATCCCTACATTCTCTCACCAGAGCCTTATAATCGCCCCAAGTGGCCACCTCCTCCTTCCAGGACCTATAGGGTTACTTTTTCTCCATCACTGGAGATGTTCAAGGCCTGCCTGGATGTGTTCCTGTATGATTTGGTCTAGGTGATCCTGCTGTTTTAGGGGGATTGGACTAGATGATATTTCGAGGTCCCTTCCAGTCTGTAATGATTCTATGATTCTTCTTCAGTTTCCCCCGCAGTTCCCTGGTTAACCATACAGGTCTTTTGGCTACCTTCCTTGACTTATTCCTTGTTGGGATACTCATTTCTTGAGCTGCAGGAAAGCGGTCTTTGAATGTCGACCAGCTATCCTGAGCTCCCTTACCTGCCAGTACCCCGTCCCATGGGATGTCCCCTAGCAATTGCTTGAAAATGCCAAAGTTGGCCCTCCTGAAGCCCAGGGTTGTGGTTCTGGTAGCTATTCTGTTCCTACCGCACGAGACCCTGAACTCCACCATCTCATGGTTGATGCAACTAAGGCAACCCTCAACCTTCACTGCTTCAACCAGACCTACCTTGTTGGTGAGTACAAGATCCAGCAGTGCTCCTCTCCTAGTGGACTCTTCTTTATTGCACTGGTCTACCTCCAGCTGTGGAGAAACTTGTGGTTTCTGTTTGTCTGAAAGAATATAAGTAAAACCAATGGCTCTTAAAAATAATTGTTCCATTTCAAAAAAAAAAAAAAGGTCAGGAGAGAGTTGTGGTATGAGCTACAGTAGACAGTTGATGAAATAATTTCCACTTGATGTACAGCCCATATGTGGAATTAAGTCAGGAAGCAACACCGTTTGGGTGACAGATAATTTATGCCACTTGGCTCTGCATCAGCTGAGAAGGGAAGTGTGATTTGTAGCTGGCATGCTGAGATGCTCCTGTGTTTTTTTTGTTCTGCTGCCCAAGAAGTTGCACATGCAGGATCCTGGTTTTGTGTTGGTCTGCCTGTCAGTGCTCAAGTATATTTCAATCCTACTTTAAACAACATTCTGTTTGTTTAGATAAAGAGGAGAGATTTGGGAGGAAAGGGAAAAACATACTGTAAGTAGAAAGTGTACCCTACTTTCATAAATTAAATTTTTAAAAGTTCACCCGTTTGTTTTTATCTCACATGCCTGAGTTAAATTAATCCAGCTATCTCTTCATAAGCGATAGATGTTTGACAAGCAGGTAATCGTTTCTGTTATAGATACTTAATTTTTCAGATAGAGTGAGGAAACAGAATATTACTTGTCCTGCAGTTCTGAAATATTTTGACTATAAAATATTAAAAGGTCATTAAAATCTTGTGATGAGAAAGATAAATCTTGAATAGCTCTTCTCGAGAAGAAGACTTGTGAGTTCTTAGGAATTTTGTCATATTGGAACGATAAAGAATACTAATTTTTTTATTCTTTAAGTATTAAAATGTTGGTATTGCGGTAAAAAAATGGCTGCCACAGACCTGGTCTAACGCTTTTCTAAAAAAATCTTTTCAATGACACTTTTCTTTAAGCAACCAGCTTTATGTGGCTTATAAAATTCTTGTGCATAGGGAAGAGTGAACCCTATTTCAAGTCTTGCAATAGCTGCTAAGAAGACATCTATCCCTTAGCTGCACTCCCCTATAGATTAAATTTCCTCAGCACTTGGGTATGTACGTTGTCAATCTACGTTGAGCATTATGAAGGGCAGAAACCTGGGGTTGTTTAGTCTGGAGAAGAGAGGACTGAGAGGGGACCTTATTGCCCTCTACAACTACCTTAAAGGAGGTTGTAGCAAGGCTGGTGTTGGTCTCTTCTCTCAAATTGGTGAAGAGGGGAAATGACCTCAGGTTGCATCAGGGGAGGTTTAGATTGGATGTTAGAAGGAAGTTCTTAACTGAGAGTGTGATTAGATACTGGAATGGATTACCCAGGGAGGTGGTAATGTCACCATCCCTGGAAGTGTTTAAGGAACAAGTGGATGCGGCGCTTAGGATTATGGTCTAGCAGTTAGACACTAGGAGAAAAGGTTGGACTCAATGACCCTGGAGGTCCTTTCCAACCATGATGATTCTATGATTCTATGACACAGGAGAGGTGGGCATGTATGCAGGTATAGGTGAAAGACGTATCTAAGTATAGAAATGAAAGACAAGTGGGGGAAACTATATAACGAGTGTTAGGAAGTGGTATGGATTGATCAGAGCCGGTAGATACTTTGCCTTTGGAGGCTTTCAAGACCTGGTAGGGCAAAGTCCTAACTAGTGGATTTAGATTAGGAAGTGGTGCAACGAAGCCACACGGATGATCTCTGAAGGTCACTTTCAGCCTAAGTCTTTCTGTGATTCTCTGAATAGGTACTACCCAAATAATTACCTTCTGAAGAAGGCAACTGTCTATTTCAGGAGATACTCTACCTGCCTGTTTTATTTCACTAGCTTTTAATGAGGTTCCTCAGTTATACTGAATTAGCACAATTAGCATTCCTTTGTGCACACAATCAGCCTCATTCACAATTCATAATTACTTGTGCTTTCTGCTTTGCAAATGTAGGCAGACATCCCAGTTATTATGTGTTACTGCTCTGACTATGTCTGGCTCTGCTTTTGAAAGTTTTTGCGTGGAGGATGAAATTTGGACTTCAAGTTTGTGGAGCAATGCTTGTGTGTGTGACATACTCTGAAGATACTTCCCATGAGTTAAAATCATATTGGAAAGGAAAGAAAGCTGATTTCTCTTGCTCCTTGGCTCTTCATTTTCACCTCTCTCTAAATTTTGAGCCAAATGCAAGTTTCAAATTGTTTGTTCTCTGTCTTCCTGGAAATTCTTAACCCTTTTTTCCTTGCTAGACTCACTGTTCTGCTCTGCATGCTATGCTTTCCAGAGGCAGCAGGGAAAATGGAAAATTTATGTGATAATGGAATTAGCTTTGAAGGAACAAATCCTACTTAAATTAGCTGGTAATTTTCTTGGCAGAGACTAATGTCAACCATTAGATGCAGCATTCTCCCAGCCACAGAACATTAGGGATTGGAACCTTGAAAGATCATCTAATCCAATCCCCTTGCCACAACAGACCACCTAGACCAAGTCGCACAGGAACATAGCCAGGTGGGTTATAAACATCTCCAGAGAAGGAGACTCCACAACCTCCCTGGGCAACCCAGTGCTCTGTCACCCTCACCGTGAAGAAGTTCCTGCTCATACTGATGTGGAACCTCCTATGTTCCAGCTTATACCCATTGCCCCCTGTCCTATTATTAGATGATGCTGAGAAGAGCCTGGCTCCATCACTTGCATTTTCATTTTTTACTGGAAGACTCTGGTTGTCTTTTTTTCCACAATACTTTTCTGAGTGCTTACTCTGTGTTCAGCAATCTATACAATTTTTGAAGCCACCCACATTCTGTAGATAATTGTGCTAATCAGAGAATTTATACGTAAGGACTAAATCTTGACAGTATGAATAGTGTTTCCTCAACTACTAGCCTCAAATGATAAGACATGGGAGTCATGAGTCCAAGATAGAGTATTTTCCTAACTGAAGTTGTATTTTTCACTGTTTCCCATGCTGATAAATTCTAAGATCTTGTGGGTGCCATCATCTAGTCTGGTCCCCCTGACACAGCAGGATCACCCAGACCAAGTCATACAGTCAGTCAGGGTTAGAAGGGACCACAGGATCACCCAGTTCCAACTCTCCTGCCATGGGCAGGGACACCCTCAGTCGAGGCAAAAGAAGTAATTGATGAGGTAGCATGAGCCATTATGCAAAGACATGTCTGGCAAATAGCTCTCACTGTAGCAGTACAGGCATTTATCTTGATCAATGGCATGACACCTTTTGCTATGCTCATCCAATGGCATGAAAAGTGAGATGATCCACTTCATGTGTTGGAATGGGCATTTTTGCCAAATAAGACAACGAATACTGCCCCTGGATTATTTGACTTAATTGCCCAAATCATTGTAAAAATTAGAGAAAGATTTACTGAGCTGTTAGCTGGAGACCCCATAAAGATTGTGGTGCCTGTCCAGATGGACTACTTTGAGTGGTGTCTTGCAAAAAGCCCTTTATTACAATCAGCACTGACAAATTATCAAGGAAAATTTGAATATCATCTCCGATCTCATCCTTGATTAAACTGGGGAGTCAAGTTCATATTGCACAGAAATGTTTGAGCCAATCGGGAACTGTTGATGGCCCCACGATGTTTACGGATGGGTCAGGAAAATGGAGAAAGCAGCCTTGGTTTGGCACGGTGGTAATCACTGGTGTCACACTATTGAGCATCAGGAGGATTCCCCTCAAACTGTCGCACTTTGAGCCATGTGTATGGCATTTCAATGCTTTGAGGGACCGGTTAACGTTGTAATGGACTCTGCTTACGTGGCAGGTTTGGTGCAAGGTTTGAATGAAGCAGTGTTGGGGAACATGTCAAATGGAGATTTATTTGGGATTTTGAAAATGCTATGGATTACAATTAAAAGACATCAGCATATCTATTATGTTTTGCATATAAAAAGTCACACCTTGTTGCCCAGATTTCTTGAAGAAGGCAATGCTCAAGTTGATGAATTGGTTGTGGGGGTGGGAATTGCACCCCCCCCAAATTTCAGACAGTAAGCTATTGCATCTCACACGTTTTTTCATCAAGGATACCACACCCTGCAATGACAACTTCATCTGAAACATGTGGGAGCCAGATCCATCATTGCTGCCTGCCCTCATTGCCAAGGACAGCATGTCTCCCACTGGTATGGTGTTAACCCACATGGCCTACGAGTGCTGCAGATTTGGCAAATAGATATCACACATGTCCCTGAGTTTGGTTGCCAAAAATATGTGCATGTTTGGTTAATTCCTTTTCCTGTGCTGTTGTAGCTACTGCACATGCCAGCAAAGCTGCACGAGATGTTATTTGTCACTTGCAGTGAGCTTTTGCTACTCTGGGCATCCCTGCCCAAATCAAAACAGACAATGGACCTACGTATATGTCTCACCAAGTGCATGCCTTTTTTGCAACTTTGGGGTGTGCATTATGTCACAGGCATTCCCCATTCCTCTATAGGACAAGGTATCAAGGAGGGCACCCATGGCACCCTCAACAAGGGGGAATGTTGGGCATGCCACCAGAGGCTTGCCTAGACAAGGCCATGTATGTAATGAGCTTTTTGAACATTTCAGACAATTCACAGGGGCCTCCAATGCTACAACATTTTGACTCTTTGACCACACAGCATAAGGTTTCTCCAGGGATTAAGGTGATGGTCCAGGATCTCTAGAGAGGTCAGTGGTCCTCCCCTTGTGAACTATTAACCTGGGGCAGAGGGTATGCTTGTGTTTCCACAGATTAAGGACCACAATGGGTTCCTGCATGGTGTGTGAAGCCATACTTGCCTGCATCTTCCTCAATGCAATGATGACTTCACCACCAAAGACCAACATATGGGTGACCCTGACCAACATGACGGGACAGGATTCCATATGCTTGGTGACAGCATCTCCTGAAAATCCATTCACCACATGCCTGGTTGGTGTCCTGGTGGATACCTGGCCTGTGCCACAAGCACTCAGCAGCGTGGTATGAGGAAATGCAGTGGACTTCTGGGATGTCTTGACTTCTTATTTGGGACTCAGTCAATTGGAGCGTCAGGAGCTGGAATTGTTGGGATCAATACAAATGGACTATTGCCTCTATTTTAACTACTCAAGACAAAATCAAACAAAGGCTTGGTGGGTGAACACCACTCTCCCTGTTTATAAAAATGGAACTGTCTGGTGTAATGGTATCTCTCCAAAGGTGTCTTGATTCAGTACTGCCCCGATTGCCTTGCCTCAAGGAGTGTTTTAATATGTGAGGATCGCGCTTGGCCTGGAATCCCTTCACACATTAAGGGAGGGTCATGCAGCCTACGACAACTAACACTGCTAACACCTAATAATTCCGTGATACTGGACCTACGAAGGAGATCTCACAAAGAGAAATTATTTGTGCATGCATTTGAATGAGATTGTAATGATAACGTGGAGTTTTGGGGGTACAAGGTTGAGAGATGTAGAGAGTTTAATTTCTAACATAGGGATGGCTCAAGCTTTAACCACACTATCGAGAATGGGTTGCTGGCTTGCTAAGCAAACGAATCATACTTCAGAAGCTTTAAGTGCATTATTATTAGATGTTCATTCAGTGTGACATGCAATGCTGCAGAAGAGGGCTGCTATAGATTTTTTTGCTGTTAGCACAAGGACATGGGTGTGAGGATTTTGAGGGCATCTGTTGTATGAATTTATCAGATCACTCAGAATCAATACATAAGAGCATTCAGGTGCTGAAAGACAGTGTTGAAAAGTCGCAACTGAATGATGGTGCAGATTGGTTTACAAAGTTGTTCCAGGGGTGGGGGCTGTCAGGATGGTTATTATCCACAGTAAAGACTGGACTGTTGATTTTATCGTGGTAGTTGCGTTACTCATATTGCCCTGCATTGTCAATCTGTTGCAAATGGCCCTGCAAAAGACTGTCAAGGCAATTTTTGTAGCACAAATACAAAAAGGGGACCCTGTGGGTGGCTATGGCGGGTCCATAGACCCTTTGACTGAAGCAGAAGAGTTTGACCTGGGACAGATTAAAGTACACCCTTGAGAACAAAGAGCCAGAAATATCCAAAGTATGTAAACAACTGACCGCACTAGGAGAAACTTGGCACAGAGATGGAACAAGGGGCATATGAAGCTGAACACTAGTGGCCACATATATGTGTTTTATCAATAGAATAAGGACACCTGTGGATATGAAATTTATATTTACATATATAATGTAGATAAGAAGGAGCTGTGCTGAATAAAGTATCTTCTTTGACTTCTTGCACATGGGTTTGCACTCTGTGTCGCGCATCCACTCCAACTGCGACAGACCTTTCTGCATGGTCCAGTTGTATAACAACTGCACCATTGACATAATTTATGTTTTTAAAGTACACAAGTTGCCCATCCTGGTGACCAGCTCTTGAAATCTCTTGTGGGAATTAGTACGAAAGTTCTCTTGTGACTGCTGAATGGGATCACTCTTAAAGTGAGTGATGACTCGCATTCTTAAGGAGACATTTTACAGTCTTGCAATACCTACGTTTCAATGGAAAACTTTAGCGTTTTTATCCCTCCTTTTTTCAGTGTCAGTTCACAGCTGACACAGTTCTGTATTTCAGTGAAAACTCAGGCATTATATGAATGCTACACCTTAACTCCCAAATAGTTTTCTCCTTCCTTTGATTCACTTTGTTGTGCTGTATAAATTGGGGCATCTGTTTTGCCTATAGAGATATACAGACATATCTCCATTTGCAATTAGTAGTGTCAGCGCCCAGAACATGCTCAATCTATTCTGGGACAACGTAGTTGGTTGTATCTACACCCAGCTTACCAACGACAGCTGTACTGATGAATCGAAAAAGCCTCATCAGAAGTCCCCTGTCCCTGTCTTGGGTGCTGCCTTCATGCTGAAGTGCTCTCCCGTGGTCCCCATATGAGCTGCATTGCAGCCATTCCTGATCCACCTACTCTGCTGCCCTGGCTCCTGGCCCACACACTGGACCCTCTATTTTAACTACAGGCTTGTCTGTCACTGTATGTTTAGCTGGAGGTCACTGGACTCCAGTTAACCTGCTCACTGTCTCTTGATTGTCATCCTGACGTGAGTTTGTGTGATCCTAGACTCACTTCATCACTGTATGCTTGTCCATAGCAGTTTCCCTGTGGACTTGTGAATCTGAAAACTTGGCTCGGGTTGGAGTCTCACTTTCCCTTAGGGAGCAGCCTGCCCTTGCTGAACTAAGTGCAAAAGAGAGCAGCAGAGATACCTGAAGGTAAGAATTTACTTACTGTGTGAACAGTAGTTGAGCTAGGTCCCAGAATTAAGACTGATTTGTGCTTAGCATGAAGAGACAAGGAAAACTACTGCTTGTTACCTGGCTCACAGAAAATGAAATTGGGAACTACAACTTCAGTGTGCTGAGACCCCTTTCAGAGAGATGAGCTTTTGAAAATCATGCGAACAATAATAAAACTAACCTGATCTTTAAAAACAGCAAAAACATTTGACTGTTACGTAACTTGGGTTGTTTGAAAATAAGTCCTGAATCACAATTTATACACACAGAGTCACAGAACTTTAAGGATTGGAAGGGACCTCGAAAGATCATCCAGTCCAATTCCCCCTGCCAGTGCAGGATCACCTAGACCAAGTCATGCAGGAACATATCCAGGCGTGTTTTAAATGTCTCTAGAGAAGGAGACTCCACAACCCACCTGGGCAGCCTGTTGCAGTGCTCTGTCACCCTCACCTTCTCATATTGATGTGGACCCCCCCTATGTTCCAGCTTACACACATTGCTGCTTGTCCTGTCATTAGATACCAATTAGTAGAGCCTGGCTCCATCCTCCGGACACCCACCCATTCCATATTTATAAACATTAATGAGGTCACCCCTCAGTCTTCATTTTTCCAAGCTCAAGAGACCCAGCTCCTTCAGCCTTTCCTCGTAAGGGAGGTGTTCTACTTCCTTCATCATCTTCATTGCTCTGTGCTGGACTCTCTTCACCAGCTCTGTGTCCCTCTTGAATTGAGGGGCCCAGAACTGGACACAATACTCAAGATGTGGTCTCACCAGGGCAGAGTAGAGGGGGAGAAGAACCTCTCTTGATCTGCTAACCATCTCGCTTTTGATCCAGCCCAGGATGCTGTTGGCGCTGTTGGCTTTTTGGCCATGAGAGCATATTGTTGGCTCATTGTCATCTTACTGTCCACCAGGACCAATATATGACTTCGTGTCCCAACAATACCACTGGTTTCATTTTGCCTAGTCACTGTAAGGTGTAATCCTTGCGCAGCCACTGGAAAATTCTGTGGTTATGTAAGACATTAAGAAGCTGCTGTTTGAACTTTTCCTATCTGTCTTTGTCTGTTTGTAACTGGTAATTACGTGTGCAAGCTGATCTACAATTTCAGTTTCTACAGCAGTGCTTTTTCAAAGGAATTCTATTTTAGACTGTCATATTCTTCTCCAGTAATCCACGTCAGAGGTTGGGTGTAACACTGAAATAGTCAGTAAGTTCCAAACCGGTTGCAGTGAGTAAGAGTGAAAAGAGTGTTGTGCCCCTCAGTGAAAAAAGGGGCACAACAGGTGAAGGGTGAACACGAAGAGTGAAGGAAGGTAAAAGAAGAACTAAAACCCAATCAAGATACAAAACCAATCAAGATGAAGCAAGAGAAATGCAGACTATAATAAGAGAACCAGAATAAGGGAAAGTTAAAAATCAGTAGGAAGAGATAGGCAGAGAATCATTAAAAATGTAAACATTTGATCAACACTGAACAAGAAGATTAACAAAATGATACGCTACAGTAGCTGAAAGACTACCAAGCCAGTGTGATGTTTACATCCTGAGAGGAAAAACTGGAGGTCAAGTGCAGGATAATGAATTGAAGAAAAATTGGTTCTGAGAAACAGCCTTTAAAATGGTTAGAGGAACTAGCTGAATGTGAGTTCATAGAGATCAGAGTAGCTGAGTTCTAAGAAATGGTGGAGCCATTACTTTCTCTTTGGCTAGGGCCACTCAAAACAGGAGGATCCAATATGTTTGAAAAACAGACTTTATAGATTATCAGTTGTTCTTTTGTTGGTAAGATCTGCCTTCCCCCACTACTGATTCGTTAAAACCTCTGCTTTTACATTTATTGGCTTTGGTGGATTGGTTCATTTGTTTGCCCTGGGTTTATTGTATTATAATTATAATTTAAACTGTTGCATCAGTTACCATGTTTGACTTTCATTATTCCATGGTAGCTTGTTTTATTGCATTTATTCTCTCCTTTGCCTGTATTCCTTCTGTCTCTTGAGACTTTCTCGTAGCCCCTGGTATCTTGGCAAACTGCATCTGAGAATTGTTGAGCCCATCCATCAGCTCTGAATGCTCCATTCTGGTCTGGAAATCTATGTCCTTCATCTTCGTTTTCGTCTCACTTGATTTACACCTGTACTTTTTTTCTCTTTTAATTTCTTCCCAAGTTCAGTAGTTCTACCTCATGCCCTCCCCAAATCTAGGTTCAAAAAAACTCCAAATATTCCTAGGTACAGCTTTTGGGAAAGATTGATAACAAGGGGAACCAGTGGCTTACAAATTCTGATTTGTGCTCAGAAATGCCACTTGACAGATTTACTCTTACTTTACAGGTAAGTAGTTTAGGCAAAGATTAATAATGCACTTCAGCCTCACCTCCATCCCAGGAAAGGTGATGGAACAATTTGTTCTAGAGGCTGTCTCCTGGCACATCAAGGATAGGAGGGTCATTAGGGACAGTCAGCATGGCTTCACAAAGGGAAAGTCATGCTTGACCAACCTGATAGCCTTTTATGAGGGCGTAACCAGGTGGATAGATGATGGGAGAGCCATGGATGTCATCTATCTTGACTTAAGTAAGGCATTTGACACAGTCTCTCACAGCATCCTTGCAGACAAACTGAGGTAGTGTGGCCTGGATTTTTGGGTAGTGAGGTGGATTGTAAACTGGCTACAGGGTAGAAGTCAGAGAGTAGTGGTCAATGGGATGGAATATAGTTGGAGGCCTGTATCTAGTGGAGTGCCCCAGGGGTTGGTGCTGGGACCAGTCCTGTTCAATCTATTCATTGATGACTTGGATGAGGGATTGGCATGCACTGTCAGCAAGTTTGCTGATGACNTGATGAAGGAGGTGGAGCACCTCCCTTATGAGGAGAGGCTGAGGGAGCTTGGAGAAGGGAGACTGAGGGGTGACCTCATTAATGTCTACAAATATTTGAGGGGTGGGTGTCAGGAGGATGGAGCTGGGCTGTTCTCGGTGTCATGTAGTGATAGAACAAGGGGCAATGCTTGTAAGCTGGAACATAGAAGGTTCCACATCAACCTGAGAAGGAACTTCTTCACAGTGAGAGTGACGGAGCACTGGAACAGACTGCCCAGGGTGGTTGTGGAGTCTCCTTCATTGGAGATGTTCAAGGCCCGCCTGGATGTGTTCCTGTGTGATTTGGTCTAGGTGATCCTGCCGTTGCAGGGGGATTGGACTAGATGATCTTTCGAGGTCCCTTCCAATCCATAACGATTCTGTGATTCTGTAATAGTCACCAAACAGATACAGAAAGGGGTAGGATTGGATACAGCCTGTAACTTCATCTGTGAAAAATAAGTGAATGCATCTAGAGTTTACTCAAATAATTAGATCAACTCCACCTTAGTCATCTCTCTGCCCAATTACTGTAATGAATTACTTGACATGGAAAAGGAGCTGCTACTCTGTAGCATTTTTAGGTTAAGTTACCAGTTTTTAGGTATTTACATAATTTTATAAGACAAATTTAAATAGCAGATGATTTCAACAAACAACCACAGGCCAGGGCCTCCCCACCATATTCAATCATTGGTATTAACTATCTCTTTATGTGGCATATTCAGCTTTTGGTTGACAGATGAAACAACACTCCTCGGGTACCCTTTTTATTGCCTAATTTAAAACCCTCCTGGATATGTTCCTGTGCAGCTTGGTCTAGGTGATCCTGCCGTGGCAGGGGGATTGGACTAGATGGTCTTTCGAGGTCTCTTCCAATCCCTAATATTCTGTGATTCTGTGAAAACAAGTACTCCCAAATATATCAGACTTTCTGTAGAGTGTGCTGTGTCCAGACATGCAGGTTACAAGTAGCCCATGACAGATCATAGTGCAATTGACCCCAGTCACAAAAATCTAAACTTGCGTTTTGATGTCAGCTGTACTTTGCTGTTTATCTTTACAAGATGAAAAGCTCATCAGAAAAACACTTAACATGCAAGGATGCAGACAGCACAAGTCCAGTACAACATGGATGGTTAAATCTGAAGGCAGTACAAACAACCTGCTACAGCAGGCTAACTTCAGCCTCTGGTTAAGCTTGGTGCAAGACTGATTTAGGTCTGGTTTTGGGAAACCACCTGTCCTTAGTTATGAAACAAAGCACATATTCAAACTGTCTGCTTAATCCTTCCTTTTGAATTGTATCATAACATACGAAGGTAGTTACTGAGGAGAAATTTGTGATTTACAACAAGAGAGTACTGGACTTTTAAAGCACACATTACAGTACATCAAAATGAAAAGCTTTAGAGGGCAAGAGGGCAGCTTGAGAACGCTGGAGTCTCAGCCAGGTTGCTGAACTACACTATCTAAAATCAGTCTTCCCTTCAGACTCTTCACAAGCACAATTACTCTTAGAATTGCTACAGAGATGTATTGGACCAGACTACACTTGAATAAACAAATGTGGGAGGAGGTCTTTAATGTAAAGTTAACACAGTAATGATTTTATTCATGACTAAATTCTAAGAAATGAGGAAGATCACAGGGATGGAAGGAGTCTCAAAAGTTCTTCTAGTCTATCTTGTTCCTCACAGCAGCTAAGTTAGGTTTCTGCACCTTTTCTCCAGGGACATCTGTCTTCCACCTTCAAGTGATGGAGATGTCCATCTGCTGTCTGTCTCAGTTGCTTTACTATCATGATAATCACAAGGTGTTTTCCCATCCTTAATGGTCATTGTTGCAGTTTACTCTAGTAGCTGTTTCCCACGCTGCATTTACACAATCAGTTATTCCTGCATCAAAAGCCTAATCCATATCCACTGCTCATTTGTAATCCTGAATGTTAAGAAGTTGTTATGGATTTGGTGAAATCATGTTTGCTCATGGTATTTCTGCATCAAACTCTCTTCCAGCATACAAGCAGTTAACTCGTCTCAGCTGTGGAAATGTTTAAGGCACAGCAGTGCTCACAGCAGAGGACAGAGGTTGGTGGAAGTGAAGTGGAGAGGTGGCTGCCGCAGGGGACAGGTTGAGCAGGTGGAGTAGGCCAGACAAATTTTGGGGTTTTATTTGGGGGCAAGGTTTTGCTTTTCCCCTCTTCTTGGTACTTCCTCCAATTTTGAGTGTCTTGGGAGTCTGGTTGCGGTTTCGTTTTGGCCGTAGCACACTGCGGCCTGTCTGTCCCTCTTCTGCTCCACCCTGCCCCCTCAGCCCCGCCTTCCTTTTCCCTTCCCCTTATCTTCCTTATCTCTTGTCTTCATCCTTTCCTGCAATTTTGGACCGCAGCACAGGAAAATGCTTAAATTGAATATGTAAGTATTGCCTAGGAGATTCCTAGTCTTTCCTTTTTACTTCCACCTCATCCATGGCTTTTAGCTTTTGTTGGGGATTAGGGGTTACCAGGTCTGGGCTAATGGAGAGGTGGACTTCAGTGAGGAAGAACACACATTTTTTTCCTTTTCCCCTTTCCCTTTTTTTGGGATTTGTTTTATTTCTATTTAATTGTGGTAGCAGATGCTACTCCAGGCCTAAGACATCACAGCTAAGGAATGTTGCAAGCTGGTGGAGAAGAACCAGGTGCCATGGAGACAAGATAACTGAGAAGGCCAGAAGAGACAAGGGGCACCTGGGCTCAGGAGAGGGGAAACTCTGCCTCCTTGCCAATTGGAAAGTCAGCTAAAAGGTGTGATTGTCTCATGAGCAAGACAGCACTACCTATCATAGCTTGTGCGATCACATGTAGAGAAAGAGACATTGTATAAAAGGGAAAGCTTAAGAACTAAAAAATGGCTTCTGCTTAATTGATGGCTTCTGGGTCTGTAACAGGATGACACTCTTGCCAAGGAGGTGAAGTTACTGTGAAAAAGGTGTTCAGTGTCAGTCAAGAGATCATGCCTGAGACCCCCGAGACCAACTATGCAGATGCAAACAGGATGATAATAATTAATTGTATTATCCCCTCCTGTTTTTGCATATGCACAAAAAGCCTGTATATAACCCGATGAAACCTGCGTTTCAGTGCACACGACTTGGAAGATCTTTTTCACCTGGGTGCCCAGCGCTGCAGTAAAACATACCTGCTCTTTCCCTCTACGAGCTGGAGTTAGTTTCCACATGTCAAGAGGAGTACAAAATAGTGACTTTTTCTCGAAAAGATTTAAGGATATCACCAAAAAAATCCAAACCATCACAATAATACATTCAAACTCGCACAGAACGTTCCATCCTAATGCAGGGATTGCTTGCATGCTTTATCACATGGCATAGCCCCACTCTACGACTCAGTATAAGCCTTCACGTGCCTAATGCGCAGTTCCTTGCCATGTAGGCAGGCAAGAGGGGATTGCTGGAACCTGCTACCCATGACTTTAGCAACTGCTGTTAACATGAGTAGGGGAGTTAGGGCATGACCATAAGAGTTTAGAGGGATCTGTTGTGGGCTGGTGCCAAGAAGTTCTCGGCTGTTGCTTTAGACAAACAAAGTCTTGCTAGATCACTGCTGAAGTTTTGGGAGTAGCACCCGTGCAGAATGGATTGTATTGATTTCACGGATTTTGCCAACTGATCTGGAGCCAAAGGCTGCAGATCTACAAAAGACCTTTAAAAATTAATGTCCTATAAAAGTTTTCGGTAACTTTTCACGCTTAAATTGATAAGTACATGCACAAAATCTCCCCTGAATATATGTTTGACTTTTATTGTGGCATTTCAATACACAAAGGGGGCTTATGATAATGATGGGTGCAGGATTTTTAACAGGACCTGTAGACACAGGGCAACAGGTTTTACAGAGGGTAGATCTAGTAGATTTAGGAAGGCAGAGGTTGGATAAAGAAGAAAGCTTTTATGATAAGGAAGATGAAACACTAGCATAGGTTGCCCAGAGAGGTGGTAGGAGCCACATCCCTGGAAACATTCCAGGTCAGGTTGGACAGGACTTTGAGCAACCTGGTCCATTTGAGGATGTCCCTGCTCACTGCAGGGATGTTGGCCTAGATGACCATTAAAGGTCTCTTCTAATTCAAACTATTGTATGATATTCCACAATGGAAAATGATTTTATCTATAACTGAATCATATTATCTTTTTTTTTACCCCAGCCAATACAAAATGATTGGTGTTTGAAAGCATTTTAAAAGTCCTCAAGGAATTATAAATTGTAGGTTTCACAGAATCATAGAATCATTAGGGATTGGAAGGGACCTCAAAAGATCATCTAGTCCAATCCCTCTGACACAGCAGGATCACCTAGACCAAGTCATACAGTTAGTCTGGGTTAGAAGGGACCACAGGATCATCCAGTTCCAACTCCCCTGCCATGGGCAGGGATACCCCACCCTACGTCAGGCTGGCCAGAGCCTCATCCAGCCTGGCCTTAAACACCTCCAAGGATGGGGACTCAGCCACCTTCCTGGGCAACCCATTCACCACTCTGACGGTGAAGAACCTCCTCCTCACATCCAGTCTAAATCTACCCATCTCCAGCTCTACCCCATTCCCCCTAGTCCTGTCACTACCTGATATCCTAAAAAGTCCCTCAACCTGCTGGCCACACTTCTCCTGATGCAGGTGCTTAGAGCTGAGAGTTTAATAATTTAAGTGTTTCCTAGCAAACTCCCTATGAAAACATTAATATGTGCATATCTTTGCTTAATCTGTGAAGCACAAAAATACAAGTAAACTAAAAACCCCTATATAAGCAGGCATTTTAAGTGTGGAAGGTGTTATGGATGGCTGGCTTTCATGAAGCAACAAATTAGAATTCCTTGAACAGAGGAGGTTTGAAGAAGCTCTATTTCACATCAACACTTCCTTTCAGCAAATCTAGACTTCATAGATCTTAAGGTCACAAAAGACCGTAAAACCTGACCTGTATAGTTTTTGCAGGCTATGCAGCATTGTGATGAGGGACTGCTCATCACACATCATTTAAAGATTCTGTCTAGTGGTTTCAGTCATGTATTCCTAGAAGTTTGGGAAAGTTAAAGAAACTAATAATTCAGCATTCAATAGTATGTATTCAGTTATTAAAACAGAGACATATTTTCTCACATTTGGCACAATACGAACCAGGGAGTCTCGTGCATGTGCCACAAATTTTAAGAAATTAATTATAATGTGGAAAATAAGAATTTTTAGGTTTCTTGCAGCTCTTTATGGATTATGGAGGAACCAATTTTCATGGCTCTTTCATACAGTTATGTAAAAACCCCTCCTTCAGGAAAGAGGCATGCAGGATGGACGTGTTTATATAGAAGAAATGGTAAAATTGTCTACCTGCCGCTTTATGTGCTTGAATTCAAGGAAACCATGCCTCTTGCTCTGGAGATATAGACAGTCTACTGGTGAAAATCAAGAGACACTTATTTTTCTGTCAGTGGATTGATCAATAAGTACCAATAAGTTCTGGAAGCAGTCTTAGTCTGCTTAGCACCTAAAGTCAAGAAGCCCCTTGCTATGATCCAGGAGGAATCAGATCCTTTCTCCCTCTTATCACTTGTTTTCATATTCAGCTCTTGTGGATGCAAAATGAACTTACACCCCTCATCTCTGCTGCTTGTCTTCAGTGTGTTTGTTAGAGCAGTAAGCTGGTATGTGAGGTTCAAATTCCTATAGTCCTTGGGTCTGTTTGGAAGCCAGGATTTGTTCTCTAACCATTACTTCCTACATTAAATCTTTAGTAGTTGGTCTCTAAGCATGTTGAGAGAGAGAGGGGTGTCTTGGGAGTCCCTCTGCTTGTACCTCTGAAATTGTTCCACTTGTGTAAGTCAGAAAAAGAAACAAAAGTCTAATGTGTGTTGGATAGTCTGTATATTGGATAAATGTTCATATGAGTCAGAAAAGAGATTTCATTTTTGGGTGTAATGTATGGCAGCAAAGTGTTTAAATTAGTGCAAGAAAGTACTGCCTTGGCTGGCACCCATTCAGACCTATTTTAGTGACTTTGCCTAAAGCATTTTACAATGATAGTTCCAACAGATAACAAATCCATTTGTGCAGACCTCTGATGTGCCAGGTACTAAGAATTGTATCCAAGGACTCTTATGTACGCTTTTTGATATTACTGACATCACATATCCCATTGCATGCTTTTCCTTTCTTACTGGGTCACATTTCAAAATAGATAAGATATCTGCTAGAAATGGTGTCATGTCCCAATCAATCAGAGAAAGGAAAGGCAGTGACTCAGATTCAGAAGACTTACACCATAGTCTGCATAGGAGTTGAGTTTACTAAAATTTATAGATGCCATGCTCAAAGAGTAGAGAGCAAAAAAGGGAGAAGAAAATAGCTTTAGGTCAATACCCTGGGCTCCTGCAATATATTGCAGGGTCTGACTCTTGGTCACTCTGTAGATTCTCTGTGTCCAACCAGCTCGCTTGGTTACTCAGCATGGCTCACAGGAGGATGCCTGGGCATATGATTAGGTTTGCACCATTGTTTGGATCCCCTTTTAATCTCCTACTGCAAGGGGCATTTACTTCACCCCTTCATGATGTGAGTGACTTATTATTTTTGAGACTTAGATAAAGCAGTGGTGAGACAGGGCCATTTGTACTTTGATGTGCTCCTGAGATGCAACGGCCCGTTATGTTCCCATCATGCAGGCAGACCTCTGCAGATTGAATAGTTGTGATTCAAGGCCACATGTCCTGCAGCTTGCTCTGTTCTCACTGCAGAATTGGCGTTTATGTGCTGGCTGTGGTGGCTGGGCCTTGAGTGGGCTGCTCCCACTCCCCCCACTTCTCTTCCTGCTGATAATGTTTGGTCTGTGTTACTTGTTAATCAGAGTCTGGCAAATGCATACCAACACTGGCAAGACCTCCAGCTGGTTGTGGCATGAAAATCCTGGCTTGCAAAATCTAACACTTGTGGACTTTGATTACTGATTATTTAGGTCCTATTTCCCAGAGCTTGTGAGTGAAAAAAGGAATAAAATAACATTCATGAAACTCCAGGTGCTGAAATGTGTTTATATTATCAGCTTTGCCTAATTGGTTTAATTTTAAAAATCTCTGTGTATGAGAGAATTAGGCAATGCTAACAACTAAAGCAGGGTTTTATTACATTATTTTTTTACTCACTCAGATTAATTCCTTGAGGCAGAGCTAAGTATCTAATTTTATTTAGCATTTTACATGGAACTAAACCTCAAGTTTCCTCAAGGAAATTGCTTGTAAAATGCAATTATAAATAGGTGTTAATGTCAAGTTTAGAGAGAGCTTAGTCCAATATTGTAAATATTGAGAGATGGGAATGCATTATAAATGGTATGAAGCATAACAGTGTAATCCAAATATTATGAATAACCGTTAAACCAACTCTTAGAAAACTTAATGATCTTCAGCAGAAATCTCTACTTTAGACATTTCAATCACAACTTTCAATATAGTATTTACACAGTGTATATTCTTTTGACTCACAATGTCTTGCCTATTTTCTTGTCACTAACAAGCTGCATTTGTTCCTGTATGCTGTTTCCAGTGGCAATCACTCCAGGTATTCGCAGACCCAAGAATATTGACGCTGACAGTTACTGTGTTTTGGGACATGGCTTTCCCACTGGGGCAAATAAAATCTCTGAGAATCACCTTGATATTCCCAGTCTCCTGTGGGAAGGGGGAGAAGAATCATGTCTGGACAGTCCCACTGGGAATGTGGAGTTGTAACTTAGGAACGCAGAAGCAGGTAGGGCAGTCTTAGGGCTCTGAACACTGTTCATACTGCACAGCCTTTGTACATCTTGTTCCTGGTGAAGGGCTACAGAGATCTGGGTAGAGTGCTGCTTGTCTTAAGTTCTTACTTGAGGAAAGTGTTTAAGGATCTCCCATTACAAACTTGAGTCTTACAGCTAGAACTGCATCAGCAATAAACAAAACTACCACCACCCACATGCACTCTTCGTAAGAGTTTCCTGCTTTGAGCACTTGTCTAGGACCTTGTTCTTGCAATTAATGTACAAGTCAAGCTGGAGAAATTTTCATAGAATCATAGAATCATTGGGGATTGGAAGGGACCTCAAAAGATGTAAAATGATGTAAAATTCAGGGATTTCAAATTAGCCATTTGGGTGACTACTTGAGTCTCTTTCACTGAGCATCACATCCTTATCAAGTCCTTTGTTGAATAATAATGGAACATCAGAATTTACATGGGCTTCTTATTTTAACTCTGTAATCATATATAACTTTTACTTAGCAAGTGAGATTGCTGACATCAGGCCACTCTAGCTTTTAAGCTCCAGAGGAGATACAGACCTCACGAATTAATTCATGCTGTACTAATTAGTTTGTCCTTTACCTTTAATTAATCTCCAAGGTTGGTGGCCTGTAAGTATGTATGCACACACACACATAAATAAGTGAAATTTACATATACACATTCACTCGATTCCTTATCAAATTATTTTTAAAGTACTTCACCCATACTAGTATGCTTATCTTTTCAAAACCCCAGAAACGAAACCAGACTATTCAGTCTTTACCTAAATGTGATTTAAAATAGCCTACGTGGTTGCATTTTCCTTTGTTCCTCACAGCATCTCTCCGTCCCTTCTTAGGGAAGTTTAAACTTATTTGGGACATTATATCCACTGCAGAAATGACAGTTTTTCATTGCACTGAGCAATCAAATTTGATCTTTTAACTTTAATTGCATGCTCCAATGATGCTAACTTTCTGACACTATCTATCTATATGTAGTATTTTAGAAGCTTGCTTTTATTTAGTCTGTGGGTTTTGCCCTTGGTACACAGAAGTCTGGAGATAGCTGCAAATCTACAGATCTTCTAAAGTCTGTTTCTACATGGATTTGCAGAAGAATGGGCAAAGAGGCACAGAGATGGAATGTTGGATTAGCTAAGTAGAGCTGGGCCTGGTTTAGTGCTTGAATGGGAGACTGGGTACACCAGGTGCTGTAGGCTTACGGTGCTGCAGCAGGGGCAGTAGGACTTGGATGATCATTTAGCCCAGAGGAGTGGGTGAAGAGATGTAGCAGATGAAATGTTGTTTTAGCTAAGTATGGTCAAGCCTCGTTTGTCCTTGGATGGGAGACAGTTTGAGTAGACTGGGTGCTGTAAGCTTTCTGTGATGCAGCAGGGAGGCTTGGACTTGGATGATCTTTTCAACTCCCTTTGAACCTGTAACATTCTATGATTTCAAAAGTTGTTTCTCCTTTTCCCAGAGTTCGTAGGTTGGTATAATGTTATTTTAACTCAAGGGCATTTTTATTATTACCTATTTGGTCCTCTGTTTCAGGACTGAATATTTAAATAACTAATTATTTAATATTTGCCACAAGATTTTAATAAGATTTGTGTATCTGAGGTTAGAATTTCTTTGAATTACATTTTTGTTTCAGTTCCTTCTTAGACTTTCCTTTCATTATCGCTTAATGAACTAGCTGGCTATTGCTGCCGGGGAAGTGAAACGCGGTGGTGGCTCATAGGATCATAGGATGTTAGGGGTTGGAAGGGACCCAAGAGATCATCGAGTCGAACCCCCCTGCCGGAGCAGGACAAAACTATCTAACACAGATCACAGAGGAACGCATCCAGGCGGGCCTTGAAAGTCCCCAGAGAAGGAGACTCCACGACCTCCCTGGGGAGTCTGTTCCAGTGCTCTGTGACCCTCACAGTAAAGAAGTTCCCCCTTGTGTTGAGGAGGAACCTCCTCTGCTGCAACTTACAGCCATTGCTCCTTGTCCTGTCACAGGGAGCAAGTGAAAAGAGCCTGTCCCCCCCCTCCTGGCCAGCCTTCAGGTACTTATAAACATTGATCAAATCTCCCCTAAGTCTTCTCTTCTCCAGACTAAAAAGCCCCAAGTCCCTCAGCCTCTCCTCATAAGCCATGCCCTCCTGTCCCCTAATCATCCTCGTAGCCCTCCGCTGGACCCTCTCCAGTAGATCCTTGTCCCTCTTAAACTGGGGGGCCCAAAACTGAACACAGTACTCAAGATGAGGCCTCACCAGGGCAGAGTAGAGGGGGAGAAGAACCTCCCTCGATCTGCTGGACACACTCCTCCTAATACACCCCAGGATCCCATTGGCCTTCTTGGCCACCAGGGCACATTGCTGTGCCATGGTTAACCTGTTGTCCACCAGGACCCCCAGGTCCCTCTCCACAGGACTGCTTTCCAGTAGATCACCTCCCAGCCTGTACTGGTGGAGTTTGTTATTCCTCCCCAGATGCAGGACTCTGCACTTGTCCCTGTTGAACCTCATCTGGTTTCTCTGTGCCCAGCCCTCCAGTCTGTCCAGGTCTCTCTGGATGGCAGCACAGCCCTCAGCCGTATCAGCCAAACCTCCCAGCTTGGTGTCGTCGGCAAACTTGCTGAGCAGACACTCTGTGCCCTCATCAATGTCATTGATGAAGATGTTGAACAAGACCGGTCCCAGCACCGATCCCTGGGGGACACCACTAGTCACAGCTCTCCAGCTGGACCTGGCACCATTGATCACCACCCTCTGAACTCTATCCTGCAACCAGTTCCTAACCCACCTCACTGTCTGCTCCTCCATCCCACACCTCCTCAGCTTGCTCACTAAAATTTCATGGGAAAGCTCCGTGCTTTTCGAACGGCGAACCGCGACTGCGCGCTGTGTGCACACGTGGCTACATGAGCGGTGACGTTCGGGGGCATTCGGGCTGTTTTACCAGCTTCTAGAAGACAGGGGGAAGTCTGACTAAAAAAAAAGGAAAAAAAATGGTAACAACTCAGCAGCAGAGGAAGACCAGGCTTTGGTCACACCTGGTGGAGGTGGGAACCCAAATGGAGATCCCCCAAAAAGATGAGGGTGTGCAGGTGATGGGCTGTCAAGAATGCAGAGCCTTCTTTCACCTTCCTGGCTGCGTTCGGTGTGAGCAGGTAGATTATCTGCTTGACCGGGCGGCACAATTGCAAGATGAGGTTGAAAGGCTACAGGCTGAACTAGGAACGCTCGGGACAACTAGTGAGGCTGAAACTGATGAAGACAGGTGGAGTTGGGCTCAGCAGTCTGGGCAATGGATAAACAAGACTCAGATTCAGGAGGGGCTTGTATTCTATGGTTCTCAGGGTGTGGACAGGAACCCAAGTAAAATGGGTGACTGGAGCCAAGTGCAGGGCAATGGCAGAAGGCAGGTGCCACCCTTGCCTGGCACTCCTCCCCAGCTGACACTAAGAAACAGATATGAGTCCCTAGTGGAAGGCAGCAAATCTGATGAGGATATAGAGGATAGAGAACCCACACTGAACATCCAGGCAAAGTCTCATATGTCCTGGAAGGCTTCTAGTGCTACGATGACCTCCTCTACAAAGAAGAGAAGGGTCCTAGTTATTGGAGACTCACTCCTGAAAGGGACTGAGGGCCCAATATGCAGAGCTGACCCCCATCATAGGGAAGTCTGCAGTTTACTGGGAGCCTAAATCAGGGACATCACTAGGTTGCTCCTAACTTGGTGAGATCAGCTGACTATAACCCACTGCTGATTGTCCAAACAAGTGAGGAGGAAGCTGTATTCCATAGTCTGAAGGCAATGAAAAAAGACCTTAAGGCATTAGGACATCTTTCAAAGGACTCTGGGGCACAAATTGTATTCTGCTCGTTACTTCCTTTTTGGGGTGAGGACATGGGCCAGAATAGAAGGATTAAGTACATCAACACCTGGCTATGAGACTGGTGTTACAGGCAGGGCTTTGGGTTCTTTCAGACACCAGGATTAGTAGGTACAAATGGGAGGGGTTTAACTCAGAGGGGAAAAAGGGTTCTGGGGCAGGAGCTGGCAGGGCTCATTCAGATGACTTTAA
>VXBP01007500.1:227497-330216 GCA_013400115.1 Rhinopomastus cyanomelas
AGCACAAGAAATGAGTATCCCAACAAGGAATAAGTCAAGGAAGGGAGCCAAAAGACCCGCGTGGTTAACCAGGGAACAACTAGGCAAACTGAAGAGGAAGAAGAATGCCTGTAGGTCCTGGAAGGAGGGGATGGCTGCTTGGGGTGATTATAAGGCTCTGGTGAGAGAATGTAGGGATGCAACTAGAAAGACCAAAGCCTCCTTGGAATTAAACCTTGCAAGAGAGGTCAACGGCAACAAAAAGGGCTTCTTCAAATACATAGCAGGTAAAAATAAAACTAGAAGCAACGTAGGCCCCCTGCTGAACGGGGTGGGTGCCCTGGAGACAGAGGATGCAGAGAAGGCAGAGATCATAGGATCATAGGATGTTAGGGGTTGGAAGGGACCCAAGAGATCATCGAGTCCAATTCCCCTGCCAGAGCAGGACAAAACTATCTAACACAGATCACAGAGGAACACATCCAGGCGGGAATGCTCAACACTTTCTTTGCCTCTGTCTTTACTTCTGGGGGCTGTCTTGATATTAAGCCCCAGACTGCAGAGGAGGTTGAGGCAAGAGACAAGCCTGCCTTGGCTGATGAGGACTGGGTTAGGGATAAGTTGACCAAAATGGATGTACACAAATCCGTGGGCCCGGATGGGATGCACCCGCGTGTACTAAGGGAGATAGCGGAAATAATTTCTAAGACATTCTCCATCATCTTTGCTAGGTCCTGGGGAACAGGAGAGGTGCCTATGGACTGGAGGATAGCAAATGTTATCCCAGTCTTTGAAAAGGGAAAGAAGGAAGACCCAGGTAACTATAGACTGGTCAGCCTCATCTCCGTCCCAGGAAAGGTGATGGAACAATTTGTCCTAGAGGCTGTCTCAGGCACATCAAGGACAGGAGGGTCATTAGGGACAGTCAGCATGGCTTTACAAAGAGAAAGTTCTGGGCTTCTCAGTTCAAGAGGGATGTGGAGCTGCTGGAAGGAGTTTAGGGTAGAGCAAGGAGGATAATGAAGGAAGTGGAGCACATACCTTATGAGGGGAGGCTGAGGGAGCTGGGTCTCTTTAGCTTGGAGAAGAGGAAACATAGAGGTGACCTCATTAATATCTATAAATACGTGAGGGGTGGTTGTCAGGAGGATGGAGTCAAGCTCTTCTCAATGTCATGTAGTGATAGGACAAGGGACAATGGTTGTAAGCAGGAACATCCACATCAACCTGAGAAGGAACTTCTTCCCAGTGAGGGTGATGGAGCACTGAAGGGGGCTCTCCAGTGGGATTGTGGAGTGTCCTTCTCTGGACATGTTCAAGACCCGCCTGGATGTGTTCCTGTGTGACTTGATCTAGGTGATCCTGCTCTGGCAGAGGGATTGGGCTATATGATCTTTCGAGGTCCCTTGCAATCCCTAATGATTCTATGTTTCTATTTCTTAATTTCCTTTCAGTGAATCTGCATTGAAGCAAGTTTAGTTTAGTTGAGTATTGATCTAAGATTTTCAGAGATATATAGTATGTAAGAAACAAGTGTGGGCTAGGCTTGCCCATTTGAAATTATTGTCTTTTCACTCATTAGCTAAAATATTTACAGAAAAGAAAGATTTGAGAAGTACTACATAGCATGTCTCTCCCTTATGACTCTGAGTAAGAACTGACAATTTAACCCCAGCATTAACTGTGCAGAAATGTCAGACTTGCAGCCCCAGAACACATGCTGGGCCCCACAAAATTAAATATAAATTCATACTCAGCTATAATATTTTGTATGCGAATTTTCTATATGTGGTGTGTGGGTGTGCAGTGCCTACCTGTTGTCTGTACAGCTAGAGGAGAGTTTTGACTCCTTTCTTGTTAGTCCCAAGATAACGGATGGCACAGGTTTCCTATATTTTTTTTTGGGGGAGGTTGTGATTGGAAACTACTGTTGTAGAAAGAACTGTCATGGTTACCTGTGTCTTTGAAAGGGTTGAAAAATCCACTGCCACACAGCTGGAGGTAGAGAATCAATGGAGGCAACAGAAGCTAACAGGAAATCCGTTGTTTGCTTTGCGTGCAAGCCTATTTTCAGTCTGTTAGGGAACATGAATATCATGGATTAAACAAACTGAGAAAGACAGAAATGGTTGGCAAGAACTGATGGTAGGACAATCTCCTCCATGGCAGCTGCTAGTTCCCAGTGGATTGCACATTGTTCTGGGAGAAAGCAACTGGGAATCTTGTTTCCCTGAGCCGAGAGTTAAAAAAAGCTTTGTGCAAGCCCATTTGTAGCATACCTGTTTTGATCTGCTGGTCACACTTCTTTTGATGCAGCCCAGTACATATCTTGCTTTTTAGGCTGCAAGTGCACGCCACTGGCTCATGTTGAACCTCTCGTCTCAACCTTTTCCATCTTTGAAAAGTTGATTCTTAACTGTTCTATTGTGCCAAAACACACATGCATGCATTACATACCCAATTTAATTTACACTGTTACCCATATTTCAACAAAGTGGCTTCTTCTATGTGTCTTTGCTTTTCTGCACTTACAGTCATCCATCACGTCTCAAGTTGGAAGAGATTTTCTGTAATGTTTGCCTGGATAAGCAAAGGTTTTTGCACCAGTTTAGGTGTGACTCAGTGTTTGGTAAAGTTTTTTATAGCTGTAGTTTCTGGCAGTATCAATTAGATCCAATTATGTGATAGACAGGTTTTGCCAGTTAAAACACTTAACAGAACTCCCTCTGTCTCCCTTAAAACACAAATGGAGATTTTAATTGCATTCGCATGTCTGAATTGTTAGTCTCTGTGAATACAATAGGCTATATGCAAATTAAATAATCAGAAGTCTATTTAAATAGATAACCACCTATGTGTGTGTGCGTGTGCGTGTGCGTGTGTGTGTGTGTGTGTGTGTGTAGGATCAGGAAAGGTACAATATTAAGCATTATAAATATTTTAGGACTTCACTTCCCAACTTCTTCACTTCCCAACATTGTTGCTAACAATAATATTCAATCTCAACTTTTCTGGTTAGACTTTCTATTACTAACATTTAAGTCTTTCAGTTATCACAGTTGGCAGTTTCAGATTTCTATTTGACTGGAGTCAAATAGGAACCAAATTTCAATTAATAGATGCTATTAATCAGAAAAATAAGTATATTTCTAATGAAGTATTTCCTGTCATTATCTGCTCCTGTGGCTTCCCTAGATCCCAAACACACTCAATCAGTGGTTCAATCTTTCTCTGGCCCAGTAAATGTTTTAATCCAAAATAAGGAATAAGAGCCAGCAAGAAAAATCAGTGGAACATACTTAGAAACCATAATTACTGTGGCTTCTTTATCCACCCACAGCTTCATAAGAATCACAGAATAGTTTGGGTTGGAAGGGACCTCGAGATCATCCAGTCCCAACCCCTCGCCATGGATTTCTCACCAGGCCAGGTTGCCCAGAGCCCAATTCAAGCCAGCCTTCAACACTTCCAGGGATGGAGCAGCTACAGCCTCCCTGGGCAACCTATTCCAGTGCCTCAGCACTGTCATAATAAGGAATCCTTTCTGAAGATTTAATCTGAATCTACCCTCTTTCAGTCCGAAACCATTCACCCTTGCCCTATCAATAGATGCCCTTGTAAAAAGTCCCTCCCCAGCTTTCTTGTAGCCAACTTCAGGTACTGGAGGCTGCTATAAGTCTACTCAGAGCCTTCTCTTCTGCAGCCCAAGCAGCCCCAACTCCCTCACCTCTGTCCCCAGAGCAGAGGTGCTCCACCCCTGTGATCATCTTGTGGCTCTCCTCACCACTCAACAAGTATTTTTCCTTGGGATTGAAAACCTAGGGTTGAATTTTTTGGCGAAACCGATGTCAGTAACTACTTCTTATGTAAAATGAAGTAATTGTGTGTAGGTCAACTCTGCTCCTACATTCCAGCTTCCAAAAGCCACCTTCTTAAAATGAAGTAAGCTTCAACAGTATCTTATGCCAATGGCAGCAAGTTAATAATCCAGTGAAACTTGTAGAAAATGCATTTTTCAATGTGCAACAATGTGTTTTAACCATGCTGCTAGAGCCACACGCTGACCCACGTGCAGAGCGTTATGCGTGCTTTCTTCATAGCCTGAATGAAAGAGGTACAACACTGGAAACAAACCTCTGTTAGGCTGCATAGCTGGATGTAATATGAATAAGCTAGTTTTCTGTGCATAGACAGTGGAACTAAGATGACTAAAAAATAGACTAATTAACTCCCTTGAATTAAGCATTCAATTAATATTAATAGTCATTAATATAACTTGTTAATTGTTACCTCTTCTTAACCATGGATTTGCTGATAACTTGACTTTGGTGCATCCTAATCCTCTTTGCAATTTTGCCATATCATCATCTTAGTTAAGTGCAGATTTTGGATTGTGTTCCCACTTCACCATGTGCTGTGCCTTCTCATCACAACACTGTACGTTTCTGCATCCTCAGTTGCCATCTCTGGGAACCTCAGCATGCAGACCAAATCGGAATTCAGTAGTCCTGTGCTTGTTCTATCCTTTTCAACCCCACAGACTTGTTAATCTGCTTCTCTTGATAACTGCGGATGCAAGGGATGTATTATAGGTTAGCTTTTGTATGTCAGTTCTTTATTCCTGCACATCACTCATTTCCTTCACTGTACCATTGGTTTTAAACACTGCAACCATTAACTCAGCTACAGAAATTGATGTCAGACAAAAAAAGTCCAGTATTTGCTTTCATAGATTTTCAGATTTTTTCAGAACCATGAAGTTTGGGTCTGTAGCTTGGCTGTTGGTGTGAACATCCTATCTGATGCTTACCCTAGATTTGAGTCTAGTAATGACTTAAAGTTTTGACAGGTGAAACTGCTCCACTCTTAGTCTTAGTGAAACAGGTCTCAGTGTGAACTCAGGGTACTGAAACCTCTTCTTTTGTTTCTTATACATAAGTGTGAGTGCATTGCAGCTAGACACTCAGCACCCCCCTCAAGTATGTGCTGCCCAGGAAATGTTCACAATCCCATAGGACTGTCAAGTGTAGGTTTTACTGTGCATGTGTCCTTCTCCCAAACATGAATTATTCCCATCTGCCCCAGGAACTCAAACCAAAAAGTGTGAAATGCAGTTCTGCAGTCAGGGTGATAAACCTGACTGGAAAAGGCCATGCAGAGATGAGGGATTGAGATTGCCACTGATTGTCTCACACTGTGGTTTTGCTGCAGAAAATTTACATGTTTTCCCTAAAATAAGACGCTCTGTTAACTTACTGCTTGTATTACTTCAGTGGCTAAGAATAAATCAGGCTCTCTTTATTGAGCTACCTTTTGAAATTCAGTATGAGCATCACAGTAGAGAATTTTTATCCTTTATAATGATGCTTTCATTCTTCTTTCGTTCCTCACTTCATTTTATTTTGCAGACAAATTCCTTCAGGTAGTACAAAAGCACAACTTGTAAACACATTCCCTTCCCCAGACGTAAGGGGCTTTCATAATCTTCCCTCAGTATTTCATCTTACCTCAGTATGAAGAGCAATGTCCCCAAAGACAACAGGCAGCAGCAACTGTGTGCCACCTTGAACTACAGAAGCATTGCCAGAGTAACCTGTGTGTCACCCCCCTGGGCCTCGCTTCCTTACTTCTGTGAGCCAAGAATACACTGAGTACTCCAGTAAATCTATCATGCTGTTCTTTACTCTTAAGCAGTCTTCTGAGGTGTGTCTGGCAGGGCTACAAAGAGCAGTGAGATCTGAAGCCTGTTTCATGAATTATTGGGGGATAAGTTGAAAGAACTCTGTACTTCTAAAACTAGGTTGGCTTCTTAAGAAAACCTGTCATAAGCAGCCTGCAACTGTTGTGTCCCCGATGAAAAAAGCAGAGAAAGGCATGTCAAAAATTATTTCTTGGTCCCTCTTTGGTACCTAATTCTCCCTGTTAGTGTCCATGCAAATCACTGAGCTCTCTAGGAGATTCCTTTATGCAGGACAGGCCATTTTTCAAAGAAATAGCTCCCCTCAATGACCCTAGATTTCCATGGATTTTTTTTTTTTGCCTTCCATGGATTTTTTTGTGCCACCATTTGCAGGGAAAAAGCTGTCCTGGTTTCTATTACAAATACTCTCCTGCCACCATCTCAGCTCACGAACTGAGGCTCAATGGATGGGAGTAAGACAAAGCTTTCATTTCACTGTGGTTGTATCCCATGCAGTTCTACTCATCCCTGTTCTTCTCTCAGTCCTTAAGATACTGCCTTAGTCAGTATTTCATGCTTCAAGGCTCAGTTGACTCCATGCATTAGACATCACTTTCCTGAGGGCAATTCAGTAAAGTGAAAAGGAACCCAGTAGAAACTTAAGGTGTTGCCTGGCTTTTGGGAGACCATGCAGCTGGATATGTCCTGAACAGATGTAAAGGTTTTCTGTAAGGCAGTGGGCATTTGAAGGAAAAGAGGTCAATAGGTAGGGGGAATTCTTTGTTTAGATTTTTAGGTTCTTTCCTTTTACAAGCCTGAAGTATGGAGCCTATTGGAGGCTGATCCTATGTGGAAAAATTCAGAAGCTGCTATAACTTAGTAGTCAAATATTAACAAAATTAAAAACTGAAGATAAATAGGGCACAGAAGAAGTGGGTACAATTATCCTGGTAACTAAAGTGTGGTGGCTGTCTGATTTCCCTTTAATGTTTTGTGTTTTTTTTAAAAATAACTATTTTGTTCAATTTACACAGCAGTTCATCATGAGGAACTGCTGTGGTAATAAACCCCTGCTTCTCAAAAAATACTTACAATGTTATACAAATAACTGACATAGAGTAAAACTTGAAGTGAGTTAAAACAATGAGAAGTTAAAAAATGGAAATTAAACCATGGCAGAACTTTGAAAACACAAACTTTGAGAATAGCAAATCCTCATTGGAAGACCCATTCATCATATGTCAGGGTTAAAACTGATACCATGGAAAAACAGCTGTGGATTTGGGTTTTTCATGTCAGATTTATTTCAGGCAAGATTTCACAAATGTACTACTGCTGGCACAACCAGCAACCCATGTTTTGTTTTGTTGTTAGAGCTCCCCGTTGCAGTGGCGGGCAATACACACTATTTTAAGCTCCCTTTTGGCACAATGTTAATTCTATGGTGTTTGATTGCAGGAGTAGGGATTGCCTGTGTGTGTCTCTGTGTGTTCATGAAAGCAGGTGATCATGTTGTCAGGAATGTGGCAGGCACAAATGACTGCCTTTACAAACAGATTAAATGACAAAACCACCATGTTCTCAGCTATAAAAGAGAGGTGACAGATGACTTGATGATCTCAAGGGTCTTTTCCAACCTGAAGGACTCTATGATTAGCTATGGTGTGATGCCTTTCAGTGTTGTGCAGTGTAAGCAGACATCTGTCTGAGTTCCTATTCCCCAAAACAGAAAAGTGAATAACGTCATTTAATTCTAACCTTTCTCTGCTGGAATCCCTGGCTCTCAAGTTTCCAATTCCTGGGCTACAGGTTAGTGTTTACAGCACAAACCCTCAAGTGTTCCCTTCTGCAAGCTCTACACATTTGAACTCCCATGCTCTGGGAGTTCAACATAACTCTGCTAAAGTTCTGCTCCAAGAACCCTTCTCTCCAAGATTCACAGTCACAGAATAGTTATTTGGTCCAACCTCTCTACTTAAGCAGGGCCACCCTGAGCCTGTTGCCCAGGAACATATCCGGGTGACTTTTGAATATCTCCAATGTTGGAAACTTCGTAACTTCCTCAGGCAACCTGTGCTCAGTCATCCTTAGAGTGAAAAAGTGTCTCCTAATGTTCACAGGGAACATTCTGTGTATCAGTTAGTGCCCAGCACCTCTGGTCCTGTCACTAAGAACTACTGAACAGAGCCTGTTTCTCACTTCTTTGCATTCTTCAGATATGAGATCCTGTACACCCTTCTCTTCCCTAGTCTTCTGAATGGTCCCACCTCTTTTGGCTTATCATCACATAAGTGGTGCTTCTGTCACTTATTCCCCTTCAGTTGATTCTGTCCATAGCTCAATATGTCTCTTCAACTGAGGGAGCCTAGAACTGGACCCAGCATGCCACGTGTGGCCTCACAAGTGCAGAGGAGAGAAAGGTCAGCTTCCCTGACCTGCCGGTAACACTCCTCCTAATGAAGTCCAGGATAGTGCTAGCCACCTTTGCCCCAAGGACACAGTGCTGTCTCATAATCAAGTTGGTGTCTACCAGGACCCCCAGGTCCTTTTTCTGTGAAGTTATTTTCCATCTGATCAGGCTCAGCATGTACTGTGTTATGCCCTTCTGACCACAGGTCTGCACCATCATCTTGACCACAGTCTCCACATTTGTCCTGTTATCTCCTCCCACCCCTCAGTTTCTGCTCCCACTCAGACTTCACTCCATCCGTTTGCTCTCAGCCCACATATCTACTGTCTGCTGTTTCTCTGCAACTCCATTTATTTCTATTTTAAAATCACTGATAGCTCTTCCTTCCTCCCCCACCCCTGGACTCTGGTTACTCTCCAGCATCTATTTGTCATAGATTCCGCCTCCTTTCCTGACTTTCTCTACAGGAAAAACAAAAGCTGGCTCAGGGCTGCAGCTTTCAAAAAAACCTGCCTGAATGTTTTCAAAGGAAAGAAAAAGAGCAGCTGTCTGGGGAATAAAAAAAGATAATGTATGATCACTTGTGTTATAGAAGTAGGTATTTTCTTGTGACCTAGTAATTACTGTCATCAAGGCAGATGCTGTACCCAACTGACTGGAACTCTCAATTAGGAATGAATGCCAACACAAAGTTTGAAACACTCAGAGATTTAGTACAATTTTCTTTCTTTTTGTTCTGCATCTATTCCTACAAATAAGAATGAATGCTTTGGACAAAAACAGGACACACGGCAGTATTTTCAAATAGCTTCTCTTTCAGCGTGCAGCTACCCCTGCCAGGCTTTTAATTGAGGTAAACAGATGTGCTGTGTTACCTTGGCCAAAGGAGCCTTTCTCTCATCCCCGCAATTCACTTGCTCACCACCAAGAATACAACATTTAATATGACATTAAATTATTCATAAAAGAAAGGCAAACTCCCCAAAAATTTATGATTATCCTGTTTCCTTACGTACTCCAAAAAAGTGTATTTTCATTCAGCTTGTATGTTACTGCTATTTCAGCATGAAAACAGGACTATTTTCTGGAGAAAATAATGTCTTTGGTTCCAATTGGCTCAGAAGTTTAAAATACATCTGTTGCAGTTTGACAATTACCAGAATTTCAGTCGTACAGATTTGTGCTTTCGTGAAGAAAAAGTTATGTTGCTTTAAGAGGACCCCTCCTCCCCAGTGACCTGTCCTGGGGGGAGGTGACACTGTCCCAAAGGGGTGTTGCTATGTGAGAATATAAAAGAGGCCAGTGATCTTGGTCCCGCCTCTTTTTACTGAGGGGTTCAGCCCAGCACGGGGCTGCTGCCCTGTGCTAACCCTCTCACTCACACACACTTCCAGGGTGATGGTGGGGAGAAAGGCAGCCCTGCTGCGGCATGGCCTGGCCCGGCACTGACCCTGGTGTGGCAGCAGCAACCCCGGTGCAGCAGCAGTGACCCCAGCGCAGCAGTGGTGATCCCGGCATGGCAGCAGCGGCTCCACGTGGCTTGGAGAAGCAAGATCTGATTGCAGATCTACCATCACTTCCTCCCCACCATGGAGCAGCCGTTCAGCAATTCATAGTGAACTGAAGGGATTCCTCTTTTTCCTCCTGGAGCTGAGACAGGAGGAGAGAGAGGAAAGGGTCATGGACTCCAGGTGCAGAGTGTGGGGAGGGGGGCCCCTGCTGACGCAGCCATGCGGTCAGTCTCCATTTTGGGCCCCACATGTGACTAGGGCCATGCCGCCACCACCATTTTAGAGAGCACTGATCAACAGGAGGAGAGACTGTTTGTCATTTCTGCTGCTGAGGAAACTTGGGGATGCTCAAGTATTGGGAGAATTCCCTCGGGCTTAGCTGAAGAAAGCAGAAGGACTTGAGAATCCTTAAACCTTGTGCATGAAGACAGAGTCTAGGTTCTTTTTTTGAAAGCATGTCTCCTGCATTGAGTGATGCAGTTCAGGTGCTGAGGAATCAGGCCTTCCTGATGAGCATTGAGCTGAAGAAATTACGCTGAAGAACTGAAAAATTCACGAGTCTGTGAAACAACCTGGGTGCCGCTATTTTGCAGGCAGGGATGATGCATGAATAATAGACGGTGGTGATACTCGTCTCTGCTTGACTGACATGTTCTTTTCCTCTAGATCTCCGATGTGAAAAAGGGCCCAAGGACCAATACTATAGTGATCTCCCATTATATTTTTCTCAGAATACGTGATGGCATTTGTGACACAGTTTCTAGTTTGTGGGCACTAACTTGCTTAACCTTTTCTTTTCTGCATACAGTTATAGAATTAATAACCCTTTCCTGTTTTCCCTAAGCTATCCGTTGTCTGGATAGCTTTATCCGAGATCTCATCAAGACCTAACTGCTTTGTTTTCTTTTTCTTTCACTTTAATTGTGGTCTTGAACCCACCACAACATCTCAGGAAGAGCACAGTGCATATGGTTTTGATTAGAATTTTACATAAAATTCTGTGAAAACATGACATGGTAGGGTCAGCACTCTCAAGGATAAAACAGCAAAGGAAATTCCCCAAAACACCATCAAGTTTCTCAGATCAGTGCTGTCAGATCACAAGACTGTAAGTGATTTGCATTATATAATGAAGGATCGTTCGAGTCTTTCTTGGTTTTGTGCTTTTCTCTTGTGCAGACCTAGGCAACGCAGAGGGCAGAGTGGAACAGGCAGGAGTTGTTATGATGTTCTATTCTATGATGTCTGTAAATGTGGGCAGATTGACTTAGTAGCAAAGCTTCAGAACAGCAGAGACAAGGAAAAGGCTGAGATACAAGATAGACTTGTAGCTGACAAACGCACATGGCTTGTGGGGCATACACGGTGACTGAAACCAGGACATTCATCAAATCAGCAATGGATGACATGCAGATGAGGAACAGGCAAAGGAACCTGGAAAGTCTTGCCGGAGCAGAGGAAATAATGCTGATGGAGGCTGAGGTCTGGCTGTAGAGGTACAAAAGCTTTTTTCCAGAAGACAGAGACCAGACTGAAATGAATAAATGCAGCTTTCCCTATGTAGTCACTGAAAAAAAAATCCCAAACCAGACGGACTTTTAGAGGAAACGAAAAATTTTTCATTTGATATGGAAACTACATAAAATATTTTTTCAATATTTCACTTATTTTATCTATTCCTATCTTTTAAATTGTAATTAAAGAAAGTTTCAAAGTATTTATTTGTGTTCCATATTTTCACCTCTTCTTTCTTAATGTGAACTCTGATGGAAAGGGATCTTTAACAATTAAAATATTGGTGCCTATTTGACATGAAGAAAATAGTTGTGGAAGAGAATTGGTTAGAAACTCCTAAATCAGTAAGTAATGAGATTTTTTAAAAAAATTGTTTAATCACTTTTGATTTCTAGATAATCCTTCTGCTCCTGGGATTTATTTAGCTTAATATCATGGGCATGGACTGAGCTTTCCAGTAGGAATGTCTGCCATTTCTCTGGACAATGCTTTCTTCTTCACCTATACCTTATTTCTAAAATAAAAAAGTATGGTAATTGGGAAGAAGTAAAATATTCCTGTAATTGTAGTCTTATGCATCACAAAATCAGTGTCAGTAACATCAACAAACCAGTACACTCAGCACAATGTACACGTGACCACTTCAAACATTTGAAGGTTTGTGTGTTTTTTAGTGCTTGAGAAGATGAGCACATTGATAGGGTCCCAGTCTCACATCTTCCACTTCACCACAGAATAGTTACATGGGATAAGGCACAGCAGCCTGAGGAGTGACATATCACCCAGTCTTGGGGGCTGATTACCTGATATTCCTGTCTTGAACAAAATACCATCTTCAAACCAAGGATACAAAGTCGGGAGTCTTTCATTTTCACCTCTCAGAGGTTCATCAGCATAATAGAGGCATTTTCAGAGCTGCAGACCTTTTGCTGTGGTGACTGGAGCTGCATGCTGCAATGGTGTGCTCTGCCACTGTGGTACTGGTTGAGAAAAAAGAGAAGCACCTAATGATTGCATGGTTCCTGTTGGTGGATGTTGGTTTACAATGTCAACATCATTCTGTAGGCAAAGAAGGGACAAAACTGCAGCCCCTTGAATGTGTTGGTCTTTTGGCCTTTTCTCTTGTGAGAATGTGTGTTCTGGCTTTTTGGAGACAGAAGTGTCATGCTAACTACAGAAACCATCCTACTGCCTGGAAACTACCACTCCTTACGGGTGACACACAGTCCTGATACAGAACTGCAGAAATTGCTCTGAAACAAACCTGCAGCTTCTAAACGCTTTGGAAACAAATACGCTTCTTCCTCATCAGAAAAAGGTGTAAGGGGAAAGAAATAAATTACAGAAAGATATAACAAACAAGGACAATATAAACTCTTTTAGGATTCACAAATATATGAAGGGTGAGTGTCAGGAGGATGGAAAAAAAGACAAACAGACTCTTCCAGTAAAAAAAGAAAATTCAAGAGACAGAGCCAGGCTCTTCTCAGTGTCATCTAATGATGGGACAAGGGGAAATGGGAGTAATCTGGAACATAGGAGGTTCCACATCAATATGAGAAGGAACTTCTTCCCAATGGGAGTGATAGAGCACTGGAATGGGCTGCCAAGGGGGGTTGTGGAGTCTTTCGAGGTCCCTTCCAATCCCCAACATTCTGTGATTTGCTCATCACTCCTGTTTTGATACCTAGATTTAGCAGTAACAGCACATCTGTTTGCTGCTCATTACATTAGTTTTTACTATAGTTTTTATATATACACATAAAATTTTTAAATATTTAAAGACTAGAAGTCTTTAAATAAGAGTCTTTAAATAAAGACTTCTAGTGGAGCACTGCTGACTTACATTGTGTTTTTGCTATTATTTCATGTCTACGAGGAGAAAGTTGAAAGATTCATTTGAACATGAAGAGGTTAACAAGAGAATGAGTTTTCTATTTATCAATATGCAGAATAGAGGGAAGCAGTCCCATGGTCTTGAATTTATTTACTTCATCTCAGCTGTGATTCACAATGTCGGAAGTAGTGACAGAAAACATTTAACCCTGAATTTAAGCAGACATACAAAAATATGAAATAGTGTGCTATAATAAAGTGGATCAGGAAAACATACATGGATATGTGTGGAAAGCTAAATTACTGAAGAAATGCTTTAAGCCTAGTGATGACATTTAACATTTGAGGGCCAAGACAGTTTAATCTTCAGAAACTCTCAGTTTCACACCTTTTCTTGTTTCTTGATTAGGTTTTCTAATGCATCGGTGTCATGTAGTGATAGGACGAGGGGCAATGGTTGTAAGCTGGAACATAGGAGGTTCCACATCAACCTGAGAAGGAACTTCTTCACGGTGAGGGTGACGGAGCACTGGAACAGGCTGCCCAGGGGGGTTGTGGAGTCTCCTTCTCTGGAGATGTTCAAGACCCGACTGGACGGGTTCCTGTGTGACTTGGTTTAGGTGATCCTGCTGTTGCAGGCGGATTGGACTAGATGATCTTTCAAGGTCCCTTCCGATCCGTAATGATTCTATGATTCTATGATTCTATGATTACAATAGTTTATGTTACTGTGAGCGATGTTGGAACAGTTCTGCTGGTTTGTTTATGGTTTAATTTATGCACAGTGTGAGATGTCCTACTATAAAAAACATGGCTGCGTTTCAAGGCAGGAGGGGGTCTTATTACTTTTTAGTTTCTGCCATACTCCAGATTAAACGGAGACCTCTGGAAAGAAAAAATTGCTTCACTTAGCACTAAGCAGCACACAAGACATGGGGAGGCTCCCAGACTGCTGAGAAGGATAACACCTACAACACCAGAGGTGTGATAGGAAACTGGAGAAAATGGACAGTGAAGGATGAGGAAGGTGTCTTCTTGCAGCACAGGACAGAACCAGGTCCAGTTTTAGAGCCAACTGCAAATAAGAGACATTCCTAGGAATGCAGAGGTGGTTGTACATTGTCTGCTCAATCAAGGAAACTACTGGAGAGAAGCTGGACTTCAAAACAAAACAAGAAAGGCTCCCTCTACCCAGAGCAAGTGCCAGAAAAGGAACTGGGTTCTGTGTCCAGTAACAAAGTAGAATGTAATTTAATATTTTTGTCCACATCTGACTGAAGAGCTCAGAAGAATGTGACTTTTAGGTGACCCCTTTATGGAAATGCTTCTGCCTCGAATTGGTACTCCATCGTGGCTAATTGAATTTCTGCTCCTGGCATGCATGCTCATGGAACTGCATCTGAGTTACCAAAAGTACATTAACAGGAACATTTACTTGTCAGCTGAACAAAGCCAAAGAGCTCAACAGGTGCAATGAATGAGGACACTGTAAATATAAATAAGGCCAGGGCTGGTGAAGTTGGATGTATTGCTGGCATTATGTGACTGGCCAGCTGTGATCATCAAGGGAATGTTTGAGGAGAAGTACTGTATTCATAAAACAAAACTAAATCTGAATGCATTTGTTCTAAAAAATTAAATAGACTCCTCTTATTTTCTTTCCAGAAAATCACAGCAGACAATTCTGCCTCTGAGGAGATGAGCTTGCCTGAATAGCAGGGAAGGAAGGCAGCCTAAATGAGGTAAGAAAGTACCAGTCGAGAGGATGGAGGGAAAGCAGCAGAAGGATGAAGCAAGAAAAGATGGGGATATGAAAGGAAGGGCAGACTACATGTATGTACATACTCATGGTTAAGAACAGGCTTCTGTATATTGTCAGTCATACCTGCTGGCATGTCAGAAGCGGAGGAGTGACAGTGGCATAGTTATTTCTTTATTCTTGGAGGACAGGGAGCTATTGCTCACTGACTTTGGTGACCGTTCAAATGGAACTTTATTCTAAGCACGCAACTACTTAAGAATCCCCACATTCATGGAGGGACACAGGATCCCTGAATGGAATGCCCCAAGCAACTGCCAGAAAACACATCACTGTGAGAGCTCATCAAAGCCGAAGCAAGCATAACGAAAAAACACACCTTGGCAAGTGTTTGCCTCAGTACAGAACAGCCAGAGATGTGTTCCTCTGTACCTTCTAAGAGAAAAACCAGATATTATTATTCTATATCTCAGCATTATTGTCCCTGCCACAGAATTATTGGAGAGCAATGAACCTCGGCACAAAATGAATTTAGGAGTGTAAGCTGTGTATGACAGATCCTTCCCTTTAAGAACAAGAAATAACTTGTGATCTGACAGGACAGAGAAAACAATCTGCAGAATCTGCGGTAACAAATAATAACTGTATTTCAACATAAAGGGACTCAAAGCTTAATTTTTTAATGCTATCATAATGCTTTGTCTCTTCTAACTAATTCTGTATATGGCCAAGAACATACTTTTCCTGTCTGTGCTAATGTTAAGGAACAAATAAGACATTTGCATATCCCAGGCTCTTTTACATATTCCTTTATATTCCGTATGCCTATGATATAAGGAAATGACTCAATGGGATAATTAATTTTTTGTTCAGAACTGCACAACCCTTCCTTTTGTCCCTCTTTCCATTCGTCGTCCCAGAAAGACTGATACCCTCAATGATAAACACTTCTTCAGAGTCTAAGGGCAGTGGAAGGTTATCAGTTCTGCTCTGCTGTGGATGCACCCCAATTTAAGCAGGAGAGTTTTTGTGGCAGGTGAGTGCTTCCACATCTTAAAAGTAGTGGTCTAAACAAGTCTCAGCTGGGTATACACTGTTGAGTTACAGATGAACACCTGTTTTTCATTACAGAGTTACCACACAGTGTTATCTTCTGTGAGGTTTTTTCAGGTAGGTCATTGTGAAAACACTCAGTGATCCTGACGGAGAGTAAGCTGTAAATTGACGTGGGCAGATGTAATTTGGTACAAGATGGTTCCTGGAACTGGAAATCTGCACTTCAATAGGCTGCAAGTTTCAGGAACTTTTTATGACATCTACTATGCTCCAAATACTGTCTGTTGAGAGCTATTAAAAGGGCCTCAGAGCTGGCAATTGCAGGCGTCTTAGGTAACAGGTAAGATTAAGTCAATAACGTTCATAACGTTTTATAACTATCTACAAACTACTCATGAAAGAGTTATGTGAAAATGTGTGTTGTTGAAGCTAATATCTTTAATGTGTTTAATTTGACTCTGAAAGGCATTGCTAACTCATTGAAGACTGTGGTGCTTTGTCATCTATGCTGTGTAAAAGCATATTTGTTCCCTAAGGCCACTATGTTCTTTCTTCTTGGAATGAACAAATTATTCTATTTATGAGTGCTTGCATCCCTTTTAGCTAAAAATTGCTACTGGTGACTAGACTTTATTCTCCGTTTTTGTCCATTTTTGACTCCGTTCTCATGAGAAATGAGTTTCCCTTCTCAGACCTTGTCAACATCTAGTTTGTGAAGATGCAGATTCTGTTAGCACACCAGGTTTTGAAAACACATAGTTTTCCTTTTATTTTGACAGCACAATCAAAATGTATAATTTTAGAAAAAGAAGACATGAATTCTGACCCAACCACCTATGTTTTGGCAGAAATCTTGAAGTCAAACAGAGACTCTGATTTGTGTCAGATTGTTGTTTACTTTGTACCATATGGATAAAATTCAAACAATTTCACTTTTTGAAAATATGCCACAGCAATTCAGTGCAGAAGAAATTGCTTAAAGTATGTTTGAAATGGAAAAGGCATAAAATTGTTCCTTAGTCCCATTTTTCCTTCCCTCTTTATAAATGCTGTTTAAAACACTGTCCTCTTAAAAATAAAGGCATTCTTTTAATGTTCTGTAAGTTAGAAAAACTGTGAGAAAACATTGGTCAGACCTGTTGGGATTACATTTTCTGTGACCTAGCCAGGTCAGGTACTTCAGACTACTGAAGTACAGCACATGTCAGTCATAGATTATTCCCATGCCCCCTGCAACTTCTCTGAAGTGTTCATTGAGCAAAAAAGCTCAATTATATAGCTCCAACAGCCCCCTTGCTTACAGCATCTGGAGGGTTGCTTCTGTGGAGGAATCAGATGCTGATTATTTGGAACAATTTTTTTATGTTGCTGGACATATAAGGTACTGGTGAGGCAGAACAGAGCCAGATTTGTGGCTGGTTGTATGGTAACTATTTGAAAGGTTCTTGTTTCACATTACACAAAGCAGCTACAAAGGAGATCTTGAGAAAGCATATTTCATGCAATGGTTGTTAATAGTATAAGCTCAAGGATGGTAAAAAAAAATCACAAAGTTGTTCCTTCGATAAGCAGACAATCAGATACAAACCTTCTTTTTCTTGGCTTTGTATTCTTCTCCATTTCCACTTCCACCTATCTCCTTGTTTCTGCTGAGGTATCTAATATGATACCTCACAGCATGTCAGATGGCATCTCTTGTGGCTCTCCCTGCACAGAAACTTCCTAAATCTTGTTCTTATCTTTTCCTGTTGGTGTTTAAAATGTTGTAGACCTAATTGTCCTAAGTCTACGAGACAGTTCTGGATTTTAAGTGACATATAGTTATTACTGTTATCTGAGACAACTGAATCACATCACACTACCCCAAAAGTCATGCTGTCGTCTTCCCTTGACAGGAAGTCATCTCCATTACCTCACTAGGAAACTCTGAGCAACTGGTGTTGCTAGGAAGCTTGTCCTACTTAGAGTAAACTTTATCTAGAGGCCCTACACAGGTCATTTTCCACCTCATTTTTTTTTTTGGCTGTAATTCTTAAAGTACAACTGCAACCTGGAAGACTGGCAAGAGTTGTGTGTATTATTAACAACATTATGCAAAGCAGCAATATGGAGGGGGAGGACTGTTAAAAGGCTTTGACAACTGCATAGGAGTTGTGCCAATTGTTCGGTCTGTGCAGTCCTCACTTTTTCAGTCTGTTCAAATACAGTTTAAAGTTAATTTACCTAATACTATTGTACTACTGTTTTCTAGTCTAGACATAAAAAAATGCAAGCCTTAAGTTAGTCTCTTGCAGTTTCCTGAGGGAAACCTTCACAGCTGTGGCATTTGGAAACATTTATGAGTTTGTAATTATCACTAGTTGATCCTATTGACCAGGTCCAAGACAAGATTAACCAATTCACCTGGGCCAAAATGGGCTAAAACAAACCCAAGAATGGTTCAAAAATCATTTATGAAGCAGTGATTTTTTTTAGGCAAAAACTAAGGCTGGTTTGATTTGGGTAAAGACAACAAGATTAATTTAATTCACACTACATGAAAATCCAAACACAAAGACATACAGAGATAAATCACATGTTCTTACATAACTCAGCTGAGCTGCTATCCTTGCCCTTTCCAGATGAAGAAACCTCCAGCAGTTCTTTTCTTTATGAGAATATGATGTCCATCTTTCAGTCTGTGCATCACGTTTTCTTTAGGGATAAGTTCCTGCCTCTGTATACTTCCATGCCAGTCCTAAATTGAGTGCACTGATTCCTACAGGGCCACAGCTGGACTCTTCTCCTGTATTTCAGCCAACAATGGATTGCAGATGAAACCTTCCCTCCCCTGATCTCTGAGGTTTCAGACTCACACTGCCATCTTTCAACATGTTCCAAAGGTCATGTCCACCACCAGTAACACGTGGTTTTCAGAACAGAGACCATACAAGATTCACTCCCAAAAAGAGACATGAAACAGGAAGCTGTAAACTACTCACACCAGTTTGCAGCGGTGCTTATTCAGCTTGGAATTCCAAACTGCTTATCACAAGTTGCCATTGTTACTGCCCAATCCCTCTGGCCAAGGAACCCACCAAATTCAAATTACAATAATTACTGAAGTAAATAATGTGCCTTTTTTCAAATTATTTTCAGCAGCCATGAAAAGTACATAAGCAAAAGAAGGGAGTTTAAGCTTTGGAGCCAGTCAGCCCTTATGTACAACAGTTGTTTAATGCAAGGAAAATTATTGCTTCTCTAAAGCAGATTCTATTAAAAAAGACAAAGAGGTAGAATAAAAATATTCTCAGGTGAGCAATATGAGGGTAGTAGAACTCTGTGTATTTGAGGAGAAGCTGTCTAAAACAGCATATATAGTCAGCAGGATTATTGCAAAGACAGCAATAATCCCTTAACATCGTGATCCTGGATAATTCATAACAACTGTGTGTAGACTCTTCTTTTTTCTATTAAATAAACATAGGAACAACTAAGTGAAGTTCAATCTTAGCTTAGTGGCGCTAAGCTACATCCTTGTTGCCATTTGATTGCTAATTATAGAAGAGGTATTGGGTAGTAGCTACTTATCTAGGCTGTTTAAAAGGACAGTAGAAGTACAGCAAGGACAAGTGTGTTTCTTTCTCTAGATTGTCATAGGGGAAGGGAGGAGCTCGAGTCCATAGCACAGAGTATGTACAGAAACTCCTGGGGAAATGGGGCTTGGTATAGAAATAGTTTCTTACACACTCAGAAGATTAACACACTATTTGAAGCAACTGAAATTCTGGTGAAGCCTATTAGAGCAGAACTAGAAGAGCCTGAGAAAGACAGTAGGTAGAGGGAAGCTTGTTTAACAGACAGTTTTGTTTAAAAGATCTTTATCTATAGTTGCTGTTATACTAGACAGCTGCATGGATGTAAAAAACAGTGCCGATCTGTAACATAACTCTGTGCCATTGGGTGTCTCTGGATTGCTGTCCCCTACTGGCAGGGAAATCCTATCTGCGTTGGACTCCATCATATTCAGAGAAACGTATCAGCGCACACGCAAGGGAGTAGCCAAATGCGTGTGTCAGAATGCTGTCCTTGTGTGACCTTGCTCATAATCCCAGAGAAGTGTGTTCAACCTGCAGGACAGTTTCATAGAATCATTAGGGATTGGAAGGGACCTCAAAAGATCATCTAGTCCAATCCCCCTACCACAGCAGGATCACCTAGACCAAGTCATACAGTCAGTCTGGGTTGGAAGGGTTGATCCCCTTTTCTAAGAAAACACCTTATTTTTGAATCATGTTATGATTTTAAGTGACTAAATCACCTGTTGTCTACAGCAGTTAACCCTAGGCAGTACTGAACAAAGTGAGCATGTAGCAGTTTTTCTTTCTCTCTCCAAACTCCTGTCTCCAATACGCATGTTAATGAAATCTTTGTGTTTGCATTATTAATTAATAACACACTTCTTTATGCAGGCAACTGGAAAGAACAAAGAAAAATATTAGATCATCCTTTTGTTAAAAAGACACGTTATTAAACCTAGCTTTTTCCTCACTTGTTTCTCCAAGGAAGGAAAAAATAACCCTGAGGAGCTCATTAATATCAGAGCTATCCAGAGACAGCATCCTCCATAGCAGTCTAGGTATCACAAAACAGATGACTATAAGTGAGCTTTGGCCAGCTTTGCACAGCAGCCCAACACGACCCTTGGCTGTGCTTCATTCCAGAACACAGCACCCTCTGGGCACATATCAAGCTTTGAATGTTGGGCTAATATAGCGAACTACCAGTGAGTGGATTGCTTTGCAGTATCTTAAAATGTTCAGAAACAAAAAAAGTTGATAGTTTGATTGTGAATATATAATTCTGAAGAGGCCACCATGTGTAGGTGCTCTCCTCAAAAATGTGGAGCCTAGAACAAAAATACGCACTCCAGTTAGTATTCCTTGAATATGAAAGGAATTTGTCAATCTTGCTAGGTTGTGTAAATGGACCTTTTCTGGGTACTTGTGCTGCAGTAAAGGAGTTACAGAAGTGAAACAGGAACCTCCAACTTTGTTTTAAAAAAGTCAATGAGCCTGTAGCACAGATATTGTAGATTAAAAAATATAACTAAAGAGAATGGCAGAATGACACTTTACAGAGTGAAATCCTGATACTTGTCATCTGTTTACTGATACAGAAAAGAAGGATTGTTGATGGGAGATCAGCTAAAGCAATGAGCAAGTTGAGATAATTTAATTATCTGCGAGGATTTTATTTTCTCCTGCAGCCCTAGGACCAGCTATGCTACTTCATCTTTATATGCATCTTGCCATGGCGGCTTAGCCTTGACTAACTATCAGCTACTCACTCACTTCACCCTCAAATCCCCATGCCTCAGTGGGACAGGGGAAAAACATGAGATAAAAAACGAATGAATGCATTTTCCAGAAGATTCCTTCGGTGCTCAAGGTTCTGCTTCATGTTGGAAGAAAAAAAACCCCAGGGTTTGTGTGACCTGTTACCCATTTCTGCTGAAAAACTGTATAGGTAGGATGTGCCTTAAGCTTGCTGGTTGTGTTAAAGTCAATGCCTTTAACAATGGCCTTGACATCATCACATAGTACTTGAGACAGGTGATTCCTTCAATGCCACGCAACTGGTGTTCATTTTAGGTATTTTGTTCTTGGAGTAGGAGCTACACCCCCAAGGCAGTTGCCTAGCACCAAACCAGAGGCCATAAATAGGAGATAAGCAAAATTAGGGAGCAGGCTAGATCTGTGCTCTCCAATAGGCACAGGTTTTCTCTTCAAATTCATTCTCTATGTCTGAAAACAAGATGAAAGGGAAATAATTTATAGGCTACATCAGAGATTAAGCTGCTCAGCTACTATCTCATTTCATAACAGAAGAAGTTTAGGTGCTATTAGATGCTGGAGGACTTTCCTAGTGACAATGTAATTATCCTTGGACTTGAATTTGCAAGTAGTGAGAGCAGAAAAAGGGGCTCTCAAAAAGTTTAAGCATTAATTTTTTTTCTGTTAAGGAGATCAACTGCCCAATATCTAGCTTCTCAACTGCAAAACAAATACTGACTTCTCTGTGCCCTTAGAAGAGAGAATTTTGGAGACTGACTTTTATCTCTACTCTATAACAGTGACATGAGGTGTACCTCCCTGTATTTGGTATGGTCTCAAGGAATCATTGTTGGCTAATAGAACAGTTATGGCAAATGCTACGTAACAAATGTGATATTTCTTTATTGGGACACAAAATTGTTCAGTACAGGTATAAACATAAATCTCTGCAAGACATTTATCATGGGCTCACCCATTGCTCTGCTAAAACAGTGTAGTGCACAGTCAGCATATGCATTATAACCATTTAAATAATGATCTGCAAAACTAATTTACAACAGTTGTTCTAGTAAAACTTTGCAGAGGTAGGGCTTGCTGAGTCCTGCACAAGCACGCAATCTGATAATCCTCCTCCCAGGCACTTGAAGCTCCGTTTGTCAAAGCAATAAAACTTGGGAACCCCCAGATCTCCTTTTGGAAATGTGGTCCAGAATTTCACTGCTCTGTAATATTTGCTATGGACTTTCTTTTTCACCAAGTTATGATTAAATATATTCTGCTTTTATCCATTTGCTTTTTTGATAGTTTTATAATTTTGATCTTTTCCCGGTATTAATGTTCATTGGTATTTACAGACAGCGACTGTTCTAGCTAAGACAATTTTGAAATGTTAGGAAAAAACAAGCTCTTCTAGTATCCTTAAGGTATAAATAGAAAGTCAGGTTTTTATTGAAGTGGTTATTAAGAATGCGCCTGCCCTGTAGAAGCCAGGGACACTTCCTAGGATCAGATAGGATCAGCTGAAATCTGGATGTATACCTGTCTGTTTTCCTGTGTGAGAAGAAAACTAAAGCACTCTGAAATGGAGCAGCAGTGGCCTTCAGCAGGTTACCCTTGTGTATCTCCTATAATGATACTGATATTGCCTGATATTTCTTTGAAATACTTTCCTCATACATAACAAAATTGCATTAACCTTCTTTGATGCTTAATCTTGGTAGTTTGTGGCTAAGTAGTTGAGACTACAAGTTGCTGTCTTTTACCATCTTATATCTCCAGATATATATTCCCAGTTTAAAAAGTAATCTGCAGCTTGCGTATAGCAACACTGATTTTATTTGAGGGTGACAGAGCACTGGAACAGGCTGCCCAGGGAGGTTGTGAAGTCTTCTTCACTGGAGATGTTTAAAACCCACCTGGATGTGTTCCTGTGAGACTTGGTCTGGGTGATCCTGCTGTGGCAGAAGGATTAGACTAGATGACCTTTCAAGGTCCCTTCCAATCCCTAATGATTCTATGATTCACATTTGAGTGTTGTGTCCAGATCTGGGCCCCTCCATTCAAAAAAGACACAGAACTGCTGGAAAGAGTCCACTGCAGAGTGATGGAGATGGTGAAGTGGAACACCTTCCTTATGAGGAAAGGCTGAGGGAGCTGGGTCTCTTTAAACTGGAGAAAAAGAGATTGAGGGGTGACCTCATTAATTGATATATATGTGAAGAGTGTGTGTCAGGAGGATGGATGTGCTGTGTCATCTAGTGATAGGACAAGGGTCAATGCGTGTAAGCTGGAACAGAGGAGGTTCTACATTAATATGAGAAGGAACTTCTTCACAGTGAAGGTGACAGAGCACTGGATAGGGGCTGCTCAGGTGGATTGTGGAATATCCTTCTCTGGAGGCATTTAAAACCTACCTGGATGTGTTCCTGTGCAACTTGGTCTAGGTGGTCCTGCTTTGGCAGGGGGATTGGACTAGTTGATCTTTTGAGGTCCCTTCCAGTCCTTAATGTTCCATGATTCTATGATTCTATAGTTTGGTCCTCATGGTCAATCAGTTACTGCAGCCCTCTTCTATGAGACTACCTTTCAGCCAGCATGTTCATGCTTTACTGGCATGCACACACCTTTTATCATGCCAACAGCCAACAATGTTACAGAAAATATTGCAGAAGGTGCAGGGGGAGTCCTTAAGAAATTCCACCACTCACCTTCTGTTGCCATGATATTTATGCTTTCAGCAGTCCCTGCTGTATTCTCAACCTATGATGATCACCTCACCCATCCTGCAGCTCCCATACTATCTATCTAAATTCTATTGCTCATTCAGATCTTTTGAAACAGTTTCCCTCAAGTGAGGCAGACATTCATCTTGTATTTAGTACTTGCAAAAAAAGAGGGAAAAGCATGCCAGTGGGCATGAAATATAGACAAATGTCTGGTAGCCATTAAGCTACATAAATAAGTAATCTTTTAAAACCTGCTACCTGTTGTCTAAATTGCTTCTACTCATGGTAGCATTGGCTTGACAGTTGATGATCTTAGAGGTGAATTTCAGCCTTAATGATTCTATAATTCTATAATTCTTGGCTTAAATTCTACATGGTGTTTAAATATACTATTTTTTTAGTTCTAACTGTGGTATCTTTAAATATAATAATTTCATATTCAGCATATAAAGAGTACTTTTTGCTATACCTTCCTTCATATAACAGGTTGTTTATGTCACATCTAACCTACCAACCGCTTCTGCAAAATTGTCTATACAGAGTTTTGCAGATAATTCTAGAAGTCTTTGACAACTAAAGGACATTTAGAAGTTAGTTATTAATATTTCTTTGTGTTTTCATTGGTTTTTTGTAAGATAGAGCATTGTAAACCGATGAAATGAAATATCTCAAAATAGAGTTCATAATCAACCTGTGGAAATTGTTGCCAGAAGAAGAAATAAAATCCCTTACTAAAATTAAGAACTTGGTTGAATTCCAAGGCTGGCACATATCTAGGAATTCACCTCAGCCCCGCTCTGTCACTTCACGAAGTCAAAGTATTTTATTCCACTAATGTTTGACAAGCACTCGGAGCTGCTCAACCAAATAGAGATAGTCCCCTGAGGGTTTTTCTGACTGCCCTCTCTATCTCCCAGTTATGTTTGACACTCTACAGAAAGCTTTAGATTTTGAAGTTAGCTTTTAAACAAAGAATAAACCCAGGATTTGGATGCTCAGCTATCTCACACCTTTCTCTAGTGGGAAATCTATTTCTAAAGTAATTAACATCACCTGCAAAAGACAAAATATCTCAAATCCATGTCAGGATTTGTAAAAATGTCTGGAAAAGGTGTGTGCACAGAGAAATGGGCACATATTCCTTAACATGTTTTGAGGCAGTACATCTCATTGCTGTCTCAGAACCATGATATATCCAATAATCTTTGTCTTAAGGAGCACGGGGGAGACCTGGAAATGCCTTCCAATTGGTTTCAGTAGAGGTTTTAGTACACAGTAGAGGAATGAAACAACTGAATCATTTATTGAAGATATTCTACCTGCCTTCAGTTTTGGTTGGATTAGTAAGAATTGTATTTTTAGCTAGCAGATAATTATACCCAAAGCCACCAGAGTGCTGTCTACAGAAGCTAAATGATTGCTTAGCAGTGTCAACTTAATAAAACCTCATTGGAATGGATTGAAATGCGTTTAACTTGTAGAAGTATCGGCCTTATTTGTTCTAGTAGCATGGGTAAAGTCAATCTGAGCTAATGTTCCTTCCAAAATGTAGCCATTACATCTAGCATATTAATCTATTGTCATTTATTTTGGTTCTGTGCCACACTGGTGAGCACCGTCCTCATTTAAGAAAGTTTGAGACAAATCTGTGGTATCATTTTAAGAGCTTCTCTGAATCAGGATTTTTCAACAGGACATTTACGAACATTATTTTTCCTTCTTTAGCTCACATCTGCTTTACTTGAGATTTGGTTAGATATGTAAGAAACATAGACATTTTTATCTCAGCCTCATATAGATAAAGGAGACAGGCAAATTCTTCTTAACAAAGAAAGGAAACAAAGATTTCATTGCTATTACATATCAATAGAATATAAAATATTGATTCAACAGGTAGTGAAGTGTATCTGCTTTATCTTTCTTTTCCTTCTTCCACAGTGTCCATTATTCTGCTCTTCTCATTCTATCTCCTCAATCCATCCCGGGGATGGATCTCTCTGCAAGACTGGGCAGAATATAATTTTGTGGGCTAACCTGGTGCTAAAACCGTGACAGACAATTGGTGGCCCGTACAGGGAAAAATTATTTCCACTTGGAAATGGAACTCGCATTCAGAAACTGGACCATTGATCTAACTTCTCTTTTTCTTGTCAGTATGCATACTAAGCGCCAGTAGTGTATTTTGACAGGATGGTGTCGTGCAGTGTTATGGTGCCTGGTTATGGCCTTGAGCGGGATAATAGTTTTGAGAGTTGTATTTAAAACAGGATAAGAATGTTTGACAGAGGAGGTTTAGAGTTCTGATAGGTGCAGTGGCAATTCCGCCTGCCTGTTATACTGTCCCTGACTCGGACATATGTAGTCATTCTACTAACATCAGTCCAAGTACTAATGATAATATTACTACAGCTAACACCTCTGCCTACCCTAATAGTCCTGAGGATTCTGCTCCTACCCCTGAAATTAGTTGGGGGGATTTAAATATGCATGTTTTTGTGATTTACCTGCATCTGTTTATAACATGTAACCAGATGTGGGGTATTGTACGGCTTAAATCTTCCTCCAGGGAAGAGCAAGTAGCCCCAGTCTCAGGAGAGAGAACTAGAAGAGGCAGGAAAGAGCCTCAGGATGACAGAGTAATAATGAAACAGGTGGATGTAGAGCAGGAGGGAAAGGGCAGGAGACAGAATTGGTAACCATCTCCTACAGTCCCGAAAGTACTCGTAGAAGAGAGGGCTAAGGGGAGAGAATGTCTTGGCCTTCCCAATGATGACATTGAGGACACTGAAGAGGAGGACCTCAAATCCCATAGTGGGTGTTGGTTAAGTTGGCATGATCCAATGGCTCCTGATACTGATGCCACAGATGAAGAAGATGAGGAATGGCCTGCCTCTTGGAATCACAGAGACTGGATGAATATTAGAAAGGAGTTTATTAAGGTGAGAAAAGTACCCCTGATGGCTTGGCTATTAAGATGTTTGGACTCTGGAGCTGGTTTCTTGAATTTAACCAATGAACAAGCCAGGCAGTTGATAACTTTATCCTGGGACCCAGGCATTGATGCCCAAACTGGAGATTTACCCGGACCCTGCAGCCTTTGGAAGCATATCCTTGATGCTATGAGACAGTGATACCCTACCAGAGATGACATACTATGGTGTCTTCATTCGTGGACCACCATAATGGAGGGTATCAAACGTCTGAGAGAATTGGCTTGTTGGGAAGTGATCCACAACTGACATGCAGCCAGTGATGACGATGAAAACCCCAATGACTTGCCCTGTTGGACACCGATATTAAAGAGACTTGCACGGACTACTCCTGCCAAGTACTCTCAAATGATTGCAGAATGGGCAGCCATAAGGGAAGATGTTGGTTCTCCAGGTGTTGCTGATTATATGGATAAATTGCAGAGTTTTGAGGATGTGACTACTCAACCAGCTTGGATAACAGCAGTGAGTAACCAACTAGGTTCAGTGAATAGCCCAACCAGTTGGGAGGAGAAATTGGATAAGAGACAATGAATTCCTGGAGACTCTGAAGGAAATGTTCAAAAAAATGGGGCAAGGTAGTGCTGATTCCACGAAAAGAATTTAAGCTATGGCTACCCCAAGGAGACCATCTCCAGGAAGGACGGTCCAAGCTCAAGTCCATCAAGACAAATCTTGAGATATCTATGATTCTATGATATCTTGATATCTATGATTCTATGATCTACTGGCAACTCTTGAGAGATTCTGGGGAGGACATGAACAGATGGAATGGCAACCATACCTCTGCCGCACGTCACGCACAGCTTAACCATTGGCTATGATTGAGAGACAAGACACAGCTTGATGCAAGCAAGATGTCTGATTTATTATACCTAAACATTAGTTTATATAGAATTAGGCTTAACCACGTGTTCTAAGCTTATTGGTTCTTAAGTCTATCCCTACATGATTGACACAACTATTCCAAGCATTTTATTGGTCAAAGATCTGATACCATACGAATAATCAAACTCTGTCCTGATAACAAGTCACAAGAGCATCCTATCTTAGTGTCTTGGCATTGCAAGACTTTGCTGAGTCCTTGGTTTCATCCTTGGTCACAATCTTGTCGTCCATGCTATCTTTGGTGTTCAATCATCACGCCAGCTGTCTCCCATGGCTTTTGTCCCACCAGGCCTAAAATATCTCCACTTGTTGTCTGTGTGGTGTTGGAGCTCTATTCTCAAGGTCCTGTCTGTCATACCTCGGGTCTCCGGGCAAGGTTGCAAGACACATTGGGGGGTGCCGCTAAAGGCAAGGCAAGAAAAAGCATTGCTCAGACATCTTGGAGGAGATACCGAAAAAGGTGGAACTCTGAAACTAATTTGCATAGGAACATTTTCCTCAGCAGGAGGAAAGTGAAGCCAAGAAATCGAGAGGTCCTGCCTCCAGCCAGGTGGAGGAAAGGGACAATTGAGCCTACTGGGACATGTGCATCTGACAGCCTGGCACCTTCAGAGCTGAGAAGCATAAAGCCTTGGTGGATACTGGTGCTGTATGCAATTTAATACCTTCAAACTTCAGAGGATCAGAATCTATTACCATTTGTGGCAATATCGGAGGCTCCTAAAAGCTAACCGTACTGGAAACTAAAGTGAGCCTAACCAAGAAGAAATGGAAGAAACATAGTGATGGGCATCGTTTTCCTCCAAGGTGGATAGTTCAAAGATCCAAAGCGGTACAGGTAGGCTTTTGGTATAGCAGCTGTAGAGATTGAGAAATGTGAACAGCTGTCTACATTGCCCGGTCTTTTAGACCTCTGTGATGGGACTGATGAAAGTGAATGAGCAGGAAGTCCCAATCGCTTCTCACGTAGTACACAACAGGCAATACCGTACCAATAGAGACTCCCTGATCTCCATACAAGNGCCTAGATGGCATTCACCCGTGTGTACTAAGGGAGACGGTAGAAGTCATTGCTAAGCCACACTCCATCATCTTTTCTATGTCATGGGGATCAGGAGAGGTGCCTAGGGACTGGAGGATAGCAAATGTCACTCCAATCTTCAAAAAGGGAAAGGAGGACCCATGTAACTATAGACCGGTCAGCCTCATCTCCATCCCAGGAAAGGTGATGGAACAATTTGTTCTGGAGGCTGTTTCCAGGCACATCAAGGACAAGAGGGTCATTAGGGATAGTCAGCATGGCTTTACAAAGGGAAAGTCATGCTTGACCAACCTGATAGCCTTTTATGAGGACATAACCAGGTGGATAGATGATGGCAGAGCAGTGGATGTGATTTATCTTGACTTCAGTAAGGCATTTGACACACTCTTACATAGCAACCTTGCAGCCAAACTGAGGCAATGTGGACTGGTTGATTGGGTAGTGAGGTGGACCATGATCTGGCTGCAGGATAGAAGCCAGACGGTAGTGGTAAATGGGACAGGGTCATTTCCAATCCCTAATGATTCTATGAATCTGTGATCAGAACATCAAGGCATCATCAGCAGAAACCGCTCCGCCTTCAGTAGTCCAGTTTGGTCTGTAAGAAAGTCTGGGGGAGAGTGGAGGTTGACTGTGGATTATCGTGGCTTAAATGAAGTCACACCACTGCTTAGCGTGGCTGTACCAGATATGCTAGAGCTGCGGTGTCAGGTGGATTCTCAAGAAGCAAAATGGTACTCCACAGTTGATGTTGCTAATGCTTTTTTGTCCATCCCCCTTGCAGCTAAATGTAGGCGGAGCTTGCCTTCAATACACCTGGAATCAATTGACCCAGGGGTAGAGGCACGTGGTCCAACCGTTTGCCATCGCCTAATTCAAGCTGCTTTGGAGGAAGGTGGAGCTCCTGAGCATCTGTAATACATCAATGATATCATAGTGTGGGGCAATTCTTCACCAGAAGTCTTTGGAAAAGGCAAGAAGATGATTGGTATTTGTTACCACACCCACCAGCAGGGAAAATCCAGGCACTAAGCTCTTCACTGCAAGTGGCTTCAGGAAAGTCATCAATACTCAATGGCAGCCTGAGATCCTTCATCTCTGATGCCCTGTGTGCAATTCCTCACTAGAAACACTGAAGAAAGGAGGGCTACAGGTATGTCAGTGCTATAATCATTTATCAGTATATTCCAGAGCTGGGGAAAACACAATGTGTAAGTGCACTGCAAAAAAGTCTGAAAGTTGTGGTCAGAACAGAGTGATAACTCTCACATGGTGGATTCCTTCCTGGAGGGAGAAGCTTGGCATGCTGAGTACTGGGAGACATTTGTCAGGTGAGGAACCTTCTCTGTCATTCGTTATAAGAGAGAATAGCATCTTGTCCAAGGGTTCATGTCAGTAATTCAGAGCAATAAAAAACATGTTTGTATTGCAGAAATATACGCTGAGAGGAAAGCAGGTGGCCAAGTGTGGAGATGAGGTGTGAAAGACAAACATTTATATGTATCTGTCTGTGAGGTGGGCCAACATTGTCAATGACATCTGAGAGCCTTGCAAAATCTCTAGCTGAATCAAACCTATAATTACGAGCTCCCAAACTGTGATTCTGTAGGCAAGAAAACACATGGGCTTCTACACAGGTACCAACACTCTTCTAACAGAAACAGTATTTCAGGCAAGGAGCTGTTCGGGTTCTCAGTGTCTAATGTTACTGTAAGAACTATGAAGGTATTCTTGAAACTAGGTTCAGAAAATATTTCATACTGACAAAAATTAAGATCAAAAATATTGCAGTGAATTTTTATGTGTCATGAAGGTTCAGTTATATAACAGTTACTGGTGTCATAGATAAGTTAGGCACTGCCTCAGGGCTGAGGAAGTAGGAGGTGAGCAGTTGTTACACATATGATTCTGAGATACATGCGCAATAACCATCTTTTAAGAAATATTCCACCCTCAGTTAATATATAAGCTGGGCTGTTGTTGGTAACACACTTTTGTGTTGCATACCTCCTTGATATCAAAGGCTACACTATAATGTTCATAAGTGCATGCCAGCAGCAACATGTGTGAAAGAATTAGCCAGTAAATCTTGTTTGCTCAGGAAATTTCATTAGAGCGCCCTTTAAATGGTATTTTGCCTAATCACATTTCTTTTTTGCTTATTTCATTTCATCATGCAGAAGTTGCTTGGGCAGTGCTCGGTCAGTACTGTGGTCCAGATCGTGATTATACAGGAATAATACAGGAGTGTATACAGATGTATTACAGGAAGAATTTTTGATGTTAAGGAAATATTTTTCTGACATTTCAAAGCTTCATTATCAGGATTTATCATCAGCCTCATAATGGTTATTTGACGTACAGCAAGATAGAATAATGTTTATTTTACTGATATGAGAAGTATATTAAATTTATATAGATATGCATGTGTATACATACATATATATATAAAAAACATATATATGCCCACATATATTTACACACCATGTAAAACTAGGATCTTCAAGCTTAAGTGACAAAGGCTGGATACTTAAAGAACAAGTTATCTTATTTTTTAAAGACACAAAACACTTGCAGTTTTCCTGGACAGCACTAATACCTACTGTAATCAAAAAGAGATCTCATGGTTTAACCTGGGTTATTATACTTGAGCAATTCAATTTGCACAAGTTTTAGCAGTTTCCATGAGAGCACTAGAAATAAGGCAGAGATATTTCACAACTAAGGAAGCTCCTAAATTCAGTCAGCAGTCACAGTGAAAGCTGTTAAAGGTTCAGCACTTTTGAAAATGAAGTCGTGTGTCTAATTCTTGTATGCAGCAGTGATTTTCTTGCCAGGACCTAAGCATGATTATATTATCTGGAGATATGTTAGCTACAAACTCAGCCGAGTCAAAATTGCTGCTCATTCTCACACATAGGTGTCATGTTACAAGACTCAACTTGTATTTCCCAAAAGAAAAACTTGAGTGTTGATGGGAATGTCTAGTCAAAGCAACATTTCATGTTGGTAGCATGACTAGTACACAGAAATTGCAATGCAGATAAGTCAAACATTCATCTTATCTGGCTGGCTGTTCCACTGCAGTGTTTTTCACTCATTGAACTTTGCTCAGTGTGTTCACTGAACATGTCATTACGCCAAATCAAAACCCGGGCAGCTTTTGCCTACCACCACTGACAAAACAAACATATCTTCCTCCTTTTTTGATTCCTCATTTTCTCTGTTTCCTGAAGTTTCATCTACTCAAGTCAAGAACAGGAAACGCTCACTGTTGTGACAGTGACATTCAAATGATGTTTCTGTATAGTGAGTATCTCCTGGTCCCCAGACAGGAGCTTGCTAATATGGGAAGGAAGTGAAACAGTCTTCTTGGAAATTTCAGTCTTAAATATGTTTGATCTTAAACCTTTGGCTACTGTAATAGTTTAAAAATAAGCAAACATTTTAAAAACCTAAATTAAATTTGTCTTGGAAGTTTTCCATAAGCTCTTCAGACAACTTTGTCCAGTCATTCTAACAGCTTTTTTTGCAGGAAGGACTGTCCAAAAAATCCTAGCAAAATATTTTAAAAATACCTGTCAGTAGAGATTTAAACAACCAACTAGCAGAGTATTTGTTACCAGTTAACAGACAAATACACCCGAATAAACACCTTAAATTCCTGAACAGTATTTCAGTAGCACTACTTCACTGGAGGCTACTTTCAATAGTATACTTCACTGCACTCTCTGCACAGTTCTTCCTCTCACATATTCTGGCTCTTCTCTCCAGGCTGCTGTTGCACAGCATTTTTTCCTACTTCTTAAATATGTGTTTACAGAGCTGCTACCACTACTGATGGTCGGCTCAGCATTGCCCAGTGGCATGTTTGTCTTAGCTAGCTGCCACTGGCTCTGTAGAACATGGAAGAAGATTCTGATGCCTTCGCACAGAATCGTGGGATCATTTAGATTGGAAAAGACCCTTAAGATCATCGAGTTCAGCTGTTAACCCAACACTGCCAAGTTCACCACTAAACCACATCTCTAAGTGCCACGCCTATGAGTCTTTCAAATGCCTCCAAGCATGATGATTCAACCACTTCTCTGGGCAGCCTGTTCCAATGCCTGATAACCCTACTGGTAAAGAAATTCTTGCTAATACACAGCCTAAACCTCTCCCCTTGCACAACTTGAGGCCACTTCCTCTCATCCTGTTGTTTGTTACTTGGAAAAAGAGTCTGAAAGTCACTTAACTGTAACGTCCTTTCAGGTAGCTGTAGAGAGTGGTAAGATCTGAGCCCCGTTTTCTGCAGACCACACTAAACCTGCAGCCCTCCCACTAACAACACTTTACAGTCAGGAAACAGTCAGTTGTGCTCTACATGCTAATTGCACACAGACATGTAGTTAGAAAATCACCTTTGCCGTACTGTTTGCATTTCACTAGCTCCAGCTGAACATTTAAAATCAAATTGCAAAAATACATGAGTGCTCTATAGCTCCATCAAACCTCGTTGATACATTTTAGGGGTTGTAGCGTCATTTATCTTCTCAGAAATGCCAATTTGTTGACTCAAGTGGAATACAGCATATGCTGCACTTCCAGAGGGATGAATTTCATCGACTGGGGCTTTTTGCATTCCTAGCTCAGAATGTTCTGTATATTTTTATTAGATGCATAGCACTGGCAGATACTTTTAAGAAAACCATCAGGGGTTTCTGAGATAGTTTCTCTGTATTTCTTCTGTGTATATTTACTTAAGAAATAAGCTCTGTGACATGTTTCTGCACACTACTAGTAATGTAAGCAATGTGACACCCCAGAATTGTCACATATCTTAGGAAATTTAACATGAGATCACAACTTTTGAAAAATATCTGTCACTATTAAAATAATTTTATTTGAAAGCCTTAAAGAATATAAAACTGGGTTTACTTTTACTGAACTAAGATGTATACATCACAAACATCCCACGGTCTTTGGGAAACCCTGGATTCTTGGACATAGTTGCTCGAAAATCATTATGAGGGTGAGAAGTGCAGGACTACTCTTTTTTATCTACAAAAGGTCAAAGAAAAACACATAAAAGAAGACTGATTCTGCAAATGTGTCACAATGCTATTATTTCAAATACTATAATCATCCTTTGACCACCAGAGAAAGGTTCCACATAGGATCTACTTTCATTTGTAGCTTGTTTCTCACTGTTTTGTCCAGCCAAGCCATGACAGAAAGCTTCAGGATCCATAGGCAAGGATACTGATTTAGGCTGCTAGATGTGAAGCAACAAAACACCATTTTCTTGTTTTTATGGGGAAATAGAAGGAAAATGGTGGGGTTTTTTTATACTATTTGTTCAAAGTACAAGCTGAAAAGATGCTTAGGAGTTCCACAGCCAAAGTTATAAGAGATCAGGGGTGTAAGCGGGAAACAAAAGCTGTCAAAGATAGAATCATAGAATCATTACGGGATCTTTCATCCTTGTCCCCAAATTCTGCAGGGCTTACTGTCTTTGCAAAAGAGATACTAATCTCTACTTTAATAACCTTAAATAATTGTAATGGCCTTAAATACTGACATAGGCAGTCTTTACTAATTAAGTTTTACTTGTTTAAGTTGCCGTAATAATTAGTAATTAATTTCATTACTGCTAAATTGCTTCTTTTCATGTGAAAAATGACAAAAGGTGGAGTGAATTCAGTCTTTCATTAACAGTTGTGGATGTTTGTGATATTTATCACTGAGATTATCTAGAAGTAAGCAGTACAGCGAAGACTCAGATTTCTAATACTAAAATATGTGATTTTCCTTCAGAAATCTCTAAATCAACTTTTTTTTTTTTCTCCTTGCCTTTTGCTAGCAAAAGCAGTGGACTGTTTTCTTTCAATTTCTTATTTCAAATCTAAGTAATCCACTATGTTTTATCCAGCCTTGCATAACCAGACGTGTCCTTATGAGTGATTTTAGAATGGGAAGGGAAAATGTCGAGAAAGGTTGGACTAGATGCGTTTCGTATTTCAGCATCATGCAAAGAAGATATCCAATGTACGAGGCCTATGCAACTGAATAACCCATTCTTTGGACATTTTACTCTGGTTCATATTGTCCCGGAACATGTTGTTTCACAGGAGGAAAAGAATCTTTCAAATAATACTTCCACAATGATTTTATAAACCTTACTGTTTTGGCAGTGGTTGTTTTTCTTGGCCTGTTTGTGTCTGTGAAAAAAACCTGTCATTTCCTGATGAGCGTAGGATACGGAGTGACAGAACAAAGTTAGACAAGTCAGGTAGCAGAAAAAACCCAGAATTCTGCCATATTTCTCCTAGATGTGCCTAGAGTTGGGAGAGAGTTATTTACAAAATAACCACGTTCCTGCACCTTTATCCTGTGTAGGACCCGGGTTTGTCGGAGATTGTTTCTCTAAACCTAAAAGGTGTCACTGATTTGGAGTATTGTGACTTTTGAGTAACACTTTGCTCACTGTACTATCCTGTCTTTCAGCAATGTTAAAACCTTTTTAAATGTTAATCAATAAGAAGCAAGAGAAGAGACTCCTGAAAATCATCTCGACCTCTTTGATGAAGTGTGATGTGCCAGGTCCTGGCTGGAATCTGTGCTAACTTCAGTTTTCCTGCAGCTCTGGTACCCAGAACTACCCTTAGAGACACCCCCACCTCTTGCTCCCAGATCATCTCACCTGCTCACCAGCCTGTCTGGTTGGCCTTCACCATCCATACTTGCTTACATGCACACCTGCCTTTGCCACAGCACTCTGGATTGAATTCTACCGCGCCCTTTGCTAAATGAAGCAACATATTATTTTGCAAAACAGCAGGCATCATCAAGTTGCTATGGTGAATTATATAATACTCCTCTTTGTCACAGAATTACAGAATCATAGAATCACTTGGTTTGGAAAAGACCCTTAAGTCCAGCCACTAACCCAAGTGTCCTGCATTAACCCAACAGCGGCAATATTTGAAAAATGGTGCAAAAGGACAAAAGACACCTTTAAGCTTGTGAAACTCTGTGAGGCTTCTTTAAAGTAGCACAAAACAATCCTGACACAACTGTATTACCTTTTCTTCTTGACTTTACCAGTTCATTTTGTCCAGCTTTAATGAGCTTCACATAGTGAACCCCTTCCTTCTATTTCTTAAATTTTCGAATGGTCTCCTGAAGGTGATGTTCACATTATATCATCATTGGCTAGAGGCTTCAGGATTATCCATGTAACAATGACAGAGTAAACTCCTGTATGCAAATATATCCCAGAACTGACTCTTCAGTTGTCAATTAAGATGGAAATGAGGCTCTTTTCTTGTGGTTTTGAAAACTTAAAGATCTTGTCATTGCAGATTCCTTAAACTGTGGTGCACAGATTGTTTAGTTTGTTTTCCACTTAACTGCTCTTCTTTTTTTCTAGGCCATGCATTTTATTATTTCCCAGCATATTAGCTCACTTGCTTGCTCTGCTTATGTAAGGAAATGAGATTGGTGCCACACATCAAGGGCAGAGCAGAAAGCATTCCTTCTCTGGATATAACTAGAAGATTCCCATTATCAAAATGCTTGTGGCTATTGTAGCATCTGTTTCCATCCCAGCTCCTACACAGGGGCAAAGTAAATCATATTATACAAGTGAAAGAAAATATGTTCTTTGAGTTAAGGGTATGTGACTTTCACCAGAAATACAGCCTGGAGCAGAATAATGTTCACAAATTCCCAGAACACGCTTGATCTAAAAGGGACAAAGTTAGAAGAAAAACAACAGTGTGACCCAAATGAATACCTTTGTGGAAAAGAGAATAAGAGTGTATGTGTGACTTCCGGTTTCTGAGTGTATTTGAGCAGATGGAATAGTCACATTAGCCGTCATCAGAGTAGTGGGAGAAATCATGACACTCAAATTTGGTCTTCATCTCTCCTGGCAAAACAGTATTCCTGTGACAATAGAATAGATCTATTAGTGGTATCACAGCAGATTCTCCCCCATATTCACTAATTAAAGGTTATCTATTCTCTTCATAGTATAACATGAACACTTGTTCTTCAGCTGTATTATCATGGTTGTGCGCAATGGTTCTGGGCAGGTAAAGGGCAGACACTGGTTTACATGCAGCTAACCATGATGAGGCAGCTTTACATCTCCAGGCCAGCTTGGCTCTGGAGCAGGAACTTGCTGTGCTGCTCCACAACACATTCAGTTAGCCATAAACAGAAATGGGACTTCTGCATGCAGAAAGGATTTAACAGGTGTCCTGCTGACTGCTGTGACCACTGCAGTTACTATTATGACTGGGCTAGTAGATAAAAGAAAGAGACTCATGATTCTTTTCATCTCAAGCAAAGTCTGTACAGAGCAAAAGCTGGTCACAGCATCAGTCTGCATCCTGGGCAAGCTTTCTGCAGTTATTGCACGCCAGATGATTGCATTTCCATGTATGCTTCTATTCTGCAGTATGTGCGATAAAGCTTTCCTGAGGGATATAGGGAATAGCTGGGAAAAGCTTTTTCTAAGACTGGGCTTCTTCATGTAAATAGGATGAATTACACTTAGAAAACCCTTTATATTACTAGTTTCTCCTCCATGAAGAAGCAAACTCACTGATTTTGACAGCTGTTTATTAGTGGAAAAGCAGATAAATCCCAAGACATGAGTGCCCATGTAAAATATTGCAGCTATACTCCCCACCTTTTTCCTTCAAAACACTACAAACATCCAAAACAAAGTCAGAAAACTCATCTGATTGCAGTCTTGAAGGACATTAGTGCTACTGTTATAGTTTGTCCAAGGTAATTCAGCCCTCAGATGACATTTAGGAAAATAAATGCTTTCACTTCTGTTAACTGGAGAAGTTGTCAGAAGCCCAAAGAGTGAAACCAGCGTGAAAACAGAACTACATTTTACTTTGAGAAGTGGTTTTCCTCTTAAGTACTGAATTATAATGCAGAGCAGCATGTGGAACTTTGCACTGCTGTGTCCTGGAAAATGCTCTTTGCACACAGGAGGCTAGTCCCTACTGTTTTCGGGCTGACATTGATGGGAGCAGTAAGTCTGACACCTAGATAATATGTCACACATAATAGGAGACAGCTCTTTTAAAACAGAGAGAGACCTAGCTAAAATACCTCAAGAGCAAAGACATCTTGAAGATGTTGTGCAGATGGGTTACTATATCATGTGGTTGTATCTATGGAAAAACGTGTTTTTTCTCTTAGCGCATCTTGCACTCTTTGTGAAGAGTGAGCATTGGTCTTGTGTGGAGTGAACTACTGAAACGCTGATGATTTAGAAGATCAGTCTGAGACTGTTTCTTTCATCTGTACAGCCATTTTAGGGAGCCCTTTCTTTCCTCCAGCCTTCCCCATTGCTTCTCAGTTTTGCTTCTTATCTCAGTTTACTCTGCAACAGCTCAGGGCTAATGGTGTGCTTTTGTCACTGTCCTTCATGAAACGGCATTGAGTGATGGCCTTAACAAAATGGTAAAACAAACAGCACAGGAAAATGGGGTTTTTTTGCTAGGATTACAACAAACTGAGATAAATTATTTGATAAGTAAAGATATTCTTGCATTTGCATGCAATTGCATGAGTTGTTAAACCAAATAATATTTTTAATCCAGGTTTGGTCTGGTTTTTAAAATACAGGATGAAAATACAGCAAGCTGATTCTAAAATTAGTTGTTTTATAAAGCTAGAGGGTTCTTTGTCACTAGAATTGAAGGAGAACCCCGAAGACATAAACAGCAAGCATCTTAAGAAACACGTAAGAGATGGAGACTTCAATGTAAGTGCATTGAGCTGCCCTGCAGGAAGGCAGAGTAATGCAATTGTGCTAATTTTCGACAGCAGTGAAGAATGTCGCCTCATGCTGCTGCTGAGCCCGACTGTCTCACCAAGGGAGTCTCTGTAAAGCCTTTTCTGTAGTCATTTGCTATGGGAGGAGCGAGAGCTTTGATTTTATCTTGAGATCATGAGACACATGCAGTTCAAATCTTTTTGAATGACTCAGTTATCTGCTACATACCTCACTGCAGTGACAGATTCTACTTGTAAAAACATTTAATGAATTGTGGTGTGTCTAATCACACACATACAGCTATCTAGCATCTCATTAGGCTTCTTGATGCTTATCATCCTAATAATTAGATCATGTTTAAAACACATCATCTTGGAAACACAGCATTACCTTTAGTTTCCACAGTGCTTGTGCACTCACGGCACACAAGCCTTTCTGCCATTCACTTAAAGGAAAATCTGTTTTCACTCAACTTTAAAACTAGGAAAATAAATAATAAGAATAAAAAGATTTTTCTTCTAAATGCTTTCAATTTCTCCAGCTGTGAATTGAAGGTGATACCCAGGAGACATCTAAGATGTAATTACTGATTTCAAAGACATTTCAAAATCATTTGTAGGCTGTAGAAACATTATTAGACATATTATAGTAGATCAAATGCATGTTAAACACATAATACATTATTGAAGGAACACAGAGATATCCTCTTGCTAATTTAACAATGCTCCTCTGTTTCAGTGTGTGCCTGGACATCATATGATAAATCATCCTCTGAGCTTACCACAGACAGAAATTTGTCACTCTTCGCAACTATTTGTAGATCAGCTTCTGTTTCCAGGGACGTCATGATACTTTCTAGCTCAGCCACAGCCTCAGCTCCATGCCTTGTATGACTGATGCTCCAGGCAAGAAGTAAGGAAAATAAAGAGGAAATGAGGAAAAGAAAAAAAAGCACCTACTGAAGCAAAACCACCCTTGGAACGAGGTGGGAAATGGGAAAAGGAAGACACTGGGTGTGTCAGGAGACGAACTAGAACATCTCACATCTCCCTGTCATGGAGAACGAAGGATGGAAGAACAAGAAGTCATCACACCTAAGGAGTGAGGAAGTATATGAGGGAAGCTGAATGGAGGTAAGAAAGTTCAGGACCTAGATGAGGCTGTGATCTCTTCATCAAGCTGCCTTTGTCTCACTGTTGGAAAGAGGAGGGAGCTGAGAAGACTCTTGGCATGGGGACAGGTTCTGGGGCTGTGTTGCTGCAGCAGGTTGCTCTTGAGTGTGCTGCTAGTCCCACCTTGCCTTTGTGTAAGCCTGTAGGTGGGCAACAACAGTGCTACTGGACATTTCAAATTAAACTGAACAGCAATACACACTAAATTAATTCTCAAGATGCTGTAAACTAGGAGCTATTCTTAGTATTTTCCCCAAGACTCTGATCTGTATCAACAAAATCACAGACCATAAAATGGACCAAGCTTTGGCCTAGGATAGAAATCTTGTTTCACAAGTACAAGTAACAAGTGACTGATCTGTCAAACACTCTGTCCTTTACTGAAGCTTCTCGCTGAAGCTCTTTGGATTTTAATGCTAAACAGAGGCTAGAAAATGAAGCTAATTAGAATCATAAAATCATAGAATCATTACAGATTGGAAGGGACCTCGAAAGATCATCCAGTCCAATCCCCCTGACACAGCAGGATCACCTAGACCGAGTCACACAGGAACACATCCAGGCGGGTCTTGAACATCTCCAGTGAAGGAGACTCCACAACCCCCCNCTGTAGTCATCCTGCTGTCCACCAGGACCCCCAGATCCCTCTCTCCTACACTACTCTCCAACAGGTCAGTCCCCAGTCTATACTGGTACCTGGGATTGTTATTTGCAGTGGTTTAGACATGAACTCCCATACAGGTTTCAAAATGCTAATTAGCGTAATCACAGAATTATTGAGACTAGCGAAGATCTCTAAGATCATCACATCCAGCCTATGACCTAATGTCACCAAAATCAGCTAGACTATGGCAGTAAGTGCCACATCCATTCGGTCCTTAAACATCTCCAGGGATGGTGACTCTACCACCTCCCTGGGCATTCTGTCCTAGTGTATGATCACTCTTTCCATGAGGAGGGGGTTCCTAATATCCAACTTAACCCTCACCTGGTATAGCTTCATGCCCTGCCTTCTCATCCTGTTGCTAGCTGCCTGGGAGAAGAGCCTGACCCCCACCTGACTACTGTTTGCCTTCAGGCAGTTTTAGAGAGGGAGAAGTTCCCCCCAAGTCTCCTCTTCTAGGCTAAACAACCCCAGAATTTGAATGTATAATTTGAAGAACCTTGTGTTTTTGGTTCAGTAATTTAATATTGTATTAATTAATACAGCTCCAACTAAAAAGAGATAATTATAGTTTTATATACTGTATATGGTATATATTTGTACTGAAGTCTGTAGAAAATACTATGAGAAGTATAATACTATATATATAATACAGTAGAAAATACTATAAGAAGTATAATACTATATGTGTAATACAGTAGAAAATACTATAAGCAAGTCATCTCACTGGATGTTGTTCAGTTCTGCTATGTGAGCTCCTAAAAATTACTTAAAAACCAGCTATGTGCAAAGTTTATTCACTGTTAGTAATATATATGAAAAACCATTTTGGAAGATTAGGCCTTCCATTACTGACCATAGGATTTTGCCTAAGTAATCCTTAAATTAAGAAGTAAAAAGATGTCACTAACTGGAAAACATATAATGAATTAAAGGAAAAAGCAATCTGAGTTTATTGAAAAGATAGATAGATAGAGCTGAGGTTAGCAAGGGCTAAATTAGAAGGCATGAAAACAGACACTTTGTTGGTACCGTGGTTTACTAAGCAGAAAAAGAAAAGAAAATTCAAGAAAAAGAAATTTCTTGAGTCCAGCTTTAAATTTGTGAAAAATTATCACAATATATATATAAGGAGTATCTGAAGTCCTATTCCTTGCAGGAGTTTTGAAGCATGTGCTTTGTATTACCGTAGTCTCTATCCTGTCTGTACTATATTCTCAACATCACCAAGACCTGGACAAAGAACCGAGGAATAACATTTCCTTAAACATTCATGATTATCACTGTTATTGGTTCCTTTTACACCAGGAACCCCAAGCAATCTTAATTTGGATTGATGCTAGTGTGCTGGTATTGCTTAGAAATTAAAAGGATAAGTCTTGTAATGTTAAAAAATACAATGGCCCAAATAATCACAGCTCTCCATCATTTTCTGTCTACTTTAGGTATCATATGTGGACTCCCTGAAAGGCTGAGGGAGCTGGATCTCTTGAGCTTGGAGAAAAGGAGACTGAGGGGTGACCTCGTTAATGTTTATAAATATGTGAAGGGTGTCAGGAGGATGGAGCCAGGCTCTACTCAGTATTGTCTAATGATTGGACAAGGGACAATGGATGTAAGCTAGAACATAGGATGTTCCACATCAATTTGAGAGGGAACTTCTTCCCGGTGAGAGTGACAGAGCACTGTAAGGGGCTGCCCAGAGCGGTTGTGGAATCTTCTTCTTTGGAGACATTTAAAACCCACCTGGATATGCTCCTCTGCAACTTGGTCTAGGTGAACCTGCTCTAGCACGGGGATCGGACTAGATGATCTTTTGAGGTCCCTTCTAATTCCTAGTGTTCTGTGATTCTATGATTCTGTGACTTCCTCCTTAGTTTATAAATGTTCTTTAATGTGAAATTAATGTAACAGCAATTGCTCAAGTGCCTCAGGGATGCTGACATTTTCCAATACTTACTTTCTTGGTTTTCTTTTGTTTTTTCAACCAAAATAACAGAGGTGAAAAGTGTGCATTGACATGGGCCTGTGACAAGCTACCATCAGTTAATACTCCCTGCCATGCTCCATATAGCCCTGTGGCATAGCAGATGTATGTTGCAGATCATAACAAATCTTTGTTCTTCCTGAAATGTAAACATAAGCATGCCAAAACCCTTCACAGAAAAAGCAACTGAGGCATGTGTAAGGAGGAAATTAAACAATTAACAAAAAACAGTTACGCGTTCCAAATCCTCTCGCTTTTCATACAGGCTCTAAAACAAGTGTGGTTAGACAATCAGCCTTAAGGTGGAATGTCCAGGTTTTTATGTCCATTTAAAATGTGTTCTTCTTGAATATCCACAGCCAGAAATGTGCTCTATTCCTTTCAACAGTTTTGGATACTGCTCTGATTGATGGTGCTGACACAGCCTAAAAAAAGCTCATTTTTCATTTTTTGGCTATTTACCACTGCAATTGACATCACTTTGGTCCAGCTCCAAAATCTGTCAAAGCCATGAATAATCCATCTCCTTGCTCAGTTAATTGCTTGCTCCCTTTCTCCTTTCTTGTATCGATTCATATGCAGACTTTTATCCAAGCCCAACAAGTGGATTAACTTCAGAGGCAGCAGCAACAGCATCAAAAGGCAACCCAGTTGAGGTCTATCAATTCACTGCCAGATAACACTTAAAAAGAGCATCTTCTATGCTGACTCTGCAGTTTATAAGTTCTTGAAGCATCTCTAAACATCAATGACCTGGGTGAGGGAACAGCTTGTATGGCAGTAAGTTTGCTGATGATACAAAGCAGGGCTGTGCTGCCATCCAGTGTGACCTAGATAGACTAAGGAGTTGCATGGAGAGAAACCTGATGACGTTCAACAAGAACAGGTGTACTGGGCTGCATTTGGGCAAGAACAACTCCATGGATCAGTGTAGGTTGGGAACTGACCGGCTTGAGAGCAGCCTCAGAGAAAAGGACCTAGGGACACTGGTGGACCATATGATGACCAAGAGCCATCAATGGGCCCTTGTGGCCAAGGTCAGTGGTCTCTTGGGGTGCATTAAGAAGAGTGTGGCCATATTTGGACAACTGTTCAGCCTGGAGAGGAGACTGAGAGGAGCTCTCATAAATGTGTATAAGTATCTAAACGTTGAGTGTCAGGATGATGGGACCAGACTCTTAGTAGGGCCCAGCAATAGGACAAGGGACAATGGGCATAAATAGGAACACAGAAGATTCAATCTGAACATAAGGAAAAACCTTTTTATGGTGAGGATAACAGAGCCCTGGAACAGACAGCCCAGAGAGGTTGTGGAGTCTCTGACTCTAGAGGCATTCAGAACCCATCTGGATGTGTTAGTGTATGATCAGCTCTGGCAGAATCTGCTCTGGCTGAGGGGTTGAACTACATGATGTCCATAGGTCCCTTCAAACCTCTAACATGTTATGATTCAATCATTCTGTGATTTTATGGCTCTGTGATTCTACTACTTGAGCCAAAAGCAGACACAAAGGGAGAAAGCACTCAGTGGCATCTAATGATAGGACAAGGAGCAATGGGTGTAAGCTGGAACAGAGGAGGTTCCACATGAATAGCAGTTAGGCACTAGGAGAAAGGTCTGGACTTGATGATGATTCTATGATTCTATGATTCTATGACTTGGTGTAGGTGATCATGCTGTGTCAGGGGGATTGAACTAGATGATCTTTCAAGGTCCCTTCCAATCCCTAATGATTCTATGATTCTATGAATATGAGAGGGGACCTCTTCCCAGTGAGAATAACAGAGCACTGGAAGGGGCTCCCAAGGGAGGCTCTGAAATCTCTTTCTCTGGAGACATTTAGAACCTGCCTCAGTGTATTCCTGTGTGACTTGATCTAGGTGATCCTGCTGTGGTGGGGGATTGGACGATCTTTCGAGGTCCTTTCCAGTCCCTAACTTTCTGTGATTCTGTGATTCTCTCTATCCAAACCTGATCATGGAGGCTGAAGAAAAGCAAAAGGTCAAGGAGAGATTAAAGTCATAAGGTTCTCAGTAAAAGTGGAAAGCAGAGAAAATCATTGCTCCCTGACAGGCCAAGGAGTAACTGTGAGCAGAACTTCACCAGAACTTCAGACATTTGAGCTGGCAAAGCTTTTTTTTTATAGCTGAAGACTTTGGAATGGTTTTCAACAATTTATATGAAATCCTAGCCTACAGCATTTGTAGCAACTGAAATCCTGTTCCCATGTCGTGAGCTTTTCTCTAAGATCTGTTGGAATGCAGCATTGCCATCTGTTTTCTGTTGTGAACAGAGCTACCAAGTTTTGTGTGGCTCCACAGGGGATACTTTAACTCATTGGGGCCTACTGCAGATCAATATATATCTGTGCCAAGCATAAGCCTTTAATTAACTCAACCTGCATGCTCATATGTGGCTGCCTTCCTTGGAAAACTGAGCAGACATATGGGGAGTAGATTAGTAGGTGGTTGGTATCATGAACTGCTACAGGTGTGGGATGTATGCATGTGTGGGAGAGAATCTTTGCTGGGCTTGCTTGGTAGCTGTAGGATGAAGATAGCTTGGAGTAACTGAGTGCTCTGGAGACTGGAAAAATCTGCTGGAGGGATTGGATGCTGCCTTTGTTCTGTTTAGCTTCTGGAGGAATTGGAGGTGGTGAGGGAGGTTAGTTTTACATCTTGTATAATGTTGCTGTTACCCTCACAGAGACTGCTGTTGCTTCACACTGCCCCTTCACAGCTGAGATTCACAAGAGAAAGTTCATTCCTGAAAAAAAATGTAGATAGAAAGTTCTGCAGCCCTTGTGTGAGTGAAGATTTGTGGCAGGCCATGACTGTCACTTCTGCATCAGAGTAATAGAACATTGCTGCTGGTTCCTTTGCTGCTCCTTTGCTGCAAAAAGCTAAGGACTGAGAGTTTTGCTGGCGTGGGTTCTTCTGTACAGACATAGAGGCTGCTTCTGTTGCTGCACAGAGGCAAATGAACATGGTACCAAATCCTAATTTTGGCCTTTCTCCTGAATCTTTATAAACAAAATTTTCAGGCGGAAAAAAAGAGTGGTGCTCTTTCATTTTAAAGCCAGGACACAACATTTCTATTATGTGGGGGTTTTTTGCTTCTGAATTAATCAAAATGGGTACATTGATTGGTTTGATATGTAACAAAATAACCACCCCCATCCCCCTTTCTTTTTCATCCTCAAGGGCTTCAAACCAGAACACAATGCTTGACAAAGAGTTCTCTGCACCTACTTAGCTCCATCAAGAGCCTTCTTAAATAGCTTGCAAGTTAGGTCCAGACTTTGAATTTAGAGCACTGACATTCAGGTGACATGGAATAAGTGTTAAGGAGTGATGAACATTGCTGAGAGTTTATGCCTTTAATCTGTGGCATAGAAACAGCTTTGACAACTGGATATACCTCTAGGAGCCCTCCAGTGCTGCAGGGGCTATCCAGCCACAGGTTTCCCACTACCACAATCCCTACTTGGTGCTGGAGGAACTTCAAGAAAATTATTCCAGAGCTGTGGAATATGACCAGTAATGGTGGTGGCAGACCTACAGAGATGCTAAATTTACAGTAAAAATAGTGTTCTATTTGTCTTTTCTATATGCAAACTAGAGGTTATGTGAGTTCTGCAAAGATAATGTAAATAACTCAAATATAATCATGGAATCGTAGAAAGTATTGAGTTCAAAGGGACCTCCAAAGGTCATTTAGTCCAACTGCTCCACAATAAGCGGGGACAGATCGCTCAGAGCTCCATCCAGCTGATCCTGAATGTCTCCAGGGATGGAGCCTCCACTACCTCTCCAGGCAACCTGTGCCAGGGATACATCACCATCAAATTGAAGAACTTTTCCCTTGTGTCCAGCCTAAATATACCTTTTCTAGCTTCAAACCATGACCCCTTGTCTATCGTTCCCTGCCCTTGTGAACAGTCTTCCCAAGCCTTCTGATAGGTCCCGTTCAGGAACTGGAAGGTCCCTGTAAGATCCTCTCAGACTCTCCTCTGAACAGAAGAAAATAAAAGCTATATACACATGTATACACCAGAGGCTTTAATGATCAAGCAAGTCTTCAGACTTGCAATTCAAACCTGAACCAGGTGAGATTGCAGGACTCTTTCAAGTGGACACTTACTGTAACCATGCAGTCTGGGTTTCTGGTTTATTGCTCATATGGGGTAGAAATGTACATCTAGGAATATAGTTTCTAGAGTTTCAAATAGATACATTGTTGCTGATTACAAATAATTGTGGTGAAATTAGAACTTTTATTTTTGGCTAGGCACTGGGGTCACAAATTATGTAGATCTATTATGAAATGAAATGCATACGTAAATCTGATTTTCCAGCAGAATAAGAAATATATTACATAATTTGGCATTATATTTTCTGTTGTGGCAGTTTAGACACAATTCATCTGTAGGTGTTTTCTCCAGATGGGATGGCTCAGCCCCACAGATCAGGTGTAAAAAGGAAACTCAAATGTTGAGGAAAGAAAAATGACCAATTCAACCAATCCCCCAGTAACTGCAAGGTTTGACTGAAATTGGGGAAAAAAAAAACCCTCAAAAAATTCAAATAGATAATGGATTTATACTAATTTTTATATGCAGGACCTGTTTTTGTTTTGGAAAACCCGACCAAGTTCCTCAAGCAGGGAATTACTTTGATTCTATTTGAAGAGATTGGTTTATGCAGACAGCTACTGCATTTTCCCAGTTCACCAAATTCTGTACAAATAATTATCTACTGTCCCCACTCTCTGCAGTTAATAATGCTGCATGGTTCGTGTCTGCTTTCTCAGCATTGCCAAGCTTTGTCTTCCCCTCCCAGACCCAATACTACAGAGTTTAAATGAGAGCACTGCTCACAGGAGATGGCCAGCTCTGCCTTCTCCATCCTTCAGGTACTTCTATATTCTGGAAGGGATGACATGTGCTGCTCTCTACAGTGGCACTAGTAGAGTGTAGAGTGCTCTAAGAAGCAAAAAAAATTGGAAGACTACTTGGATTCTCCTCCTAAAAATAAGACAAATTTTGGTGGGAAATTCTGAAGACCCTAAAACTTATTTAATCCTTCTAAATTAGGATCTTCTGAAAAGTGTTGGCAATTTCATTACAAAGCTTAAAAAAATTCCTTCAAATGCACTACTTCCTCTTGACTTGGTGAAATTACCTGCAATACTTTATTTCACAATATTTTCATGTTACTCTATATATTCCCTGGTGGAAGGTTATCCTTGAGAAGGAAGGTGGTAAGTGGATTAAAATGGTAATTGTGGCCAGGCAACAGTGCGCACTATGCACCAAGAATCCTACCAGTCCTGTGATACCCTGGAAATCTTCATAGACCCACGTGGCAGCTTTAGCATGACCCCCCCAGAGAGACAAGTAGGTGTAAATACAAGACAATTAAGGCAACAGAAGAAACACTTTGGCTGGGATCAAATCATGCTGAAATGAAGTCTTTTACTGTGAGCTTTCTGATGGAAAACCAGAACATAGGAGGTTCAACATCAATATGAGAAGGGACTTCTCCATGAGGGTGAGAGAGCACTGGAACAATCTGCCTAGGTGGGTTGTGGAGTCTCCTTCTCAGGAGATGTTTAAAATCCTCCTGAATATGTTAATGTTGACTTGGTCTAGGTGATCTTGCTGTGGCAGGTGGATTGGACTAGGTGATCTTTTGAGGTCCGTTCCAATCCCTGATGTTCTGTGTTTCTGTGACTTCAAAAATTCACCAGGATGAACTGCACTTGGTACACCCAGTCTATTGTACCAGTAAAGCATTTCACCAGAACATCTCAGCTGGCTCTGATTACAGCTGTTGCACATCTTTCCTTTGTTTTCCCGAAACACAAAGTCAACTCTTCCCAAGGAGATGGGCTGCTCACTTTGATTCACTTTTTCTGGAGCAATGGCAGAAATTATCAAAAAACAAGAGGTCATTGAATGCTGAGCCCTTTTGTCTGTGTTTAGGCTTATGTTTGGTCTATATTTAGGTGCATTAGTGCAGAAACCAATTTTCTGTATAAGCTGGATGAACAGTAGCTATTACTAAGGCTCCAGGCGTGGGTTTCATTAAAATGTTATTTATCAATTTTTTCTTTTTTCTGTAGGTCACAAACACTACCTGCTTTAAAAAAAAAAAACCCACTTTTTTTTTCTCATTACTGTGAGCAGTTGTTTACTACCACCCATTCCAGGCAAAGTTACATTACCGTAATTGATAAAATAATGAATCATAATGCACAGCATAAAATTTATTAAATGCTACTTGCTTCATTGTCACAACTCTTATGGAAAATGGGGTAGAAAAAAGGTATGCTTCTACCAAACTGCAGGGAGGTTAATATTGTATCTCCTTATTTTAATGAACAGAAGAGTTTTAAACTTTCTCAAGTACATTTATTAGCCTGGGTGACCTAACGTGGCTGTGTGAGAATTAACTGGATGTTACCAACAGAAGTACTGAACAGCAAACCTATTGGAATTTCAGATACAAAAAAGATTTGTATGATCCAGAAGTGAAAGAGTTGAAGTTCCATGGTAGGATGTTCAGATTCACAATGAGCACAACCACAGCTATTTGCATGAAAACTGGAGACAAAGGGAGAGTTTGTAAATCTGCCACAGTATTTTGTAATTTTTTTTGGACAATGGTTCTGAATAGAGCAAAAGTAATTGTGTGCAGCCTAAGTGGACTGGGATGAAGCAGCTTCAGAAGTAATAACTAAATGCATCAAATGTAGAATTTAACGCTCTCACAAGGCCTTATCTCATACCTAACTGAGGCTATATTTATCACTTCTGCTCTTTTTCAAGCAAAAAATGCATCAGATTTGAGCTACATTTTCTTATTCATCTCTAAGAGAAGCAAAGCACAGATGTGGCTCTATGTAAAGGCTCTCTCCAGTGCCAGGTCATTTGAATTCAGAAGAAGAGAACTGGTTTTTAGAAAGAGTTTATTTCTTTTGACAAGGCAAGCTGATAAGAAATACTCCAGCACAGAAAAGACAAAAATAAATGAAGGCGAAAAGATTAGATGGTGACATTTCATCCTTGAAAGCAGCACATTTTCACACAGTAGCTATTATCATTAAGTTACACCCAAATAAGAATGGCTTTTAGCAAAAGCACTGGAAGTTTAATTTAGCAGAAGTCATGCAGCTTTTCTAAAGTCACGGCAGTGGTGATCGGAGAGGGATGTGGTGGGAGGCAGGGAGACCCGTGCAGAAACACCACTCATCTCCCACAGAGTAAAAATTAAAATGCATCAGCATCTAAAATGGGGCCTTGCAATGACAGAAATAGAAATAAAGAGCAGGATAAATAAACAAGCTGGGCATTTGCTGTGTTGGGTCTGAAAGTTAGAATACTGGCTAGAAAAGAGGAAAGATGGATGTTCCAGCATAGCCAATCTTTCCAAGACGTGGCTGTTTACGGCACGGCTTTTGTTGCCAGTAAAATACACAGAATCTGACAGGAACTAACGTTTCCTGAGCAAATGCACGCTGTTGACACAATGAATGCATCATGGACTAACGAGAGTGGTAAGCACGCTGGCACTCATAAGCTTCCTTATTACAGGCTGTACATATTTACGTCTCCAAAGCCAGGATATATTAATATTTTACTTTGTCATGGGTTCCTTTTTCCTTTTCTTCTGCCATTTAGCAATGCGTATTCTTTAATAAAATACAAATGTCATTCAGACTAATGACGACAGCACACCTGCTCTGTACATACTGGTTTACACTCAGATGTAGTCCTACTAGGATGCAAATAATCACACCTAAAATCTGAGCAGCCAAGTTAATTGCCAGGAAGAGTTTCCATCTCATTGGAAAAAATGACTCCAAAGAAAGCAATAGACAAGAGTTGTTTTCCCTTGTGTAATATGTTCCATAAGGTGTTTGCTTTAGAAATGCAAATATTGTTAATTAACTGGCCATACAAATGTGCATATTGATGCTGGCTTGCTTCATCACTGACATGAAGGATGCTAAATGTTTTCATGTGGTTATTGCCAAGCCTCTAACATCTGGCTTTTTTATTAATGGCTGAGTTACATGATTGCCGGAGAACAACAGCTTTTACAGGGGGGTGACCTTTAAAGTTGCAGTTCTTACTCCCCAGTTTTTTGAGGATTAATATGTACACAAAACCTTTGAGAAGAAGACTATTAGCAGGTAAACAAAATATCTTCTTTTTTGTTATTGTAAAAACCAAAAAAAAAAAATTTTAAGTGCATTTGTGAAAGGAGAATTATAGTTGAAAACCTTACGGTCCTAGAAATAACATGAGCTGAGAACTCAGAGAAAGGAAAAAGCTCTAAATTATATTTGGGCCAGGCTATCTCCAGGTCACTCTCAGCTCAGGATTTGTTCAAAGGTGACTAAGAGAAAATGGAAAACTTGCCTGCTTAAAATTTTTGCCTTGTTTTTCTATTATAAATAGAAGTGGTGGCAGTGCATTTGCAGCTACAGCTAAGAAATATTTTGGTTTATTGTTTTATGAAAGATGTTCTATGAAAATTGATAGCACCAGTCAGATTCAATGATCAACAGGCATTTTTTTTTTGGTGTACTACTGGAATGGCACAATCTTTCAGCCTATTTTATTTTTGACACATTCAATTTTTGTGAGGGAAGAGATCATAACATATGCAGTTTTGCACCCTGGCCTTAGCCATTCCTTGGAATTTTTGCTGCTGGCAGTGGTGACTCATTTCCTGGGGCTGTACGTGTAGCTGGTAGCTGCAAGCTGTACGTTCCTTCAGCCCAGCAGTTTTGTGTACTCCAACCCCTGTTACCTCAAAAGGGTTGCAAACAGCAAAACTGCTTCCTGTAGCTTTTTCTACAAGGTCTCTTTCATGCCCTGAGGATAACTTTTCACAAAGTTCCTGTTTTGGCAACTAATGCCAAGTGCCACTAGCTGTGACTCGCAGGCTCACAGCTGAAGGGCCAAAGAAGTGTAAGTAACTGTGAGGTCTGACCTGCAGTAGCACCCTTGTGTAAATACAATTTGGAGACAATCCTAAGCTCCTTTTTAAGATGGCCTGATGAATCAAGGTGAAAGATTGAAACTGAGTTCACAAAGCTATGCCTATTTGTATACCCATAGAGATGTAGTAGCTTCCAGTATCTTGGTCACCTCAGACAATATGCACAAGCTAAAAAGTGTCTCTGGAACTGTCCCCTTGCTTGATAGGTACAGCTGTGGTATTGATCTGGGTTCAGTTTCATCTCTTAATGAAATTAACAAGATTTTTCACTCACTTTAAGGGAATAACAGTCTAAAAAGCTGCAAAGAATATTCACATTTTAAGAAATATTACTTGCTTTCCTCACAACCTACTTCAGGCAGATTTTCCCAGTTTTGAAGCTGTTCCAGATACTGTATTTTCCTGTATGTGTTTAGAGTAGCATGAATCACAGCCTGGAGTGGAAATGGATTTTGGTTTGGGAAGCAACAGAGAAGACAGAAAATTCAAACAAGGAAAACCATGAAAGAAATTTAGCCAAATCTTTCCACTTCATTTGGAGAACAGCCAGAACATTTCAAACATTTCACAAAAAGTAAACTGACAAACAATTGCTACATTTTACAGAATCACAGAACATTAGGGATTGGAAGGGACCTCAAAAGGTCATCTAGTCTAATCCCCCTACAGGATCACCTAGACCAAGTCGCACAGGAACATGTCCAGGTGGGTTTTAAACCTCTACAGAGAAGGAGACTCCACAACCTACCTGGGCAGCCCCTTCCAGTGCTCTGCCACCCTCACTGGGAAGAAGTTCCTTCTCAGATTGATGTGGAACCTCCTGTGTTCCAACTTACACCCATTGCCCCTTGTCCTGTTTGTTGCAATACGGAGATAGAAGTGCATCTAGTATTGAACACTTGTGCAATGGATTTATGAAAACAGCAGCAGGTGGTTTGCTCTATTTCTTTGCTAGAAGTGATAATTTTCCCCTCCCAGCTTCTCATTCCTATATAGTGACCACATGGGCTCTGCACACAGTGCAGAGACTCTGCCACCTCTTCAACACTGGTCAAGGCTCAACTGTCTGAGCTGCCCGTGGGCTTTAGTAGCTGCTGCTGTGGCACCTTGGATCACAGCACCACGCAAGGGGCACATGAGAAGAAGTGATGAGAAGCTTTTTTAGGGGTCTCCATCCCTTTATTTGGGAGCTGCAGATAAGCTCAAACCCTGAGCTACATCTCAGCTGTGCCTGAGCCTTGCCATGTACCTTGCTGCCCCTGGCTTGGTTACATGATGTCGTAGTTTGAGCCTGGGCCTGTGTTGTTGCTAAAGGCTTGTGTGTCAGTCAGCTGCTTGTCAGCAGAACCTGGCCGCCACTTTTGTCTGTGCCCTTGTTGCTGGTGTGGGACTGCAGCTGCTGTGAGTGAGGTGACTTCACATGTCTGTCGTGCCATCTTTTTCCCCTGTGGAGCAGCCCCACTCTGGCTGCTCCTCAACAATGAGAGCACGTAGTTCTGACTGCACAGCCAGGACCAGGGGTGCATTAGGACTGACACGTTTGTGCATTCGTTCACGTTTTTCATAGCTGGAAGATGAAAGTCAGTGCAATGCAGTCTGCTCCTTCTCTCAAGAAAATAAAGCAAAACTGGAATGGGATTATACAGGTGATCAAAGGTATCCTGGTGAGACCTCTCAGGGTCTTCAAATCATACACAAAAAGCCAAAGGACAAGTTTACAGCAAAGAAAAATTATAAAATTTAATTAAAAAAAGATGGACAAGAACAGTTAGAAAAAGGGAATAAAACAAAAAACCTGGCAGCACTACCCAGAGCCCAGAGATTTCAATTTGACCACAAAATAAGGTTTCTGAGACAAACTGAAAGTGAAAACAACCTCCCCCTCCCTTTTCCCTTCTCTTAATGACCTGGAGAGAAAAGCATGAAGACAAAGAAAGAAAGGAAAATGAGTATGGTGAGAAAATTACCTCTCCTGTCTAAATCAGGACACAGGGAAGGATGAGGAAAACACACACAGGAGACAAGAAAGAATTAGGAGGGGAAAGATGAAGGGGGATTATCCTTCCACAAAGTCCATGTAGCCAGGGCAGAAGGCAACAAGAGCAGCAGGTGCTCTGCACATTGGCTGTGGGAGGACAGAGGAAGTTCAGCTGGCACGGGTACTTTGGGTAGACCATGGAAAGGGATATTATTTGCTCTCAAGGTGGTGATGTGAGAGAATCTCTTTGCCCCCAGGCTGTCATGTACCACCAGGGTCCAGTCCAGGGATATATGGATATCTGGTTGCCTCCCTTAGCTAATATCTGACAGGTTTCTCAAGCTGTCGTGTTGTGTCATGGGTCAGAAATGAACCCACGGCAAAAGGTACGAAGCAGCTGCTGTACAAGAAATGACTAGAAATGTTAGGACTCTTCAGCCTCAGAAGGAGATTACTGATGTGAAACAAGACTCCAAATTGTGAATGACCTAAGGACCTTTAAAGAAATTGGGTGCTATCAGATTCAGAGCAAATAGAAGGACTTTGTTCATGACACTACATGTCACTGAGCTGTGGAGCCTGAAAGCTTATAGATATTCAAAAGAAAACAAGGTATAAAAAAAAAAGGGGGAAAAACTCTACCAACACTTACTTGCTTCCAAGACACTCTCTTTAGTGATAAACATCTCTGAGCTACAAACCACCAGATGTTTGAAGCATCATACCCTTTCCTGGGCATCCGCTAAAGTCCTCACAGACCGGATGCTGGGCTAGACGGATATCTGCTCTGACCCGATATAATTGTTCTAAAATTCTTAGCACCCCTGGTTGACACTAAGGAGTTATTTGTGCTGTCAGTATTTGTCTGTGGAATGAGAATTTACTGATTTAAATCTCTGCGGGAAGATAGGAAATGTAATTTCCCATAAAGGTTTCTGCCTAGCTTCTTTCAGTTCTGCAATAACTGTAGGATGGATGCAGAGGACTCCTATTTTTTAACTTTTACCTCCAAATCTGGGGGTTTAGTATCAGTTTTGAGATGGATATTTCCAATACTTTAATTTTTGAAAACAAAAAATTGCTGTCAAGATAATTTTTTGCATCTAAGGGTATTTATGAATTTTGTAATCAATAATCTCAATTCTATCAAAGGGGATGGCTACTTGGAGTATTTGAGATCTGGAAAAGAATATCTGCCTGTAGATATTTTGTCCTGAGAGCCAGCACTTCCTCTTGGCCCATTGGATACCAGTACTTCTCTGGGCAGGCTCAATAAACATGCAGAATGAGTGCTTAATTGCTTCAGCCTGTTTGTCACTTGATCCCTTCAACTGTCTGTGCCCCAAGAGCAATGACAGTGTCTGTATAGAGGTGAGGATGAGAACCACCAGGCTTGTTATCACAATCCCATTTGCCATCTTTTTCAGCTGAGTATCCATGCCCTATGGGAGATCAAATGAGCATTTTAAAGGGGGGGGNCGCCAGAAAAGTATTGTGGGGGAGACAGTATAACAATAGAGCAAGCTATTCAGGTAGCAGTGATGAACATAACGTATGGAAAGAGACATGGAAGAGGGAGAAAGCAGAAGAGGAATTTGGGTTACTGTAGATAACTGAACTATGTGATCCAATTGGTACATTTCATGGAATCACACAGACCCACAGAATTGTTTTCGCTGGAGAACTCCTTTATAAGGTCATGAAGTCCAACCAATAATCCAGCACTGCCAGGTCACCACTAAGCCATGTCCCTAAGCAACACATCTACATGTTTTTTAAACACCTCCAGCAATAAGGACTCTACCATTTCCCCAGGCAGCCTACTCCAAAGTTTTGCAGCCTTTTCTGTAAAGAAATTTTTCCTAATATCCAAACTAAACCTCCCCTGGCACAACTTTAGGCCATTTTCACTTGTCCCATTGCTTATTACTTGGAAGAAGACACCAAACCCCTCCTTGCTATAAACTTTTTGGTAGCTGTAGACAGTGCTAAGGTCTTCCCCAAACTTTTATGCTTCAGAGTAAGCAACCTCAGTTCCCTCAGACTTATTTTCTAGACTCTTCACCAGCTTCATTGCCCTTCTTGGGACCCACTCCAGCACCAAACCGTCTGTGGATTGAGGTGTCCAAAACTGAAGCCAGTACTCGAGATGAGGCCTTACCAGTGCCGAGTACAGAGGGACAATCACTTCCCTACTCCTGCTGGCCACACTATTTCTGATACAAGCCAGGATGCCATTGGCCTTCCTGGCCACCTAGGCACACTGCTGGTTCATGTTCAGCTGGCTGTCAACCAATACCTCAGTTCCTTTAGCATCAAGCAGCTTCCCAGGCACACTTCCTCAAGCCTGTACCATTGCCCAGGATTGTTATGAACTAAGAGCAGGACTGAGCACCTGGCCTTGTTAAAGCTCATACAGTTGGCCTCAGCCCACCATATTGTAAAAGTAATAAATCTTAAACAAATAAATGTAATCAAGTAATTAAAAATAAATCTATTCATATGAATTTACACAAATTATCCTGCACTTTGTAGTAGATGTATGTGTAGTATCAACAGAGGAAGATTAAGTATGTATATGGCACATTTCTGTTACTGTGTCAAGGATTTATTTTTGTATTTTTATTATGGAGACTATGGGGAAAAGAAATGTTTCTGATAAGAGAATTTAAGGAAGTGAACTGCTGAGAATTAAAAGTGACTCATGGATCACAGAATCACACAGAATCACAGAATCATTAGATTTTGGAAGGGACCTTGAAAGATCATCTAGTCCAATCCCCCTGCCACAGCAGGATCACCTAGACCAAGTTGCACAAGAACATGTCCAGGTGGGTTTTAAACATCTCCAGAGAAGGAGACTGCACAACCTCTCTGGGCACCCCCTTCCAGTGCTCTGTCACCCACACTGTGAAGAAGTTCCTTCTGATATTTATACGGAACGGTGAGACAGGATGTAATAGACCAGGGTAAGTCATTGGGTTATGCATTTCTCAGGTACTTTCTGTGGTGGTCTCTGCCTGGATATGGCCAAACATGAACTGTGACTGAATTCCCTGTTGTTCAATTTTTGCACCAGTTTTCTTTCTGTTGCAGCTGCAGTCAGTGAGTTTGTTGTTGTTATGGTTAAAAAGAAACTGACAATAAGAGCATTTTGTAAGCAAAGAAGAATAAAAATCCTATAAAAGGATACAGCACTTTTCCAGAAGTGCTGTATGAATCTCCAGAGGTTAACTAAAAGGAGTAAGAAAAAACTGAGTAAGAAAAAAATGAGTAAGAAAAAACAGTAAGAAAATGGATGCAAGTAAAAAGATGATGAAGAGTATGGGGAATGAAGCAAAGAAGTCTTAAACAGCCATATGCTGAGAAAATGTGTGTTAGAGCATCGGTCTGAAACCTAGGGGACACAGCATGGCAATTCTAGCATGTTTAAGAGTGACAGTTTAATACCTGAAAATTAGGTATGAACTGAGCAGAAGTCAGAACAGCTGTCTCATCCCAGTACTGCACTTTAGTTCTCAGAGACATCAGAAAATGGTTTAATTTAAAAGCCATTAAACAAATGAAAAAAGGAGGGTTCAAAAAGTCTAGGCTTATGTGCAGGTTTAGATGCTGAGTCCTGGTGTGAGAGCTTGGGAAGAAGGCATTGGATAGAGAGAAAGTGTCTTGGAGTTATTTTTATTTCTCAATATCCCACTACAGGCTGATGGAGCTGGGATTGTTTAGCCCGAAGGAGACTCAGGAAGGGACCTTCTCCCTCTCTACAACTACAAGGGAGGTTGTAGTCAGGCGGTAGTTGGGCTCTTCTCCCAGGGGACTAGTGACAGGATCATAGAATCATAGAGTCATTAAGGATTGGAAGGGACCTCGAAAGATCATCCAGTCCAATCCCCCTGACACAGCAGGATCACCTAGACCAAGTCACACAGGAACACATCCAGGTGGGTCTTGAACATCTCCAGTGAAGGAGACTCCACAAACTCCACGGACAGCCTGTTCCAGTGCTCCATCACCCTCACTGTGAAGAAGTTCCTTCTCAGGTTGATATGGAAAGTTCTTTGTTCCAGCTTACAACCATTGCCCCTTGTTCTATCACTAGATGACACTGAGAATAGCCCGGCTCCATCCTCCTGACACCCACCCTTCAAATATTTGTAGACATTAATGAGGTCATCCCTCAGTCTCCTCTTCTCCAAGCTAAAGAGACCCAGCTCCCTAAGCATCTCCTCATAAGAGACGAGCTCCATCTCCTTCATCATCTTTGTTACCCTATGCTGGATTCCCTCCAGCAGCTCCACATCCCTCTTGAATTGAGGGGGCCAGAACTGGACACAATACTCCAGGTGTGGTCTCTCTAATTGAGGAGGCATATTTACAGAAATTGACCATCATTTTTTCACACTCTTATCAAATGAAGAGCAGCTTCAGAATTGATGAAGTAGAAAAAGGATTTCTATAAAATATTTAACTCTTCACCTGTACCTGGCTGTCCTGGATTTTCAAGTCTCTGTACCATGGCACAAAGTCCTTTTAATATTTGCTTTGTTAACCAGTTCATTCACCATCTTGTAGCAGGGTTTCTCAAAACACCATCTGTACAAGGTCCAGTAGGAAACATGAGCAAGAATACTTCTATCTGGCACAAATATGAAATATGTGGTATTTATGCATATCAAATAGTTATCTTCACAGTGAGGGTGACAGAGGACTGGAACAGGCCCACCTGGATGTGTTCCTGTGTGACTTGGTCTACGTGATCCTGCTGTGGCAGGGGGATTGGTCTAGATGATCTTTCAAGGTCCCTTCCAATCCCTAATGAGTCTATGTGTTTTCCACTGGGCTTCTGCATCAGCCCAACTTGCCAATATTATAAAATCCAGGTTTTACATCTTGTCATTAAATGGAAGAGACAGGTTCAAACTACATTTCTACAAGTTAATTCTTTAGGACTTTGCCATCAGTGATTCAGACTGTAGAAATGCTATAGGGCATCTCTAAAACTGAAAGAACATTACAATTGTTTCCTTTAGGAAGCAGGATTAGCTTGCTGTAAAGTTTAAATGTGTGTCAGCTGCGGAAACATAGTTGACATGCCAAAAACTTCTTGTAATTTAAACTGTTCCACACCGATGTCATGTAAGGCAGCAAGAACATAAATTATAGGAAATGCTTTCATTTGCTTTGTTTAAAGAAATAACATAGATATGTCCTCACTACAAAATACCCCCAACATATTTCCCCAAGACTCCTTAGTCACGTAACAATATCCATGTAACAATACAATGTCTGGCGTGATCTTGAGTAGCTTGACAGGCTGCAATTTTAGTCAATTCTGGCTTTCTGTGCTTGCTGTCATGGAAGGAAGGGCTGTCTGAAATACAAGACATGAGATGTCATAGTTTGAAATTTGAGATTTCTTGCCTGAGGCACTGGAAAGTTGCTATGGTAACTTGTGCAACTGGTGGAAAAAAAACCCCTGGAATGATGGGTTTGGAGCTTCCAGGTTTGGATTCCCAGTTCCTCCTTCTTGACTCTACTCTGGCTCTTTGTTCAGAGAGGAAAGTATGTTTCTCCACAGCAGTCATCTTGTCCTGGCAATGTGGTGAATGGAAAGAGACAGAGTGGTTCTTCGAAGATCAGTGAAGGGAAAGTTTAATCTGAATTCCATTTTTTGCTGAAATAAGGAGAGTTCTTCCCTTGTTTATGGCCATATGAATCAGCATGCTAGAAACAGAGGACTGGCATAGAAGCGCAGAGAACTGGACTCTAAAATGTCTGCTGACACAGAGAGATGTGTGCATGGACGGAATGGACTCCAGATTTCCATGAGGAGCAAGAACTGCTGGAAGCCTATTCTCTTTGAGGAGTGAGAGATAGTAGTTTGGCTCAGTTATATAAGAACATGTGATTAATCTCCATGTGTCTTTGGGGTTTTTATGTGAGGTGAATTAAATATCTTGTTTTTTCACAATTCAAGGTAGGGTTGCCTGCAATTTAGTAGTGATTTTCAAAGCCTCCTTGTTTTGTTTTCACTTTCTCCTGTTTGCTTTATTAACTAAATTATTTGGCTGATTTTTATCTCAGGATAAACCCTTGACAGAAATGAAAGAGAATCTGAAGCAAGGTTTCTTAGATAAATGACCTTTTCAACTTAGGGCAGACATTATTATTTTATTGACAAAGTGCATTATGAATATTTTATTAGCAAGACTCCAGTGCAAAACAGAGGCTGGAACAAAGAGAGACAGACCTTAAGCTGTGATGATACTGCTCTTCTATTCATTAGAACCTTGCTCCATGCTATTTTGTTGTGCCTGTACTGTCTCTTATGCTAACTGCAGTTTTATCTTTCCTTATGGAATTGTAATTGACTTTTTATAACATTGCAGGCTCTAGCCAATTGTACTTTTGTAACTCCCAGCCGGTGTGTTTTGAACTGGATTCATCTGTAACTGGGTGTATTTGTGGAATGTCTGTAGCTGAAGTTATACACCTGTATGCTTAATTATGTTATCAAGTTTCTTGATAAAATTAGTAATCATGTATAAGTTTCTTTGCAGAAGGTGGAAGAAGGATATTGATTTAGAAGGTGGAGAACAACCCTGCAGGTAACATTTCTTCATCTATTCCATTCTAGTAAACTAATCTGACTTGGCGTAAGGCTTCATGCTATCCTGCTATCAACAATAATTAAAACCTTTCTGGAGTTATCTTGCCAACCAATAGCAAAACAATTGGTATTGAGTAGATTCCTCTTACATGTAGACCAGTCAGCTAGTTAAAAAAGTAAACATGCAAGACAGCAAAACTAAGAACACAGCTGTAACAAAGCCTTCAAAATTTGACTTCAGTTCAGATAGGATATGCTAAACAAGAGAAAACTCATGTGTTCTTTATTGATTCCTTGCTCAACAGCCATCTTAAAAGGTATTAGGCTACTTCTGTTCTCTTCTGTTGTGGGAAGAAATCAGGCTTTCTCCTGTAGGTGTGAGAAGAAGCAAATGCGGGATTAAACATATCAGCTAAAGAATGCACCTAGCTGAAGATCCTGAACCAAGTGTCATGGTAACCAGATAAAGGAGAAAGCTAGAAGATACCAGAAGCTGAGCAAAGGCTAAGAAAGCTATATTTTTATTAATACCTTACTAAACTACTAACATATACTAACATACACTAACCAAAAATAGTGCATGGAAACTTACTGGGGTATGCAAGAGACCCCATAAAAGGGAGCTCATTGTAAAATAAAGGGCCTTCAGACTGGCCTTCAGATTTGCCTTCAGATCACCACTGTCTGGATGGCCTTTTATTGCATTGGCGTGGCAAATGGCACCCTGAACAAAGACTGGCACTTTGAGAATTCTTGGACTAAGGAAGACACTGCTGGAACAGCAAGACTTGAAGGAAAAGCTGCAAATGGCTAGAAGCTGGCCATGTAGACTTCTCAAACTACTAAATCCGACAGGGTAGTGCCGAAGTACACAGCCTAATCACTAGAGAGATGGTGAGCGATTGTGGACTGAAGAGATGGGTAATACTTCTTTCTGAGAAGAACAAACAGTGTTAGAATTATTCAAAAATTATTAGCTTAGTGGCAACATTTGTATGAAGGCTTGCAGCTGATGCTGCATTGGGTATGGAGGCATGATCCTCAGATCAGTTCTAACAGTTTTGTGGATACAGCAACTTGGGATGAAGCTGGACTCCATTTATGGGGTCTGGCTACTAAGGGAGATGCTATGGCAAGAAATCTCTTAGCTATTTGGAGAACAATTTATGAAGTGCTGAAAATGCACATTGGCATTGATAAATCATCTGGTTCCTCCTTAAAAAGTTTCTCAACAGGTGAAACAAAGCGAAACAGAGGGCCAAGGTAGGAGGAAGCCTGACACTGTCTTAGAATCTTCATCTGAGGATCCATTTGATCCAGAGAGGTGGACTTCGAGAAAGAATTAGATTTATGTTCCCCTGACTTGCACAGAGCTCACAGAAAATTTAACAAAGAAGCAAAATGTCGTATGTGGGCAGATGTGCATACAAAGGTGACAAAAGCTGGTGATATAGATGTTTTACAAGGATCTGTGGTTATTTATGAGCCACAGAAAGAAGTGTGGTGGCAAGCTATACTATATAACTTGGTAGAAGATATCTGTCAAACAGTGAAAGAGAATGGCTTGAGAATTACTTTTACCCAGATTTTTTGCATGTTATTGCTGAGATTTATGTGTTAACTTCTCAAGATTTAAGAGATGCATGATATCTTATTGCAAGCTACAGGCTTGCTGTTTGGAAGTGGGCACGCAAGGCAGCGTGGACCAGCCCAGAGCCACAAAAGCAGGTGTGGATGGTGCTGGACCAGCTTGAAGGCGCATATGAGGCAGGGGTGAATGTAGCACAGGGTGCTGGCGGAGAGAGTGGCAGGGCAAAAGCAGAGTGGAAATGCCACTGGTGGTGAGCAGACCTCGAGTGAAGCCACAGTGTTGGAGAGCAGAGCAAGAGCATAGCGACTCAGAACTGTAACCCAATACAACGCTCAGGTAGATTGCTTGGTTAAAGCATGGGACTGTGACTCATCAAACCCCAGGTCAAACACTAAGTCTTATTGCAGTTGTTAAGTGCAGTTGAAATCACTTTTCGCTTGGATTTAAACTTTGACTGATCAAAAAAACCGCGTATGGAGCAGCAATGGGCTTGAGATGGACAGAATGACAGGACTCTCGAGAGATTGGTGGGGGGGGCCACAGAGGGAGCCATGGTGTGGGCATCCCCTGTGGCCAGCATTCAGGGGGATACTAGTGGCTCCCCCCCTTTCCTGCTGCCTGCTGCTGAGAAGGGGCGGTCTGAGACTCTTTCCCCCACTGCCCTCCAAAATGAGAAGTGCCAGTTGCTGGAGGATTCACCCCTTCCCTGCCACCACCACTCATCATATATTGATGAATTTACCTATAAGTTTGTTTGCAATGGAGTATTTGTTTGCCCTGTTGAAGCGGTTATTTCTATTGCAATAAAAAAACCAAAGGGGAATGCAGGGAAAGAAGACTAGACAAAGCCTTATATGTGCTCAATCCATTTTCATTAATAACCTGGGGTTGAGGTTATGCTTGCATTTGCACAGATACTGAATGCTTGGCTACTGGGTCATGATTCCACAGGACGAGGGACGGTAGATTCCTGGGACATCTGGGTCGATTCCTGGGACATTTACCTACGCAATCTTTGCCTCCTTAAGAGCTGGAATTGTTAGGATCAGTACAAATGGATTAGTGTTTATGCTTTAGTTATAGCGGGAAAAACTATTGTACAGCTAGTGGATAAACACCACTCTGGCACTACACAGAAATCAATTTCTGTGGTGTAATTATACATCAAGTATCATACCAAGACAAACTAATATGCTTTTGGTATTACCTAAAGGGGTATTTGTAATATGGGGAGATCATGCCTGAGTGAGTATTCTGACCTAAGTTAAGGGTGGGCCATGTTCCTTGGGAACATGTCAAAATATGACAATGATAATCAGTAAGCATAGATGTTACAGCAGAATTAAAGGAAGCATGCATGCATTTGATAACAAACGTAAGGATGAAGTTGATTTTTTGGAACACAGAGAAGATAGCAACAACAGCCTTGTTAGCACCTGGATTTGCAGCTGCTAGAGCTTTGGGTTTGCTAAATAAGTTAGAATGCTGGCTGGCAAACCAGAGTAATGGTACTTCTATGGCTTTATCAGGGTTATTATTAGACATGGATTTGGTTTGTCACACTGACCTTCAAAACAGAGCAGCCATAGATTTCTTATTGACACGTGGACATGGTTGTGAAGATTTGGAAGGAATGTGTTGTACGAATCTATCAGATCATTTGGTATCAGTATGAAAAAGGAGAAAAAAAGAAAAGGCTAAGGTGACTGCAAAGAAATAGTGATATAATTTCTTACTGCATTTAGAATATTTTAATACCATAATCTAGACAGCTATGCCCATGATTTTAGTATTTCCTTCAATAGAAAACTCTAGGTATGGGCTCAGGATCTCTTCAACTGAAGTTGAGTGGTGCTGATTCATGAAGACCATATGGTCTTTGGTTATTAATTATGCCTTCAGTGTGTTTAAGACTAACTTGCTTGAGATGGTGCTCAGCTCTGCTACTCATCAGGCACTCAAAGAGAAATTTTGTCTGGAAGAGAGAGAAGCTGGAGCACAGGTGATAGCATGTGGTTCATGCTTGAGATTGGCAATGAGTTTGTCTGATTTTGGCCAACAGACTGTCAGGGTGATACGTCTGATTCTTCTCCTCTGGGTCAGGACTGCACACAGCTTGAGCTGCCTACTGGATACAAATGTGGAGTTGTGGTACCTTGTAGAGGTCAGATGTGCAGACCGTCCCGGAACTAAAGCATAAGAGGGTATTTGACAGTACAGCCTGACAGTGAAAAGCCTATTGACTTTTTGAAGGTTTTGTCACATGTGTAGCCTTCTTTAAAACATATATTTGAGGAAGATTTATCATTTTATTGTGGAATATGAGCCCTGACTTGGTGAATAAATTTAATTAAGCTGGAGGAATATTACTGGGAGAGAAATATGGTTATGGGCAGTTATATTCTGTCCTAGCTTTGAGAAAAGATTGGCTTGTCACTGAGTAGGACATCTGAAAACAATCTGAAAACAAGATGACATACAGTGTGGAGGAATCAAAACAGATACACTTCATGGCTACAAGACATTCTAAAGTAAAATATTAAATCAAACACTATTTAACAACAGAGCGTCACAGTAAGCTCAGGATCTATTATACTTATTGTTGCTGTCCTAAGCATTAGTTCATTACTTGTTATTTGACCATTAAATTGATACCTTTACTATAAACATTTTTATTACAGTTACTGTGTACTTCAAGATGACTTTTACAATTATAGTATGCCTCAAACGTTCTTGTAATGAAATTATAGTAATAGTAACATAGACTTACTTTTATCTGTGTATGATATTTCATACATAGGTGTTCTTTCAAATAAGTTTTGTTAATGGCCTGAAATGCCAGTCAGAGACACTAATGGCTTCCATGAAGACTGAATTGCCAGTAGCAGAACAGCCCAAGTCAGAACGGCATGACAAACACTGAGAATATTTTTAAAAGAAACTGGGCACAAAATGTAGTGGTTTACAGTTATATTAAATGTTCTAAATGACTGATGCTAAATTAGTGAATGATTAGACAGTGAAGCAGTTAAAACAGACTCTAGAAATAAGAGGCAAACACTGACAAGTTACAGAAAATTTTTTTGTAGGTTTTCCATGAAGACTTCAGAGTGAGAACCAGACTGTGTAAACACTAATGTGATCATAGAATGATAGAACAATTAGGGATTGCAAGGGACCTCGAAAGATCATCTAGTCCAATCCTCTTGCCAGAGCAGCACAGTCTAGACCAAGCTGCACAGGAACATATCCAGATGGGTTTTAAAAGTCTCCAGAGAGGGAGACTCCACAACCTCCCCGGGCAGCCCCTTCTAGTGCTCCGTCACCCTCGCTCCTTCTGATATCTATATGGAACCTCCTATGTTCCAATTTACACCCATTGTCCTTTGTCCTATCACTAGATGACATTGAGAAGAGCCTGACTCCATCCTCCTGACACACACCCCTTCAAATATTTATAGACATGAATGAGGTCACCCTCAATCTCCTCTTCTCCAAGCTAAGGAGACCCAGCTCCCTCAGCCTTTCCCTGTAATGGACATCCTCCAGCAGCTCTGTGTCCTTCTTGAACTGAGGGGCCCAGAACTGGACACAATACTCCAGGTGTGGTCTAACCAGGGCAGAGCAGAGGGGAAGAAGAACCCCTCTTGCTCTGCTAGCCACCCCCATTCTGACCCACCCCAGGATGCTGTTGACCCTCTTGGCCACAAAAGCACATTGCTGGCTAATGGTCATCCTTCTGTCCACTAGGAGACCCAGGGCCCTCTCTCCTACACTGCTCTCCAACAGGTCAGTTCCCATCTGTCCTGGTCCCAGGGGTTGTTCTTGCACTTACACTTGTTATAGTTCATTACATTTCTCCCTGCTAAGCTCTCTAGCTTGTCCAGGTATTGTTGAAGGGCAGCACAGTCTGCTGGGGTGATGGTGACACCACCCAGCTTTGTGTCATCAGCAAACTTGCTGGCAGTGCATGCCAATCCCTCATCCAAGTCATCAATGAATAGATTGAACAGGACCGGTCCCAGCACCGATCCCTGGGGCACTCCACTAGATACAGGCCTCCAACTAGACTCTGTCCCATTGACCACTACTCTGTGGCTTCTATCCTGCGGCCACTTCCCGACTCATCTCACTACCCAATCATCCAGTCCACATTGCCTCAATTTGGCTGCGAGGATTCTGTGTAAGACTGTGTCAAATCAAATGCCTTACTGAAGTCAAGATAGATCACATCCACTGCTCTGCCATCATCCATCCCCCTGCTTATGCTCTCATAAAAGGCTCTCAGGTTGGTTATGCATGACTTTCCCGTTGTTGAAGCCATGCTGACCGTCCCTAGTGACCCTCTTGTCCTTGATGTGCCTGGAGACAGCATCAAGGACAAATTTTTCCATCACCTTTCCTGGGATGGAAGTGAGGCTGACTGGTCAATTGCCTGTGTCCTCCTTCTTACTCTTTTTGAAGAATGGAGTGATATTTGCTATCCTCCAGTCCCCAGGCACCTCTCTTGATCCCCATGACTTAGAAAAGATGATGGAGAATGGTGATTGCATGCAGCAGAGAGTGTGCCAGTCTCCGAACTCTATTTATCGAGGTTACTGGGTGATGTGGACATTCCCTGAATGGCAAAACTTGGTGGAACCGGGGGGCAGCCACTGAGGTTTGGCACCTCTTGCAGGAGTAGCTGGGAAACGTGCAGGGGCAGGGGTGGGGGTGTGAACCCAGAGCCTTTAAGGGCAGTGAAACTGGAAGTAGCACCAGATCATACACAGGAGACAGAGCTCCTTGTTAGGAAAGGGAATGCATCTTCTGCTCCTTTGGAGTTGTCTTCATCACAAATCAGTTCTAGGTGAGATAGAAAACAGTAGTAGAACTGCAGCTTTTGAAAAGAAGGATTGGCATATTATTTCCTTTTCTACTTTGTGCAGTTTGTTAGATGCAAAATGAAGTCCATCAAGATTAAGACAATATTAGCTATATACAGAAGTCTTTTTATACTATGATGCATGCGATGCTAAATGTTTTAATCTAAATGTAGTAGAATTAAAGTACTTTTCAATAACTCAGCCATGTCATATAACAGAAGTGTAGATTCATTTGTTGGAAAGGCATTTAGGATCATTGAGTCCAACCATTAACCTCACTCTGCTAAGCCATGTTCCTAAGCTCTGTGTCTGCATTACTTTTAAAAATGAGACCTAACACTTCCAATAAAGAAAAGAGAAGTCATTCTAGTAGTTCTTGAGAGTTTTTGGGAAAACCTGAATCCTTTCAGAAAATAAAGATATGCTGTGCCTTTTGAACACTCCCATCTCTGAAAAGTAATATCCAAAGATTATATATAAAATCAATCTTCCTTCAAGTTTTTTCCCCAATGTGGTAAAATAAATTGGCCAAAGTCTTTAATTACTATTCGAAACTGTTACCATGTTCACTCAACCATCCTCTATGTAGGGAAGAAAATAATAAATCAAGGAAATAAACCTCTGAAATATGTATAGATACAGCAATATTACTACTACTTTCTTTTCCACACCTTATGTTTCAAAGATCAACCAGGCAAAAGGAACAGAAAATAATAGTGTGTAAAGAGAAATGGCTTTTTTAGGTATTTACAGATGGGGAACAATTGGAGGGGAGGAAGGGGTCTGCATAAAGAATTTTTTTTTTCTGAATTTAAAATTCTGCTAGATGTTGAGGAGAAGAAACTAACTGTATTTCCCCCTCTTTTCTATAAGCCCTTGTGAAATTTGACTTCTACCTTCTAAGTTTGTTCCTCTAAGCATTCAGCTCTACAAAGTTATTTTGTTTATCCTGTCTGAAACTATGGATCTGAACAGCTGATAAAGTTGCAGTAAAAAATATATCCTTTTAGAAATCTTTAAGGAAAAATAAAGGTGAGTTTAGCTTGAATTTTGTGCAGGACACCTGCCAAACCTTTTATTAGTATTAGATATTCAGTTGCTGAAACAGAAAAGGATGGTTTCTAATATGTGTAAAAATGTCGCTCTTTTCTGTCAATATTTAAAGATAAACAAGTGAAAAAAAGTGACTTTGTGCCACAAAGTTAGGATACTCAGAAAAATCTGGATGCAGAATGAGGTTCTCTGAATAAACGTGGTTGATGCAGCTCTCCATAGAATGAAATGCCATGTCAGGACTGCGCTCAGTAGTAAGAAAACAGTCCTTTAGTCTGCAATTAATTAAAACCTTTTTTAAAGGTTTTAGGTCTGTATTTTCCTTAAGTACCTGGATTTTTTACATTTGAGAGAGGTGTAGAACAGTTCTGTGTAATATTTGGTATTTAATGTTTGTAAAATTCCAGACTCCTGTTTGTGCAAGTTTTACAACTGAGTACAATTTTTTAATGAGGCATGCATTTTCCGGATTTCTAACTTTTTCCTAGCTGAATAAAGTAGTAGTTTCTCTACAGATGGCAGAAATAGGTGCTCTATGTTACACTGTGTGTTCACAGTTCTACCAGGTCCTCATCATTCACCACCCTAAATGAAATCTTTCCAAATCCATTAAAACAAACCCTTTGTGCTGCTGCACGCAATATAGTAATTTATTAGGCTGCTCCTATTTGTTCAGCGTTATCACATCTGTTTCTTCTATGGAGCATCTCTTATTTACTGTGGGCAGTCCAGTACATTGATTTCACCTCTTGAATGTACAAGCTTAAGATAATTTCAAAGTGGAACAAGTCTCTGATGCTTCTAGTTATCTGATGCCTGTTTCCTCTAAGGCAGATGCTTGGCGCCTGTGAGTAATGCTTCCTTTTACTTGAATGCCTTTAATTTAGCAGTCTTTCACTCTTGTTTAATTCATCCCAGCTAGTCAATGACATCATGCTACCAGTATAGATGCATTTTTCCTTTAAAAGTCAGTAAAATGAATGTATTAAAGTCTGTTTCACCAATCCCTGCTGCTAATTTTCTTCAATGGAATGTGACATTTCCTTTGAAAGTGAGCAGATGTTCCAAAGAACAGGGAAAAGGCAGCTGTTTATAGCAAACATACTACCCAGCAATATCTGAAACAAAAGGAGGAACCTACAGACTAGTGGAACATCTAAGACTAAGGGTTTTTTATATATATACTGCTCAGCCAACCTGCGTCAGTCTCACCTGTGCTGTCCTCACACAATTCAGATACTGCTTATGTATAGGGCTTTGCCATCAAGACAGCACAGCTTTATTAAAGACTGAATTTACTGAAGTATGAGTTACACAAACAGCGTTTGGAAAAACATGTTTTTTGAGGAGGAATGGGGATGTCGGGGATCTCCAGGATGGATGTTCTCCCTCAGGCACATCTGTGACCATAGCTTCCCACCTGACAAGCACAGCTGCTTCTGGAAACTGCCTGTTGAACTTCAGCAAGGATTTTGCAGGGTCTGAATAACGCCTACACCACTGTGTGAGGAGTACCCTACTCTTACACAGTTAAAACAATTAATGGCCAAAGTACAGCAAGACAAAGAAAAATTTAAGCACTCTGGCTTCCACGTCTATCAAAGTAAACTTCACAGCTTGAAACATCTCACTTTACTGGTGAAGAAGAGAGAGACAAAACCAATAGGAAAGTACTCACCATGAGATCTGACAGGAGAATTCATCTCATTCTATGCACTTAGCTAATGTTTGACTTCTCTACCTTTCACACCTCAGAGGTTTACAATCTGCCCTGTATTCGCCTAGGAAGAGATTGTCTAGTAAGTAAAACTTGTTAGCTTTTTATAGCCAAAGTCTGTTCTGCTATAGCAACCAGACAGATTTAATCTTTCCTTATGAAACTAGTTGTTCTCCCTTGTCTACAAGATGGCTTAGCTGTCTTATGTCAAGATTTATTCTGATATGACTTCTGTATTTTGTACAAGCACTGTGGGGCAATAACAGGCAATCAGATGAATTGGAGCAAGACACATGCTTCTGCTCTCACACTCTAGCTTATGCAATATCTCTTTCTAGGTTAACAAATGGTCTTTGCAGAAACGTCTAACCAAGCTTACTTTATGGTTCACTAACACGCAGTTAACTGCAGTTAAAATAATCAGTGACTGTCTTGAAATGACATTAAATTAGAATAGACTAGAATATTGAAGTTAGAAGGGCACTATCTAGTCCAGGTGCCTGATCAGTTCAAGGCCAATTAGAGGCAACACCACCACTGAATATGCTGGGATCATCACCTCTTTGGATGGGCTGGTCATGCTGTGTTTGGGTGGGGGGTTTTTCTCTTGGCTGCCAGGGCACACATTGCTGCCCCATACTGAGCCTGCTATCACCCAGGCAGTGAACCTATTCATCCCACAGCTGAATAGCTGGTCGGAAGGGTGCTGTGAGGGTTAGTATCAAAATCCATCCAGAAAAAGCACATCCACCATCTTCTCTTCACTAGACTGGTCACCTTTTAAAATAGGATGTCCTGGTGTGATTTAGAGCAGACCCAATTCTGTTGTGTGATTTAACCTCTCAGCTCAGTCTCTTCTAGCTCACTGCACTTTGTGCAGTTACCAGTAGAATTATGCAGAAAGTGGCTGCTCCTGCAAGTGATGACTAAGCCTGATGGTTACAGAGACTGCCAGGTGTTGGGGTACACAGCGGTTTGAAGGGACCTCCATGGGTCATCCAGTCCAACCCCCCTGCTTGAGCAGGATGATAAAAACCTGACAGGTTACATAGAAATGCATCCAGACAGGTCTTAAAAGTCTCCAGAGAAGCAGACTCCACAATCTCTCTGGGCAGCCCGTTCCAATGCTCAGTAACCCTTACAGTAAAGACATTTTTCCTTGTATTGAGATGAAACTTCTTGTGCTCCAATTTAGATCTATTTCTCCTTGTCTTACCACAGGACATAAGTTAAAAGAGATTGTCTCTCTCTTCTTTATGCCTAGCCCTCATATATTTATAGACAGTGATTAAGTCCCCTCACAACCTTCTCTCCAAACTGAAAAGTCTCAGGTCTCTCAATCTCTCCTCATAAGGCGTGTGCTCCAGTCCCCTAATCATCTTCATCGCCCTCCATTGAACTCTCTCAATCAAGATACAGAAAAGCTCTTGCTTAGACTTGTTCCTGTGGAGCCAAGATCACTGCTAATCTTGTGTGCCACAACGAGGGTGCAATAAATGAGAAGATGTACCTGTAGGGAGGATTGGATTGGACAGGTGACCCGAAACTGTCCAAAAATGTATTTCATTCCATATATGTCATATTCAGCAAAGACCTAAGGGATCACAAAAGTCAGCCCTCTTTTCTCTCTTCTTCAACAGCTGGTGCCTGAGGAGGAGTCTCTCTGTTCTGCCCTCAATGTCAACCCATGGGTCCCTGAATCTAGTTTCAGAATCCAGTTCCTGTCTACCTCTAAGTGTAGTATGGGACTTCTGAAGCATCTGCATCAGTGGTGATGGGGATGTAATGGCCAGCAAGGGTGTTGAGTTTGATGTTGGTTTTGTATCTACTAAACTTTGTCATTATTTTCATTACTGCTGTTTTAGTTTCCTTTCTCTGTCCATCAATCCATCTCCCTTAATCCCTCTCTTGTTTCCTTTTTGGCAGGGAGATGGGCTAATAGCAAGTGTCTGTCATTCAGCTGTGGCAAACTCAGCCTCCACCCTCGACACAGGACCTTTCCTTTGTGAACCCATGTAGACTATGCCTCCTTGCTGGTGGATGGCTCAATACCCTTTTATACACATCTCATAACATTCTTTGGGTTTGATTATGTGCTCAGCCTAGCCTTGCACTCCGTCCACTCCAGATGATGGATTTAGAACTCAACTGTTGATTGTGGAGAATAAGTATTGAAGGAATGTGATCAATTCACAAGCAAGATTTAACATAAAATAAATGTAAGGGGAGAAATAGATCGTGTTAAAAAATTGTGCCCAGAATTGTTACTTAGGAAGAAATTCTGTGATGATTCTTGTTGTTCAAATAAGAAGTTACTTCTTTGCTCTGTTTTCAAGCAGTGCAGCTGGCTCCCAATGAAAAGAAACGGGGAGTGGGTTTGGAAAGGAAGATGGATGTATGTACTTGGTATGGATGAGGTGGCCTTAGAGCCGTCATGGTCCACCCAACACAGCTGCCAACAATAAAATGCCCTGTACTTCTGAATGCCACTAAGTAGATAATTGCAAAGAGGTGCCAGACGTACGCATCAGAATGGCTTCATTTTTTGTTTGTTGCCTTTATGTTCTGGAGCAGAAGAAAATACAAGTAAAACGAAACACAGATCTTTGTTCTCATTTGTCCTTAACGGAATGGTTGAATTATGATTATGTGTCTCGAGTTTGGTTTTCTAGATCAAAGTAAATACAATTTTACAATTATTACTAATATTCCTTATCTTAAGAAACTTCTAGATTGCTCATCAATGACAAAAATGATGTCAAAGTAGTATGCCCGTACCTCTGCTATCTTTCAGTTTTATTTTTAACTCCTTATTTTGCTGGAGTCACACTGTCTTATAAAAACAGATACTCCATTGTTTTAAGATAACCAAGCTTTTTTTTTTAATAGTCACTCTCCTCTGTGGTACTTTCACTAGCAGTTATCATGTGCCAGCTGCTCATCTCTTGATGCTGTGCAATGACATAGGTGTCTGGAGTACATAGAAGTTCAAGTTGTGAGAAGGAGTTTTAATATTCATATTTGCTCTTCACTCAAGTTACAAATTCAAGGTATTTCTTACATCTGCATTATTGTATTTATTGTTCCTCCCAACACTTTTACTCAGCAAACACTCCTCTCTGATAAAAGAATTTTTTTACTTGTGTTCCTTTGACCATGGACATTTATTGCACACTACTGTTAGATCACCTTATGACAGTTTTATCATCTTCTTTTTGGGTTAAACTCTTACATGCAAGATAACAGCTAAGCTGAGCTGTGAGGCTGGCTGAGCCTGCAGCTGTTCAGTGAGCTGTTTTGTTAGCTGGGTGGGGGAAGGGAAAGAGGATCAAGGTTCTTTTTGCTGCTGTTGCTAGTACCTAAAACTATTTGTTCTATTCAATGTAAGAGCAGTAGCTGCCACAGCAGATCATATGCACGACATCACTCCAGCTGATTGGGAAGAGCTGCTTTTAGGGCACAACTTACAAAATCCTATCTGCAGTTGGAAAAAGCAGCATTCAAGCCTTGTTTAGAGTGCCTCAGGAATAAGTGTTCCTGGGTTGTAGACTAAATTTGTGATGTACATTAGCCAACAACATTACACCACTATTAGGAAAAAGGCCTAAGGTTCTCAGTACAGCTAGGCTAGTTGCACTCTGAGATCTCCAGTAACCTGAGGAGAAACTAATTTAAAAACTGTTAAGCTGCTCAGTGTGTTAATCTATTTCCAGTCCAGTTTTACAGTCCTGCAGTTTGGCTTTTCTACAGCAATGCTGCATACAATTCTTCTGGCTTAGCTCAAGAAGGGAATTTTTTATGTTTAGGAATTTATTCTTTTCAAGTGAAAGGAAGCTATCGTTAAATAGAAATTTCAGAATGTAAATGGTTCCATTAGAAACTTACAATTTCAGATTGAAGCTGCACATGTAGGGAGGATTGGATTGGACAGGTGACCCCAAACTGTCCAAAAATGTATTCCATTCCATATATGTCAAATTCAGCAAAGACCTAAGGGATCACAAAAGTCAGTCTTCTCTCTCTTCTTCAACAGCTGGTGCCTGAGGAGGAGTCTCTCTGTTCTGCCTTCAATGTCAACCCATGTGTCTCTGAATCTAGTTTCAGAATACAAGTTAGGAGCCATTGTTTCCAAAAGCATAAGGCTATACTGCAGAAACTAGAAAATAGTAACGACATCCAGATGTGAAGCATTACCAAGAGCACTGGGACAGGCTGCCCAGGGGGGTTGTGGAGCCTTCTTCTCTGGAAACTTTTAAAACCCACCTGGACATGTTCCTGTGTGTCTAGGTGATCCTGCTCTGGCAGGGGGATTGGACTTTCAAGGTCCCCTCCAATCCCTAATGTTCTGTGGTTCTGTAATTCTGTGTAGAAGACAGACTACTCCGTCCTTCCAGCCAACCTACTGATTTTGACTTGCATCTTAGTTGCTGCACAGTAAGTACCATGGGAAGTGTTAAGGTTATTTTTCTTCTCGTTCTCTAGAGAATATCACTATGAAAACTTAAGACTTTATCAAAACATCTTGACGTTTTCTGACACCTAGTTGCCTGAATAGAAAGCAAAGGCTCATAAATGAATTCTGAAAGAGAAAACACATGCATGCACTTGGTGCCATGGTCTAGCCTTGAGCTCTGTGGTAACAGGTTGGACTTGATGATCTATGAGGTCTCTTCTGACCTTGGTAATACTGTGATACTGTGAAGCATGTAATAGCTTTCTCTGGAAGTAGAAACGAACTTCTGAACGTCAGGAAAATGGTTTTTAATACCAAATTAAAATTAGTCAACAGCATATCTCATGGGAAAAAATAATTTCTAGTGAAAGATCATTTTTGGTACCTTGTCTTCTTATAAAAATACTTTAAAGCCATTTAAACAATAGCTTCTATAGATGTGTACATTTCCAAACATCTGATGCCTTAGATTCCTTGGAAATACTTAGGAATTAATTTTGAAGGCCCCATGTAGACAAATGTTCTTAGGATGCAATGTTTGTTCTTTAACTGAGGCTTGTTTCACTTGCTCTATGGTAAAACCACCTAGTGTGGTTGAAAACAATTCCTGGTTTTCTCTGTGCAGGGAGTCACTGGAAAGAGCCTCATCTACTCCATTACCAGCAAAAAGTACTTTTGTGCTTGTAGTTTTGTGACTCCTGGCAGATGTCTGACAATGCTGATCTGGAAGACCTTTAACAACGAAGATTTTACACCCACTCTATCCCACTCTTCTGCTGTTCTTAGAAGTTGAAACAATTTCTGAGTATCTAATCAGAATGTCCTTTGCACAAGTCCACTACTTCTCGATTTGGATAGAGGGAAAGCTACAAATTGTGCCTATTTTGACTTCAGTGAGGCTTTTGAAAGGAAAAGCAAATTACAAAAATTGTTACAGAAATACATGAAAAAATTAAATTAAGTAGAAGAAAGGGAAAAGTAATCCTATGTAGGAATAATAACCAGCATGAAGACAGGAATACCATCAGCCAGGGCACGTGAGGGCAAGCATGTTCATGAGAGCTGGTCAATATTCAAATACTACTTCCCCCAAGCTCGAAGTTGATGGACCCCTATGAGTAAGAAAGCAAGCACAGGAAGCATGACACCTGCATGAATTAATAGAGATCTTATGGATAAACTCAAAAGGAATAAAGAAATTTACAAAATGTGAAAAACAAGGCTGGCCACTTAGTAAGAATATAGGAACGTTTTCAGAGAATAAAGGGATGCAACAATAAGAGCTAAAGCTGACCTGGAATTAAATCTCGTAAGGGCTATGAAAGACAACAAGGTTTTTCCAGTATATTAACAGAAGAAGGAAAACTGGGGAAAATGTGGTCCCACTGATGAATGAGATGGGCACCCTAGTGGCAGAAGACACATAGAGGACAGAGTTACTGAATGTCTTTTTTTTTGCTTTGGTCTTCACTGCTGAAGTCAGCCCTCAGGAAGCTTGAGCCCTGGAGATCCTCATTAGGAAAATGATGCAGTGTTGGTTGGATGAGTGGACAGTGAGGGGGGTTGAGACTGGTTGGGTGACAGAACTCAGTGCAGGGTCAAGTTGGAGATGTGTGACCAGGTGTGTCCCCCAGGCGTCAGTTCTGGGTCCAGTCTTGTTCAGCAGATTTATCAGTGACCTGGATGAAGGAACAGTGTATCCTCAGCAAGTTTGCTGACGATACAAAGGTGGGAGCAGTGGCTGACTGAAGTGCTGAAACATGGATGAGTCTTACAACCAGGTGAAAGGACCAAGGCTGACCAGGCACTTCCTACCACCATCAAGGGCAAGACTTGGTTGGCTGCCTTGTGGGCCATCAAGAAAAACCTTTAGCTCCCCTGCTGACTGCAACCCAGTAGGCACAGAGCAGTGGACGCACGGGCCATATCAGACCTTGACATGAGGGATGGCTCCCTCTGTTGTCAGAGGGCCATCCAGGAGGGAAGGCGGGGCTCAGGAGTAGCTCTGGAGAGGCCTTAACAGCCCTAAGTGGCTACCCCTGGTGCCCCTTTCAGTATAAAAGCAGCTCATTTACAGTTTCTCTGGGAGGACTCATGACTCTGCAATCAGAGCTCTCAGCAACAGTGGGACAGGACGGATTGGACCAGGGTAAGGAATTGTGTTATATGTTTCTGTGGTACTTTCTGTGATGGTCTCTGTGTGGCCATGGCAGAACACAGGCTGTGGGTGGTGGGTTTTTTTTGTGGTTGAGTTTTTGGGTCAGTTTGCTTTCTGGTGTGTCTGCAGTGACTGGGTTATTATTTCATTTGCTCATTCCATTGCTGGCTGTGCTGTTTTGTTTTTGTGCCCTGTAAAAGTAAATAATACAATCTATTTTCTGTGTTTTCTGCTGATGGTTGCATCCCTTTCTTTAAGTTATGGAATTGGAAAAACACTGATACAAGACACACCAAGGAGCTGTGCTGTCTTCCAATGTGACTTGAGCAGGCTGGAGAGTTATGCAAAGAGGAACCTAATGAGGTCCACAAGAGTGCACCTGAGAAGAAACAACCTCTTGCATTAGTATAGTTTAGGGGTTATAGGTATATAGGTATAGACCTGTTGAAGAGTAGCCTTGAAGAGAAAGGTCTTGCTGTCCTGGCAGACAGCAAGCTGACAATGAGCTGACAGTGTGCCCTTGTAGGCAAGAGGGCAGTGGTACTCTTAAGTGGATTAAGAAGTGTGTGGCCACTAGGTTTAGAGATGTAATTCTTCATCTATCTCCATGGTGAGGCCACATCTGGAGTGCTGTGTCTAGCTGTAGGTTCCCTAGCTCAAGACAGACAGGGAACTAGTGGAGGACAACGAAGATGACTGGGGACCTGGGGCATCTCTTATGGGGAAAGGTTGGGAGTGCTGGGACTGCTTATTCTTGAGAAGACTGGGAAGAGCCTTTATTCATCTCTGTAAATATCTGATGAGTGGGTATAAGCAGGATGGAACCAAACAGTTGTGCCCAATAACAAAATAATGAGCAAAGGGCACAAGCTGAAAAGCTGGAAGTTTTAGATATAAGGAAATACTTCTTTACTCTGCTGGTAACAAAACCGTATAACAGGCTCCTCAGAGATGCTGTGGAGTCATCTTCTCTGGAGATATTGAACACCCATTTTTATGTAGTCCTGTGTAAATTGCTGTAGGCAGTCCTGGCTTGGTGATGGGGGTGGTTTGACTCTATGATCTCTGGAAGTCCTTTCTAACTCTATTATGTGATCCTGTGGATGAGTCTCTTGCAATTATGTGGAAAAATATGTAAGACACTACGGAGAATAATGAGATGACTGTGAGACATCAATGTCAGCATGCTGTGAAAAGAGATAAACACCACCCTGGGAAGTAGAGGCAGACTTATCGAGTAACTTAGCTATGTAGTACAAAGAAAGGTGATGCTGCAGTCCTGTATCCTATCAGGAAAGCTTTACTATCAAGAAAGTTGTAAAGTAATTAATGGACAGCCTTCATTGATTAAGTAACACAATTACAATAAGAAACAAAATAGACAACTTGAAGAGCTTGCAGTTCTTAGATTTTTTTTTCCTAGCATATTTTGCATCAGGTTGTAACTATAAAAGGGTTTTTCAGGAGTTGGTCACACATCAGTAGCGTCAGGTCAGTCTGAGGCTGACTTGCAATCCTTGACAAGTGGGTTGATCTGATTTATGTGAGTCAGTGTCAGCAAGATTTGGATGAGTCCACCTTCCCTTGAGTGACCACAAATCAGGTTCCCTTGTTCATCAAGTTTTTCCTGTGATGTCCCCATGAATTCTGAAATCGGGATTCTTAAGTAGGTTATAGCTGGCACTGGATCAGCTCATAATGACTTGATCATACTGACCTGAACGACTTCATAGTGAGGGTGACAAAGCACTGGAATGGGCTGTCCAGGGGGGTTGTGGAGTCTCCTTCTCTGGGGATGTTTACAACCTGCCTGGATATGTTCCTCTGTGGCTTGGGCTAGGTGATCCTGCTGTGGCAGGGGGATTGGACTAGATGGTCTTTCAAGGTTCCTTCCAATCCCTAATGTTCTGTGATTCTGTAACAGAGCTACTCAAGGAAAGCTGTATCAGCTTCAACATAGGTGAGGAAAGTCTATTTGCATTCTCACTCTGTTACTAGAAAAATCAGAACATGGGAAATATACTGATTATTCCAACTCTACTACACAAGTGTATGAGGACTTTGGATGTTGATAGACTCTGAGACTTTCTACCATGTTGAGTTGTGATGAAATTTGTACCACCTGGAGTGCATAATTTTGGTAAAATGGCCTCTATGTGGGATAATATTCTCTTCCATTGTTTTTCTGACGAGGGCATACTATAGGAGAAAAAGGCCCTCTATATCAATTAGAAATGCAACTGTATAGTTAGCATTTTTTTATTGGTTACATTTGCTTCTTTATATTATTTTGGTTTATTTAGAGCAGATAAAACCAAAATGAGGGGAGGCAGGAAAGGTTTAACTTGGTAGAAGAAACATGATGAAGATGCATTAAGAATGAATGTTAGCTATTCATTTTCATACTTAAGTGCTGATGATGGCTAGCTAAAGGTCTTGCTAATTGAGGACAAACATTGTGTGTTTATGTTGACACTTTTCACTTTAGAGCAATGACATAGTTCCCAATGAGTAAGATTTGGACATATACTTCCTAGTCATGCAAGCTGCAAAATCAGAATGCTGAAAGGATCAAATATTCGAAACAAACCTTAGAAAATAGAACTGGAAGGGGTCTAGAGAGATCATACTATTTATCCCCATGTGCATGCTTAATATCATTGCAGTTATTAATCCTGATAAATTAAGTGGTGTAACTCATGAGTAAATAAAGGGATAAATATCTGCAAGTTTGAGAACATTTTCTTTAAGCTGCAATTTTCAATATTTCTTAAGTACATGAAGCTTAGTTATTGAATTAAGGAACCTGAACTGCTAAAAAGAAAGATGTTCCACATACTTACCAGGAAAAAACACAATCTATTCGAAAATGAAAATTCTTTAAAGACTATTTTTGTCAAATTAAATAGTAAGTATTAAGACAAGTACATGAGTAATGTAGGAGCACTGCATGATAGGCTTCTTGTTCTTTCATTGCCTTACAGTTTTATTTGATTTTTACCAATTGGTTCATACTATGTATCTGAAAAGAGTAAATAATATTACTCCTGAAAGGGGAGTGTAACTAATGTAGAGGCATTGTTTTAGACATTAACAAAGAAATACTTATTAAACAGAGCATTTATAAGCTAAGCAGATACTAGATAACTTCCAGCTTCAGAAGAAACACTGTCTCGAGCATGGAAATTTTTTCAGGAAATGAAGAGATATCGTGGGAGGTATTATAATCAACAGAATACATTTGAATTAGAGTTTCCCCTTCCCAGGAAAGCATCAGGTCCTAATTGAACCAATCTGAAAGTGGAAATGAGCAGCATGATGATATAGCATAGGGATCCTGGAAGTTGCAATCATAGTTTGCATCAAGAGATCTCAAGGAAGACAAAGCAGTTGTCACAGTTTGACACCCTGAGGGGAAAAATACAGTGGACTCTACACGATTCACTGTGAATCAAGCAGAAGCTGTTTATTAGTTCTTAAGCTTTCCCTTATATACAGTCTTTCTTTCCCTACACATGATCACGCAAGCTATGATAGGCAGTGCTATCTTGTTCATGAGACAATCTTGCCTCCAGCTGACTTCCTGATTGGTCCTGCCTCTGGTCCGGTTACTTCCCCTGTATCTGGGTTTGAGAGCCCTTGTTTCCTCATTCAGATGGTGCAACTTGCTTCTCTTCCTCCCTGCAGGTGGTCAGGGTTGGTCAGGACGGTCCCTCTGGCTCTGAAGGCCTCCTGCTACTTAGGGCAGGTGCAAGATATGTCCATTCTTCTGCAAATATATCTCCACAACACCCAACTGCCTTTTGCAAGGCATATAATTGTAAGAGTAACACCGCAAATCAAGTGCCTTTTTTAGGGCAAGATTCACCTTCCTGGAAGTTTGCAAAATTTTCCTTATTTCTCAGATGGATAATGACCCCCATGTTTATTGTGGGATCTAGCCTTTATGGAAAGTCAGCTCTAAACCAAATGAGAACTGGTGTAATGGATTCCTTTAATGTTATGCTTTCATCTAGTAGCTCATCATCTGAGCCATCATTAACCGGTCTCTGTGTAAAGAGATGTTTTTAGAAATCACTTACTGATATGACATTTGCCTTAATGAAACCCTTGAAGTAGAGTATATGGTTCCTATCCACCAGTTCTATTCTATAGTATGTTTTGGGGTGGATTGTGAGTTCCTCACTTAGATTGGTTAACAATAATCTAAAAGCAAGTCTACTAAAAGCAGTTATGTTGTTTGTGAAACTTTTTTGAGGCTTTGTAAACCATGTCTCAATCCATTTAAAGAAAAGGTAGTGCTGCTTGGGATTTAATGCTTTAAATCCCAAGTTCTGGGTTCTTTAAACCCAAGTTGTGAGTTCTTTTCTTGACACTGATCATCACAGAAGCTGCTTATTTTGAGTAACAGGACACCACCAGAAACAGCAGGTGCCTTTGGGTCAGGATTTACAGGATTTGTGTGACGTACAAATTTCTTCCACTTTCCAAACTGCATGAACCAATTCAATAGCCCTTTTATTTCAACCCCAAAATTGATCTTTTTGTGTATGTGAGGCAATATGTTCTTTCTCTTCTGTCCATCAACTGATTCAATCTGGAATGACTGAAATTTTTTTATAATTTACACTACCTGAGTGGTTGTTCTTCCAGCCTGTTTTGCATGGGAGTACAAACCTTGCTTGTTGCATATCCTTAAATACCTCTTTATCTACGTGTAAATATATTTTAACAGTAAATATACAAGAGTTCAAACAAAACAGATTGTATTAAAGCGAAAATGGTTGAACACTTGGCAAAATCACCAATTAGAAGCAAACGCCTTAAGCCATGTAGGTAACAAGTTCCACTCAATGTCAGTGTTGCTAAAATGGTCTGAAGACAATCTACAAGTCCTTAGTCATATAAATTAACACATCTGTGAAACTCACCCTTAGCTAAAAAATTTCTCAAATCTGTGTTATGTCCCAATTAAGAAAATACTCATAAGTTAGTTTTTAAACCACTCCATAGGCATCAATTGCTTCAGTCATCAACTACAGTCATGAGCATTTAAATATGATCTATATTACCTTATTTTCCCTGTATCCAAAGGAATAAGATTACTCCACACCTGGAGTATTGTATCCAGTTCTGGGCTCCTCAGTTCAAGAGGGATGTGGAGCTGCTGGAGAGGGTCCAGCATAGGGCAACAAAGATGATGGAGATGGAGCTCCTCTCTTACGAGGAGAGGCTGAGGGAGCTGGGTCTCTTTAGCCTGGACAAGAGGAGACTGAGGGGTGATCTCGGTGTCTACAAATATTTGAAGGGTGGGTGTCAGGAGGATGGAGCTGGGCTATTCTTGGTGTCATGTAGTGATAGGACAAGGGGCAATGGTTGTAAGCTGGAACATAGAAGGTTCCACATCAACCTGAGAAGGAACTTCATCACAGTGATGGAGCACTGGAACAGGTTGCCCAGGGTGGTTGTGGAGTCTCCTTCACTGTAGATGTTCAAGACCCGCCTGGATGTGTTCCTGTGTGACTTGGTCTAGGTGATCCCGCTGTTGCAGGTGGATTGGACTAGATGATCTTTTGAGGTCCCTTCCAATCCATAATGATTCTACGATTCTACATTTCCTTATTGTGATAAAATACAACATCAGAAACTGATGATGCCACCATTGCTTTTCATATAGATATAGTAGGGGAAAATACTCCCTGGAGAGAAGAGGAGTTAATGAAATAGAGATATTTATTTAGTATTTTCCTCTTATTCATGAAATTCTAATGTATGTATAGGAAGAAAATACTAAATGTATTCTATGGCAGATTTGGAATTACTTGAGGTATTCAGAAATTAAGAAACGTATTGGGGTGATCGTAGGGCATAGTTATCTTTGAGTGGGAGTTTTCTTTACAGTGAGATGACACCTCTGATACTGTTAATGCTTTTAATGAGACACCTTTTATCTTCAAGAAATTAAGAGGCTTGTCTACACAGCTTAAATTGATAAAAGGCACAGAGTGTTTAAAGATTTTACTATATTTACTCTTTTATGAGGATGCCTTCCATAAATTTCTTTGATTTATTTACATCAGCTGAAGTTCCTACAGGGTTTTTAATTATTGCCTTGTTGATCAGGGTAATGCATCAGTTCCCAGATGATGTTTAACACAGGGATTTCAAACCTCCATCTAGGTTCTAAAAGTTCTTTGAATGGCATGTGAGGAAATCTTGGTCCTGATGTTACAGAATGCTGCAAACTGACTTGTAAATGGTCAACTTGATGAGATAGTGTTGAGGAAGCATATAATAATTGAGGAAAGACTGATGGAATGGGGTTTGTTCAGCCTGGAGAAGAGAAAGATTTGGAGGCAACTTAGTGATCTGCTGCTACACGAGGAAGTTATCAATGAGATGAAACTAAGGTATTTCTTGGTGTCATCTAGTGATAGGATGAGGGGCAATGGTTGTAAGCTGGAACATAGGAGGTTCCACATCAACCTGAGAAGGATCTTCACGGTGAGGGTGATGGAGCACTGGAACAGGCTGCCCAGGGGGGTTGTGGAGTCTCCTTCACTGGAGGTATTCAAGACCTGACTGGATGAGTTGCTGTGTGACTTGGTTTGGGTGATCCTGCTGTTGCAGGCGGATAGGACTAGATGATCTTTTGAGGTCCCTTCCAATCCATAGTGATTCTATTTGAAGGGGTGAAATGATTAGAAACAACAGGTAAAAGTTGAACTAAGTTTCAGACTAGATGTAAAAGAATACTTTTTTGCTATGAAGACTGTTGAGCAGTGGATCCGATAACCTAAAGAAGTTGTGTGCAGTTGCTATCCTTGGAAGTTTTCAAGACTAGACTGAATAAAGCCTTAATTATACTAACATCGTCTCACCTCTCGGCTCACCCAGTTTTGAGGTCAGGAGCTTCTGACCCTGCAGAAGAGGACCTGTCAAGCTCTTCTGCAGCCTGAACTGTCCTATTTTTTAAAAACAGCTCCATCTTAGACAGAGGTTAGAATGCAGATCTTACCCATATGATCAATGAAATAGTGAAGGAACATGCCTAACTTGTTGTCCACAATCAAGAAGAATTTGCAGGGAAGCACAAAGGCTGAGGTCAGCTTCCTCTGCATTGACAGTGAGATTTTTGAGGAAAACACTACCATAGAATCATAGAATAATTAGGGTTTGGAAGGGACCGCAAAAGATCATCTAGTCCAATCCCCTTGACACAGCAGGATCACCTAGCCAAGTCATACAGTCAGTCTGGGTTAGAAGGGACCACAAGATCACCCAGCTCCAACTCCCCTTCCATGGGCAGGGACAGCCTATCCTACATCAGGCTGACCAGAGCCTCCTCCAGCCCAGTCTTAAACACCTCCAAGGATGGGGCCTCCACCACCTCCCTGGGCAACCCATTTCAGGCTCTCACCACTCTCACACTGAAGAACTTCCTCCTCACATCCAGTCTAAATCTACCCATCTCCAGCTTTGCTCCATTCCCCCTAGTCCTGTCGCTACCTCATCCTAAAAAGTGGCCTCATAGGAGAGCTGCTCCAGCCCTCTGATCATCCTCATCTCCCTCCTCTGCACTTGCTCCAGCACATCCACATCCTTCTTGTAATAAAGGCTCCAGAACTGGACGCAGTACTCCAGGTGGGGCCTCACCAGAGCGGAGTAGAGGGGGAGAATCACCTCCCTCGACCTGCTGGCCACACTTCTCCTGATGCAGCCCAGGATCACGTTTGCCTTCTGGGCCAGAAGTGCACATTGCTGGCTCATGTTGAGCTTTTTGTCCACAAGCACCCCCGAGTCCCCCTCCTCAGGGCTACTCTCCAGCCAGTCACAGCCCAGCCTGTATTTGTGCTTAGGATTGCCTCAACCCAGATGCAGGACCTTACACTTCGTCTTGTTAAACCCCATGAGGTTGGCTTGTGTCCACCTCTCCAGCCTGTCCAGGTCCCTTTAGATGGCATCCCTGCCCTCCAGCGTGTCTGCTGCACCACACAGCTTGGTGTTGTCTGCAAACTTGCTGAGGGTGCACTCAATGCCCTTGTCCATGTCACTGACAAAGATGTAGAGCAAGACTGGTCCAAGGACCGATCCCCGAGGGACTCTGCTTGTCACTGGCCTCCACTTGGACATGGATCCTTCGACAGCTACTCTCTGGGTGTGGCTATCAAGCCAGTTCTTTACCCATCTAATGGTCCACCCATCAAAGCCATGTTCCACCAGCTTGGAGACCAGAATGTGATGTGGGACAGTGTCAAAGGCTTTGCTCAGGTCCAGGTAAATGACATCAGTCACTCACCCCTCATCCATTAATGTTGTGACCTGTTCATAGAAGGCCACCAGGTTTGTCAGTCAGGATTTGCCCTTGGTGAAGCCATGCTGATTGTTCCAAATCACCTCTTCACTATTCTCTTGTCTCACTAGTGCCTCCAAGAGGATCTGCTCCATGATCTTACCAGGCACAGAGGTGAGACTGACTGGCCTGTAGTTTCCCGGCTCCTCCCTCCTACCCTTTTTGAAAATAGGAATTATGTTTTCTCCTTTCCAGTCAGTGGGGACTTCACCAGACTGCCATGACTTTTGGAATATAATAAAGAGGGGTTTAGCAACCTCATCTGCCAGTTCTCTCAGTACCCTTGGGTGTATCCAGTCAGGTCCTATGGACTTGAACACTTTCAGGTTCTTCAGGTGATCACGAACCTGTGCTCCTGATCCCTTAAGCAATCGCTTCAGTGCCCTGAATGCTCTTTTGATGGATTTTTCTGTTATGCTGTGTAAATAAAAAAGCAAGTTGAATAGTGCCTTATTTGTGCTTTTTATAACACAGAATCACAGAACATTAGGGACCTCAAAAGTTCATCTAGTCCAATCCCCTTGCCAGAGCAGGATCACCTAGTCCAAGTCACACAGGAACATATCCAGGCAAGTTTTAAATATCTCCAGAGACCACAACCCCCTTGGGCAGCCTGTTCCAGTGCTCAGCCACCCTCACTGAGAAGAAGTTCCTTCTGGTATGTATATGGAACCTCCTATGTTCCAGCTTACACCCATTGCCCCTTGTCCTGCCATTAGATGACAGTGAGAAGAGCCTAGCTCCATCCTCCTGACACCCATCCTTCACATATTTATAGACATTAATGAGGTCACCCCTCAGTCTCCTCTTTTCCAACATGTTTTTATGTAAAACAGCTGCATATGCATCAGTCATGGACAGGAGAATTCTGCTGTGAGGGTGTGTGATCCTTCTGCTAAATCACACTCCAGACTTTGAAGGAAGGAGAAGGTGGTAAATCATCTATTTACACAATGCACACACGCATGCATGCACAACACATACCTCTATACTTACATATATTGATTTTGCCAACTGGATTTATGTCTGCCAAGCAGCTTTCTAGACAGTTTCTCTTTTCACAACTCTCACAGTTACATCAAAGATTAAAAGTAATTCTGCCTCTACAGACAGCTTTGCATAACACACAGGCGTTTGCCCAAGACTACTCAGAGTTCAGGTGGTAGGTTAAGACTTGGAAGGTGATGTGTAACAGCACCACCTGGTGAAATACTCTTAAGCTCTACATAAGGCACTGCTCGCAGTCTCTGAAAATCAAGATGATGTCAAAACAAGCTTTTCCAAAAGAGTTTGTTTTCTAATGTATTGCATATTTCAGTTACTTTGAAGATCTCAAATGTTAAAACCAGTAATTAAGTATAGAACTTGCAGTTATCTGAATGTCTTGCTCACACCACTGCAGCAGTCATTGTAAGAATGGAAGAGAAGAAACAAGAGGTCATTTAGTCCCTCCCATGGCCCAGAACAGGATCTATTACCATTATATGCATCCTGCCATATGATCTCTAAGTACCTCAAGTAATGTAAGAACTTCTCAAAACAAAAAGTCCTACAGACTCTTTTCCCTATCTTCCCTGTTTAGCCTACAATCCATGACTAGTATTTATCACATGAACCAATTATTCCCTTATTTTTCAGAGGTTTTCCTTTCTCCTAAATGCCCTAAGTGTTTTCCAGTTCATTACTAACTCCCATTCTTTGATTATAAACTATTCTGGTCTAGCTCCTTGAACAGTGTTGCTAGACCCTGAATGTAGTATCCTAGCTGCTGTCTTACCAGTGCCAAGAGGAGAAGCAGAATCACTCAGGGTGAATTAGAGGCTGTTTTTCAGCTTGTAAACTACACCTGGGCATGTAGGTTTTTGAGGGAACAAATAATGAAATCATGCTTACTGTTCTGCAGCAGCCTTTATATCCCTTTTTGTGGGTCGGTACCATATGTGTTACAGCTAGCTCCACATGTTTCTCTCTGTGCAAAAGAATCTTAATTTTCTATATCATATCCCCAGCATTTTCACTTCAAATGTACTTGAGTCCAAGTTCCAGCTTGATCTGACTTGCAGATAAATAAACCTGTTCTCTCATCTCATTCCCAGGGTATTCATGAAAATGTGTTGCAGAATCAGACTTAGGACAGACTTGCACAGCATCTTCCTAGATCACTCTGTTTACAGACTGAGTGAAAAACAACTGCTTTCTTGGTGCAAAATTGTTGATCTGTAGTAGCTCTGCACCCACTGTATAATAATTTAATCTGTGGATTGGTTTCCTGGCTTGAATTTGAGAATACCATTTGAGATGGTATTAAGAACTTTAACCACTTTCCCCTCTCAGAAGTCTGTTTCCCTGTCACACATAGAAATTGGGTGTCACAAATCACTTCCTAGGATGCAGTTACATCAGGACAAGCTGATTTGAAATAATTTGTTACATCCAGCTATTTCCTCTCCACTAGAAGGCAGACTATTATTTTTTTCATAATTATGTTTACTTAAATATTCACCTGATTGTGCTCCACAGATCCTGTTGTAGCATCCTCTCATAACCAGCAGGTCTTTGATTATGATTCCACAACTCAAGTCATTACAGAAATAATTTCTTACTACAGGTCTTACCTTTGTGTTTCTTATATATTATTGCATGCCACAGTATTTTTTATTTTGTTCTTTTATATTTTTATCTTTCTACTTCTCAGCCTGGCCCAGATTTTAGTACTGCATGATTTTTTTTCCCTTCCNTTTCCTAAGAATTCATCAGCGTTCTTCAACAGGAAGAGAATAAAATCTTAGTATTAATATTAGACTTCCTGATCAGTTCTTCTGTGGACTTCATAATTTATTTTCTAACACGGATAACATAGTTGGAACAACAAGAACTCCAATAAAAAATCCCAGGAAACCAAGCCCAGCCAAACAAAATAAGTAAAACTGAAGAGAATGGAAGGAATGCAGGAGTATAGGAGAAGCCTTATGATCAGGCTGTTTGCCTGCTTTTAATGCCATGCAAGAAATCCTGGGGGCAAATGGAGCACTTCAGAAGGTTTTATCTGTGGTTTCACATGCCTCTGATATAGAAACAGGTGTTTTAAGAGAGTGTAATGGATGTTGTCCGAAGCAGGCATAGTCTTATAGGAAACGATGTAAGAACCGTGATTTTGCTGGTTCTATATGCTTTCCAGGTCATAAAGATATACCTAACTTCTCTGGAACTGCATAAACACTGCAAATCTATTGGTTTCTATGCTGTTCTTAGTAATAGGGTTGTCAGTACATGAGTGGTACTCTGTTATTAAATTAAAATCTATATTGTTGAATTCCAGAACTCTGTAATAAACCCAGATTCACAGTGCTTTCTCTTGGGCTCCAGCTAAAGTAGTTCAGCAGAAATATTGAGTTTTCTTACAAAAAATGCTCTGTATCTTTTGTCGGGTTTTTTCCACTAAGATGAGGTGTACTGATCCCAGGAATACTCAAATTGGTTGACTTCATATAAATCGTAGCCAAGAAGACAATCTTTGCATTATCTGTGGTCCATGGAACACCCATCTCTCAACACTTGTGGCTCTGCCTTTGTTGTCAACGTGTTCACAATAAAGTGTGAGTTTCTGGGCTTTATTCTCAGAATCCAGCTGACTGTATGACACTTGATCTACAAATCACTCTGCTGTGCATTTTGCTACCAATATTATTTTTCCTGCTACTTTGCGAGATTTTGTTGTGTGCCTTATGTAATAATTTGGCACCAGTGTATGACTTCTTTTTTCTCCATTCCAAGTTAGCAACACACATAATAAATTTTTCTCACTTTTTGCAGAATTAAAGGTCCAAGCATAAGGCATTTCACTTCTAAAATGGTATTTTAACTCTTCCTTCCTTATTGTGCTAATCTGCAATTTCTCTTGACCGTGGTGTGCTTTATAGATCACATACATCCATAAAGCAAACACATTAAGGAATGTAAGGGGTTTTTTGAGGAATGTATGTAAAGGTATTGAGGAATATAAAGGTTTGCTATGCTAGGCAGGAAATTCTACTTTTTCTTACAATATGTCGCAGTTTCTTGAGGACATAAATAAATACATGAGGCATTGTTAAAACTCTCAGCCTTTGGTCTGGCATTTTCAGCACTTGATTTTTCATCTTCATGATTGTCTTAATGCTATTGTCCTGTTATAATAACAGTAACAACGTTATGATAATCATATCCCCTATTTAAGCAAAGTGCAGCAATATTTTCAGCAATAAAGCAAAGTAAAGCAGTTATTTATAGATGAGGAAAGAAGAAAAGGCTACCTCTGGCAATCATGGCAGTGAATATTTCATATTAGAAATGACTGTCTTATCAGGAGAATGCATTTACTCAATTGAGTTTTCAGTTAGGACAAATATTTGTTTTGAGCTGAACTCTCTGGTTTCAACCCTCATGTACACTGGAAAATTGAAATTCAGCCTGAAATTTTATTTTCAGGCTGAAGCCTTCACGTATTTTTAATTTGTGTCAATGCAAAGCCAGGACTCAGCATCAACATTCAAACAGTCTTAAGACCTTCAAACTTAGTCATCCTTCTGTGGCTCTTTCCTTCTCATGTCTGATTTCCTCTGACAATAAGGAGTCCCTCTGTTACAGGAAGACCTTAATTCTTTTTCCTTTGGCAGCATATTAATTAGATATTTACTCACTCTTACATTGTCTCTGCTACTGAGCCTTCACCTTATTTTGCAGCATCAGAACACGTGCAGTGTTAATGAAAACAATTTCTTTGGCGTTCTCATAGGTTCAACGGTCACTTAAGAGCTCCTTAAGCTAACAGGCATTAGCACATTTTCTGTTACAATACCAGTTAAGTGATAAAGTGTAATTAATATTACCAATATGCTCTGTAGAGGGGGTGGTTAATTAATGCAAATCCTCTTTGATCTGTCATAGCTAATGTTTTTTTAAGTCACAGATTCATTTCTCAAAACACGTCCTTATTGAAGAGGGAGGAGAGAGTAAGTGTCAGCATGTTATCAAGGAATGATTGCATCGTCTGCTCTGTGGTTTTCGTTCTCCATCTATCAATGGATGTGATGTCTTTTACCGCAGAAATGATGCCTTTTAAATTTTAAATAATCTGTTTAAAATAATGGATTTTGATAAAACCAAAAGGATGGATTTATGTATATCCTTACATTTTAATTTCTGTGTACCTCTAATTTGTATGGCATTTGCATCTCACTAATGTACTTTTTCTTACAATTCTCTTTTGAACTATCATTCCACCTGTTGAAAATTCTCAAATTATGCCCTTGCCATTAGATAGTCCATATTTTCACTTTGAAATGAATGGCTGTGATCACTGATAGCATATTCCAATTCACCAGAATAGCCTTATGCATCATCTGTGCTGGAAAATGTTCCAATATATTGCAGTAGCTCGACTGAGTGGAGCTGTTTCCAAGGAATGCTTTAAGGGTTTCTAAATTGACTGATATGTAACATAGAAGTCACTTGAGACTATCTGTAGAGTTTATACAGAAGGCTTTTTACTTCTCTGGAAATTAGTATGGCTGAAAGAAAACACAAAGACAAAGCAGACTTGCTTTTCTTTTGTTCAGAGGAGTTCCATAAACCACAGCCACAGGAATACTGAGCATGCCCACAGAAACAGTTGGATGAAGCTGTAGATGTTTGTTACCTTTGAGGACTATGAGCCTTATTTCAATGGGATTTATCAGTATTTAGACAGCCTCAGGAACTGGCCCAACAATAATACAAGACTCACTTGATTTTTAAATTACAGTTTCTATCAGCAATTGTGTAATTTAAATTGTTTTGCTTTTCATTAAACTTTTACCTTTTAAATGTTTCTGGCATAATGCTAAGATTAATATTTTTGTGCATTTTTAGCATTGTTATGGATGTCTGCCTTTTACAGAAGGAAGATGTGTTGTAACTGTGCTAATGCTACTCTATACAGGAGTCAGGGACAAAGTGTGAAAGGAATGGCTGGATTAAAATGTTCTTGGACAGCCTACTTGCAGGAACATATGCAGACAGATTTTAAACACTTGCAGAGAATGAGACTCCAGAATCCCCCTGGGCAGCCCCCTCCAGTGCTCTGTCACCCGCACTGGGAAGAAATTTCTTCTCATAGAATCATAGACTCATAGAATCATAATGGACTGGAAGAGACCTCAAAAGATCTAGTCCAATCCCCCTGCCACAGAAGGATCACCTAGACCAAGTCACACAGGAACACATCCAGGCGGGTCTTGAACATCTCCAGTGAAGGAGACTCCACAACCCCCCTGGGCAGCCTGTTCCAGTGCTCTGTCACCCTCACTGGGAAGAAGTTCCTTCTCAGGTTGATATGGAAGGTTCTTTGTTCCAGCTTACAACCATTGCCCCTGGTCCTATCATTAGATGACAATGAGAATAGCCCAGCTCCATCCGCCTGACACCCACCCTTCACATATTTATAAACATTAATGAGGTCACCCCTCAGTGTCCTCTTTGCCAAGCTAAAGAGACCCAGCTCCCTCAGCCTTTCCTTGTAAAGGATGTGTTCTACTCCTTTCATCATCTTTGTGGCTCTGTGCTGGACTCTCTCCAGCAGTTCCGTGTCCTTCTTGAATTGAGAGGCCCAGAACTGGACATAATATTGCAGATGTGGTCCCATCAGGACAGAGTAGAGGGGAAGGAGAACCTCTCTTGATCTGGTAACCACCCCCTTTCTGATCCACCCCATTGGCCTTCTTGGCCACAAGGGCACATTGGTGGCTCATGGATCAAAAGAAAAGGGAGGGAGGTTTTGGCCACAAAGAAAGGAAATTTAATTTAACTCCATATAGCTGCTATGATGTTAGAAGCTTATAATGAAAGAGGGCTTTATAATAAAACACAGAATAATATAATAAAATGACAGAATTTTGATGGTAACTGTCATAGTTATGACTAAGCCATACCTCTTCTCTACAAGGATAAAAATCATAAGATTGTCTTTACTATATTGAACAAATTCCCACCTACTCGTAGTAGAGATCAAAGAAGGCAAATAAGAAGAGGACATGTTTAAGATAATATTCCCTCTGATTTAACTACTTACTTTCCTGTTTTGGTTCTTCCTAGAAAAATCTTATCCCTTATTAGAATGTAATAGCCCTTGATTAACTACTTTCTTTTTTTCTAGCCCCTTTTCAATGAATTTATATTTGCTTTTTGTAGCAGTGACTAGCAGCAAATACAACAATTTTATTATGTTGTGGGACTTTTTTTGTTCCAAAAAGTAACACTGCTTTGCTTTAAGCCTGCCACATGGCAATTTTATTTCGTATGTCTTAGGTTTTGCATTACAGAAGACCCCAGCACCTTAATCCATCACTTACCCAATACCATTTGATTTTATGTCTAGAGTGACCTTCGTCCTCAGAGGAATTTGGTTCTTCTTGCGTCTCTCCAGAAATAACACTTGGACGAACTCCCCAAGCTTGCGTCCTGGAACATTACCAATTCTTACAACTTTCTGCTGTTAGCTGGGTGCTCTTACCGAATGTGCAGTTGAAACCATTACCTCCTACTGCTTCGTGCGATTCTGGAAGCCATCTGTGGTTAACACTTTTTTACCGAGGTCACTAAGTAGCTCAGCAGAGGTCTGCTTGAAAGCAAGCAATGCCAGCTCCATCTCTGAAACAGGGCTTCTCTATCAGAACATGCTGAAGCTGTGAAGGAGATGAAGAAATGCCAGGAGCTCTGCAGAAAAGGGAGACACAATATAGCTCTAGCAAGTGGAAACATTATAGACAAAATTTACTTGAGATCCAAATCCAGAGTGATGTTTAACTCTTTTTTGTTACTGTGTATAAGTCCAACTCAATATAAATATTAACTCATTGATAACATTTCCTAGAGTACTCCCTAAGTAAATTGGTACTGGACAGCTACTAAATCATAGAATCATTAGGTATTGGAAGGGACCTCGAAAGATCACCTAGTCCAATCCCCCTGCCAGAACAGAACCACTTAGACCAAATTGCACAGGAATATATCTACACGGATTTTAAACGTCTCCAGAGAAAGAGACTCCGCAACCCCCCTGGGCAGCCCGTTCCAGTGCTCTGTCACCCTCACAGTAAAGAAGTTCCTTTTAAAGACATTAATGAGGTCACCCCTCAGTCTCCTCTTTTCCAAGCTAAAGAGACCCAGCTCCCTCAGCCTTTCCCCATAACACTTCTTTTATCATCTTTGTTGCTCTATGCTGGACACCCTTCAGCAGCTCCATGTCCTTCTTGAACAGAAGGAGCCAGAACTGGACATAATACTCCAGATGTGGTCTCACCAGTGCAGAGTAGAGGGGGAGAAGAACCAATCTTGATCTGCTAACCACCCCCCTTCTGATCCACCCCTCAATGCTGTTGGGTTGGCCCTCTTAGCCACAAGAGCACACTGCTGGCTCATGTTCATCCTTCTGACCACTAGGACCCCCAGGTCCCTTTCTCCTACACTGCTCTCCAATAGGTCAGCCCCCAACCTATACTGGTACCTGGGGTTGTTCTTGCCCACATGCAATACTCTACACTTACCCTTGTTATATTTCATTACATTTCTTTCTGCCCAGCTCTCCGGCCTGTATCGCTAAACGGTAGCACAACCAGCTGGGGTGTCAAAAATACCACCTAGATTTGTGTCATCAGCAAACTTGCTGACAGTGCACCCCAATCCCTCACCCAAGTCACTAATGAATAGATTGAATACTGGTCCCAGTACCGACCCTTGGGGGACTCCACTAGATACAGGCCTCCAACTAGACTCTGTCCCATTGACTGCTACTCTCTGGCTTCTATCCTGTGGCCAGTTCACGATCCACCTCACTACCTAATCATGCAGTCCACTCTGCTTCAGTTTGGCTGTGAGGATGCTGTGAGAGACTGTGTCAAATGCCTTACAGAAGTCAAGATAGACCACATCGACCACTGCTCTGCCATCATCTATCTACCTGCTTATGCCTTCAGGTTGGTCAAGCATGACTTCCTCTTGGTGAAGCCATGCTGACTGTTCCTAATGACCCTTTGTCCTAGATGTGCCAGGAGACAGCCTCTAGGACAAATTGTTCTATCACCTTTCCTGGGATGGAGGTGAGGACGACCAGTCTGTAGTTACCTGGGTCCTCCTTCTTACCCTTTTTGAAGACTGGAGTGACATTTGCTATCTTCCAGTCCCTAGGCACCTCTCCTGATCACCATGACTTAGCAAAGATGAAGAAGAGTTGCTTAGCAATGACTTCCACCACCTCCCTTAGCACACGCGGCTGCATCGCATCTCGGCCCATGGATTCATGTACATCCAGTTTGCTCAACTTATCCCTCACCCAGTCCTCATCAACCAAGGGAGGCTCCTCCCTTGTCTAAACTTCCTTTGGAGCCTCAGCAGTCTGGGGCTTGATATCAGGGGCTTGATAAATAAATAATAGCATAATAATGATAAAAATATAAGCCCAGATTGATTTACTTGGAGCCAAAAAGACTATGAAATAAACATCAGGAAATTTTTAATTTAGGTAATACACTGGTCGGTCTGTCTTGCAAACCATAATTTCACTGAATACTTCCAAGTTTTCCAAAGACATCTCATGGAAGTCCTGGAAGTACCACATGCACACTTTTGTTTGCTTTTAAGTACAATCTGAGCTATGTCTTGAATTCTTCAGAACTCTGTCACTAATTTGCACTGTCATTTGTAGCCTCTCTTAGGAGGGAGCTACCCTTGATGTGACTATGACAGCTACTGCGGGAAAAATGATGACAGAGATTTTGCAAAAATGTGTTTTTAGATATGTATGAACATAGTTTTCTTTCATGTGAATGTGTCTACATGTACTTGTTTATTTTGAATGCTCATTTTATATTTAGATTTCTGTGATTCATATTGGGCTGTTTAGTCTGAAGAAGAGGCTGAGGGGAGACCTTATTGCTGCCTACAGCTATCTGAAAGGAGGTTGCAAAGAGGTGGGGGTTGGTCTCATAAGTAGCAAGTGATAGGACAAGAGGAAATGTCCTCAATTTGTGCCAGGGGAAATTTAGGTTGGACGTTAGGAAAAAAAGTCTTTATTGAAAGGGTGGTCAAGCATTGGAACAGGCTGCCCAGGGATGGGGCTGAGTTGTCATCCGTGGATGTGTTGAGTAGATCTGAAGCTTAGGGACATGGTTTAGTGGTGGGCTTAATACAGTTAAGTTAATGGTTGGACTAGATGATCTTCTAGGTCTTTTCCAACCTAAATGATGCTGTGATTCTGTTCTGTAGTATGAATTAACCTGAAACCTCTGTAGGTGACTAAGTGCCATGTATCAGATTTGACAACTGCAATAATTTTGACAGGTTGCAGAGTCATGGGGTACTTTTAGGTGCATTTTGGTATACTTTCAGTGGATTATGCTAGATATTGTGCTTGAACAGATCATGATAAAATGTCTACAAGCAAAATAATTTCCCATATATATGCCTTCCTTCTTGCATGGAGAATGTATGGATTACATTGGGTGACTCAGGGGTCTTTCAATCAATGTTCTTGCCCTGTATTCAGAACATCAGTATCTTTCTTAATCAATTAAAATGATAGAAACACGATTTGCCCCAACTGGATGAGAATAAAGAATAATCCAGATCAATAACCCTTCTCTGGGGAAAAAAAAAATAAGCCAAATGATTCAGTAGAAGCTGCACAAAAAACATTGTGACATAATCTGCCTTTTGTATTTTTGTCCTATCTCTGTATGTACTGCTTGGGACTGATATTTCTCATAAAAAAATAGGGTCCATGTTCCCCATAATTTAAGCTATTACTGATGATTGTCAGACTTATTTTGACAACCATATAAAATAGGATTTGTTTTGTCATGCTGATAAATTCTTGCTCTTAAAACTCTTCCATGACAGAGTTCCAAGGAGTAACTACAGGCTGAGTGAAACAGCACATCTCACATACTAGTTTTGCATTTATTTCCTCTGATTTTCAGGTTTTTTTCTTGAAGGACAAGATTCCAAGCAGTCTTGTCTAAACTTCATATCATGTGTATTTACTGTGTTTGCCCATGTTTCAATTTGGTGGGTAACAGTCCCACACATTTGCTAAATAGGAGAAATCCTTCCTCATTGTTTTTGTTGTGTTCAGAAGAATCTTCTCTAATTCTGCAAAATTTTTCTGTGATTGGGTAAGTAGGGTAATGCAACTCAAAATGAAGCCATACAATTGATTACTGTAAAGGCATTACTGCATGTTCTAAATTATTCATCACCCTCTTCTTCACGCATTCTAATACTGTAAAAGTATTTTGACTTTCATAGTTGAATGATAGAGCTCAGGAGGTTGTGTTGAGTGGTGCAGAGTTGAGTTGGAGGCCTGTAGCCAGTTCCCCGGGGGTCAGTAATGCATCCAATCTTGTTCCACATACTCATCAGTGATGGTGTACGAAGGATTGGAGTGTAACCTTAGCAAGTTTGTTGATAACACAAAGGTAGCAGGAGCGGCTGTTACACTAGAGGGCTGTGCTGCCATCCAGCATGACCTAGACAGGCTGGAGAGTTGAGTGGAGAGAAACCTAATGAAATTCAACAAGGGCAAGTGTAGAGTCCTATGCTTGGAGAGGAACAATCCTCTATACGAGTACAGGTTAGAGGCTGACCTGCTGGAAAGCAGCTCTATGGAAAAAGACCTGGAAATCCTGGTGGACAAGCTAACCATGAATCAGAAGTGTGATTTGGTGGCCAAGGAGGCCAATGTTATCCTGGGATGCATTAAAATGAATGTGGTCTCCACCTTCTATATACTGCCCTAATGAGGCCACATCTGGAATACTGTGTCCAGTTCTGGGTTTCCTGGTTTAAGGAGAGGACTCAGGAGAGAGTCCAACAGAGTGCTACAGAGATGATTAGGAGACTAAAGAAAAAAGCTGAGAGACCTAGGTCTGGTTAGCCTGGAGAAGACCAAGGGAAGATCTTATCAATAATCATAAATCTCTAAAGGATGGGTGTCAAGAGGATGGTACCAGACTCTTCTCAGTGGTGCGTGGAGATAGGACAAGGAATAAAATAAATTAAAACCTATTAAATTTCTAATCATGAAAAGGAAGTTCTCAATTTGGGGGCAGCAGAGCACTGAAACAGGCTGCATAAAAAGGTTGTGGAGTTTCCTTCTCTGGACATATTCAAAACCTGCCTGGATGCAGTCCCGTGCAACCTGCTCTAGATAAATCTGCTCTGGCAGGGGTGCTGCCCTAGATGATCTTGAGTTCCCTTCCAACCCCTACCATTCTGTGATTCTGTATATTGAACTAGTATTGCCTGAGCTGCCTACAGCACTGGTCGGAGATTTTCAGAAATCGGGATATCTGGAGGAGTAGATGGTTTTCTAAGTAACAGTACTAAGTCTGTGCAAGTGCAAAGTGTCCCCTTCTGAAAGAGTAAGTGGATCATTGGAGGTTAAATGGCTTGAAAGTGGAAGAGTGCAACACAGTATAGAATTTGGGAAGTAAGTAAAATTACACAATCACAGATTCGCAGAACATTAGGGATTGGAAGGGACCTCGAAAAATCATCTAGTCAAATCTCTCTGCCAGAGCAGGATTACATAGACCAAGTTGCACAGGAACATATCCAGGTTGGTTTTAAATGTCTCCAGGGAAGGAGATTCCACAACCCACCAGGGCAGCCCATTCCAATGCTCTGTCACCCTCAATGGGAAGAAGTTTCTTCTCATATTTGTGTGGAACCTCCTATCTTCCAGCTTACAACCGTTGCCCCTCGTCCTATCACTAGAAGACAATGAGAAGAGCCTGGCTCCATCCTTCTGACACCCACCCTTCACATATTTGTAGACATTAATGAGGTCACCCCTCAGTCTCCATTTTTCCAAGCCAAAGAGACCCAGTTCCCTCAGCCTTTCCTCGTAAGGGAGGTGTTCTACTCTTTTCATCATCTTCGTGGCTCTGTACTGGACTCTGTCTAGCAGTTCCGTGCCCTTGAACGGAGGGGCCCAGAACTGGACACAATATTCCAGATGTGGTCTCAGCAGGGCAGAGTAGAGGAGGAGAACCTCTCTTGATCTGCTAACCACCCTCCTTCTGATCCACCCCAGGATGCTGTTGGCTTTGGCCACAAGAGCACATTGCTGGCTCATGGTCATCCTGCTGTCCACTAGGGCCCCCAGGTTCCTTTCTCCTACTGCTCTCCAACAGGTCGGTCTGAAACTCTCAAAATTATAACAGTAAGAATAAAGAACAGCACAACGAAAACAAGAATGGGGAAGGTACAAGCATAAAGAATACTAATGCAGTTCTGAATAACTTTCTATTCATCCTATGTCTTTCAGAAGGAGACTGTGGGAACAGCTGACCCGCTGTTGAGCTAAGATCTATGTTTTGTGGCAGTCTTTAATATAAAGGTTACTTATGGTTAGATGACCAATCTGTCATGAAATCTATGATGAAAATGGGGATGATGGGAGCTTATTAAGGTATTTTTGGGTCATCTAGTTCTTGAATAGTTCCTTCAGTAACCTCTGAACTTAGTAGTAGTTACTCATAAAAGTTTATGGAGGCTGAGTGAGGTCCAAATTCAGACACTATTTTGCAAAAAGGGGAGGGAGGAGAAGTAAAAAGCTTCAAGGAATTATAAAACAGTTAGACTGTAATTTAGAATCTCAAAAATAATGTTAAACACTTCAGCGAAGTCTGTATCTAAATCAAAAGTGACTTTCACTTGGTTCCAGATGTGTAAAACCAAATATATTTCTGTGGAAATTCTGTCCCCATCTTTGAAAATCAAGAGTAGCACATAGCTTGAGAGAGCAAGTTCTGGTGACCAAGCTCAGCTAAATGGCTTGTTAAGCAATATGAAAAACTGTGTATCCCTGGTGGAGCTGTTAATGCTGTTAATGACTACTTTTTGACCTATGAATTTCAAGGTTACAGAGAGGGCTAGGTCTCCATTACACACCTTTAATTCTGGACAAGCTACATGCATCGATACATGGCTCTTATGGCATGGATGGCTCATGGGTTGGAGTCCCTCAAGATCAGCACTAGCCAAAGCATGTCTTTGGCCATCAAGCCACAGCCAAGCTCTGGAGGGGCAGTTTAACCCATAGCCATGTATAACCTTACTGGAAGGGCAATTTGCTCTGCAATTGCAGCTCAGCATAGGGTAGCCTAATGGACATAAATGGTGACACTGCAGTGTCAGTGAAGGGTTTGTTCTTCTGTGGAACTTTGATGGCCAACTATGGAGAGAAGTCTGACCACCTGTGGACTTGTGGTCAGCGTATTTTACTCAGGCTAATTGCTACAGCCCTTCTGAGTGCTTGATATGTTGCATGACTCTGTGATTCAGCACCTCGTCCTTGCAATTTATTTCCTGTTGGCTATGGATGTCCTAGAGCTGGGTAAAGTAGTTGAGAGCAAAGAATTTCTCTCTTCTCCCTCTGCTGAGGCCTACCCTGCATGCCTGACTAGAATACCTGTGCAGGAGAGGATAACAGGAAAAGCGGAGATGGAGACTGATGGAGCCTGAGTGGCAAAGAAAGATGCAGGGAACAGAAGCTTCTCCTTTAAACCCTGTTCCTATGTAACTCTCTCCCTAGGACACGTTGATATTAGTAATAGGCTGTGATATCACAGACACACACCAGTTGAGGCTGGAAGAGACCTGTAGAGATGGTCAAGATAGAAGTTCTTTAGGTTAATCAGTCTGCTGCTGGGATGTGTAATGCCTCCAGCAGTTGCTTTGACAGGCAGCTGTGGATTTCAACGTTTTTTCTTTGTTGGTCTGCTTCTCCATAGGGAACTTTTTTCTTTGTTGGTCTGCTTCTCCAGAGGGAACTTTTTTCTTTGTTGGTCTGCTTTTCCAGAGGGATGCAGCAGATGCTTAGACACGAGCTGTTCAAAGACCAAATTCTTTGACATTGTTGAAATCTCAGGGATAGGCAGTGGAGAGCTGCTGACAATCTGCAGTAAGAGCTTTACTGGCTTTTTTTCTGTTTTAGAGAAATAAAGCAGAAGACAGAGAACTTTTTTGTGACAGACCTTTGCTTTTCAACACCACATTATAAAATGTACTGCACCTTCCTCTTCTCTGAAACACAGCAAACTTTTGTACTGAGCCAAGTAAAGTTATGTATTTTAGGCTATCTGGAGAAACTGGTCATTAAAAACATGCAGCATTTCAATAACAGAATTGTCAATTGACTGTAGTAATATTCATCTAATGAAATGCATCCTGGGGGGGAATGTTAACATGTTAGTTAAAAAGTAGTGCATTCAGATTAGAAGGTCAAATTCAGGTTTAGGTACTATGCAGTTTTAACTACCTTGTCCATATACAGAACAGTGCAAACATTAATTACATGAGAGCAATGTAGGGTTTTTTCCTGTACCATTATCTCTAAGGACTGGTGGGGGTTCTAGATATTAAAGTGTGGGACATTTCTAGCTGGAGTTTGAAGAATGAATTGAAAAATACAGGTTTTTAGTTTGGAGAGACAAAGTAGAGAGGATGAGTCCATTAGGTGGGCAAGGAACCACAGAGTAAAAGAGAAATGTAATTCAGTACTACTTCTTCCTCAGCTGTTGAAGCACCTTATGCCTGGTCTTTCAGAAAGAGAGTTATGCTGAACTCATTGTTCTGGAGAGGCAAGAGATACTACTGGGCAACCTTTGGCTTAATTAGGTTTTTGCTGTGTAATTATAATTTTATTTCCTGAGAAATTGCATGAGACTAATATAATGAGAAATTAGTTGTTACAAGCAGAAGACCTTACTGAAATAACAAACAAATGACATGATCATCATAGTAAAGTCTTTGGAATCGCCTTTTCTGTTCCAGTCCAGCGAGACAGAAAGGAGTGGAAAGCCATTAAAGCAGAATCTGTGGGAAAGAAAGACAACCAGTACTGTCATTGGTATTAACATACTGTGTAAGCTTCAAGAACTTTCTTGTGGGTGGTTGTTGTACATCTGGAACAGAAAACATTATTCTTTTTGCCTGTTATGATCTTTTATGCTCTTGTGAGTCCACAGAGAATGACACAATTGTCTTGTGAACAAGGATAACGTGACAGTGGTCTCCCCACCCTTCAGAGATCAAAACTCATATGCCCTCAAATCTCAAGTATTGTGACTTGCACTTAACAGGAGTTTTATAGTGTAATTCTGGTTTGTCTCTTGACTTCTTGCTTATCCCACTGTGTATGTGTATGTGTGACAGTGAGGGTGGCCAGCTCCAGTTTTTGAAGTAAAGCTTTTTCATGTTGCAAAAATCCTCACACCCACCTCTACTAACTCCTTCCCAGCAATTAATTCTGCCAAAATGTTCTCTGCATATAGATTTGTGCTCATCCTTCAATCTTACTGCTTCTACTTAGGAGAGCTTTTGCCCTCTGTCTTGCAGAACAGTGGGTGCATTTGTACCTTTCCACTTCTTCCTCATCTGTTCCTTCTGCCCCAACAAGCACTTCAGGAAAAGGAAGAGGGAGAGCCAAGGAGCTTTTCTTCCTTCCAGCCAGCTGAGAGGAAGAGCAGGTAGGGAAGCTCAGGCTTCATCCTTGCTTCAAACCTGAAGTGAGTGTAAGGACAGAGCTTCTGAGCTATATGTACTGTTGGTTTCTTTGCTTGGTTACACTAGTGGCTGATGCACCTCTTCTTCTGGATAAAAATGTTAACAGTGGAGGAGAAAGAAGGCAGCATTGTACACTAAAGGGGCAGTTTGGGGCCATATCATCCTAGTTACCTGCCTTCTCTTCCACCTGGCTAACCGTCAGCCCTCTGCTCTAACTCTCACACTTATGACCATTTATGGTGGCCTAATTTTTTAACTTTTTAGTCGTCTTGTCCTTCCAAGTGTCTCTTGCTCCTGGCATTACTCTAGTCACCACTAGGCACCTTTGGGGCACTTAGGCCCAGTAGCATCACTTTAACTTCTCCATGGGGGCAGCAATGTATCCTCTGGAAGACAAAGGATGTGGCAAAGCAACAGGAGAGGCCAGAAAGTGGGTCAGAGAGAGCAGAGAAGGATTTGTCCTGCAGGGAGGGACCTTGGGGCAGGCAGTGGGCTGAGGACACCAAACTTCCTACAGAACTGGGAAAGTCTGTGCACGGTGGGAATTAGAAATGAGGGTGTTTGTGGTGTGTCAGCAGTGACCAAGTCCTTCAGAGCAGGAAAGCTGCACACTGTGTGTGTGATACTGCTTCGCACGCCCACGGCTGGCGCTGACAGGAATGGAGGTGTCACTTTTAAACAGGAGCCTCCGGGGAAGGCACCAACGAAACGTACCTGCGAAGCCTGTGGGAGCCACGCCCAACAATCTCCCTCTGCCGTCGGGGTGATGCTAGACTCACCCGCGCAAAACGCGGAGCCCTTAGCGCTGTGGGATGTCTGGTGCCGGGGCGGCGCCCCCGGTTCGCTGTCGGTAGCGGCACCTGCGGCAACACCGGGACCGCTCAGGGGGCGGCGGCAGCTGGTCCAGCCCCTTCGGCACCCACCGTCTCCGAGGCAGCGGTTGCTCTCACGGTCCCCCGCAAAGGCGCCTCCTGCCGCCGCGGCCCTTGGGGGTCACTAGGAGTCACCGCCCGCTGCCCTCCCCGTCGAGGAGGAGCCGGGCGAGGCGGGTGCGTGCTGGGCGGCGCCTTCCGGAGGCGCCCCGGGCCCCGCGCTGGCAGCGCCGCGGCCGCCCGTCGCACCATGCCGCTGCCGGCGCCGCGGCCCCTCCTCTCTGCCTCCCGCGCGGGAGCGCGCCCCGCTCCACTCCCCGGTTGCCTCCCGCAGCAGCAGCAGCGGCGGCGCGGAGGGACTTGTGCGGGCTCTGCCCGATGTGGCAAGACGCAATGATGAGGAGGAGGAGACGCCGCTACCTGCTGGAGCGGGCTGAGCAGGCGGCCGGCGGCGGGGCGGGCGGCGAGCAGTCCCGCTCTCGGGACTGNTGGCTGTACGAGTCCTACTACTGCATGAGCCAGCAGCACCCGCTCATCGTCTTCCTGCTCCTCATCGTGATGGGCGCCTGCCTGGCCTTCCTTGCCGTCTTCTTCGCCTCCGGGCTGGTAAGAGACGCCCTCCCGCTATGGGACTCCGACGCACCGCATCGCTGCTCCTTCCACCTGGCATCCCACTCTCACTGCCCCGCATCGCTACTCCACGAACCCGACATCCCGCTCTCTCCGCTCCGCATCGCTGCTCCTTCCACCCGGCAGCTCCCCTCCCGCCTCCCCGCATCCAGCCGCCCTTGTTGGCATCTCCGCAGCCGGCGCTCCCTGCCGAGCCGAGCCGTGCGGGGCAGGACGGGACGGGGTGGGCGAGAACCGGCGATGCTGCTCTTGCGGAGGAAAGTTGGTGGCAGGAGGCTTCAGGGTAGCGACGAGGCGGCGGTTGCAGGTCCTGGGGATCCCCGCGACAAACTTCCACCCAGTGCTTCTGGGTGGCCCTGGAGCCGCGGCTCATGGGGCGAAACCCGAGCGAACGAGCGCATCGAGTTTAATTCACTTAACGCCCTGGCGCCGCTCCCCTGGCGCTGTCAGCCCCCGACAGCGGCACAAAATGCGGGCTCAGCGAGTAGCCCGAGTGACATTTTCATGGCAAGTAATGGGA